>JAKSZP010003943.1:0-529001 GCA_022478985.1 Massospora cicadina
TGCTTCAATCCCGCATTTGATGGGGCAGGCATGGTCCTTGTGGCCTATTGCTGAGCAGAATTTGCAAATGGGTGGGGTGTGCTCTGGTGTGATATGGAAGGGGCGGGATACGCTGCCATCGGGGAGGTTGATGGTCACTGTTGGGGAATTAGGGTGATGTCCTCAGCCACATCTTGGTCAGGTTCAATAATAGCAATTGCCTTTCCTGTGCACAGGTGGGGCAGGAGGGGGAATTTTTTGAATTCAAATTGTTTGATTACTCCATAGCCTTTGAGGCCCCTGCAGAGTTCATCTGCAAGGACATCATGGTGCACGGTGCTTGGAAGTTGGTCAAATATGATGAAGAGGTCATTTGCCTCATTCCATCATGTGCACACCGTGCGGATAATTCTGTCTTCATTATTGGTTTTTATAAAAAATTTAATTTTTGCTGCTTCTGCCACTTCTTCCACGGACATGAACCTGACGTCCACCCATCCTCTGTGTAAATTTTTGTAATTTACTGAGATGGTGTTTGGGAAAGTTGTGGAGAAGGCCTCCCCCATTTTTTCCCATGACTCAAGGGAAGTATCACTGACCATGATTCTGAGGCCATGTTCAAGGGAGGATAAGGGTTGAGAGTGCTCAATTTTGGTATATGCGCCCATTTTTTGCAGGAATTGCAAAACTCTGGGTGTGGCGTTGTGCTCACCCTTTTTGGTGGGTGGGTGTGTCAATGTTCCACCGGGGCGTTTTCCCCCAGTGGGTTGGAAGGGCTTTGGGCCTTTCGCGCTGGCCACTTTTGCCCAACTGGTGTTGTTGTGGACAAATTTGCTCATATTCCAGGTTGATTGTCAATCTCGGAGAAATTGAGTAGAACTGTGTTATTATTAAAAGTGATAATAATGGGAAAGAAAAGCTTGATTATTTTAAACCTTTTAATTATCATTATTATTTATTTATTACTAAAAATTTAGGATTTTCTGCCAATGTCAGCAGATTAAAATTTCCTAATGGTACTCAAAGCAATTTTAAGGTTTTTAAAAAGCTGCCTCTCAAATTCCTTTTTAATTCTTTGTGAAGCTGTGCTTTGAATCTGTTACTCTTAATGCATGTTATATCAGTTGACTCCGCAATTTCCTATATGATAACTGATCCTGCCTCTAGAATCATTTACAAACTGCCCAGCCGCCATCTTGAGTTTAGAAGTGACCAATATCAAAATAACTCGCCTCCATCTACTTGATGACTGGCCAAAAATCCTAAAAAATTTCTCTGTCATTTAAACTCTTACTTTAAATCAGCTCCTTTCAGAACCTCAGTGTTCATGAAATTCACGCTAAATTAGCAGAAAGTTATCATAGCCTACTCAGTGAATATCTGCCACCTAAAATAATTTGAACCTCAAGGCTTTAGACATCCCAGCCAGATTCATCAATTTTAAAAGCCTAACCACCCATTGTTTTTACCATTTAATTATTAAAATCAAACCACCCAGTCTAACCTTATTGTTATGGCCTGTCCCCCTGTTACCAAGCCCCCTTCTGTCTACCTCAACTTTCATTTTGGGTGCTACCAACTATCTTGGCACTAACATGTATTATGTTAAGAATTGCAATGCTGATCTCTATTTTAGAACTAAGTCTAAAATGACTAATTTTTATCCTTGCGATCAGCTCTTCCATCCTAACATTGAAACTAAGGTTTCCATTCCTAAGCTGAGTAACTAACCAAATCTTAGGATCCCTAACTTTTTAAAATCAAATTTTTCCAGATGAATGGAGCTTACAAATACACTGTTCTACCACCATTTGGCTACAGACCTTGAGATTGAAAACCTAATTTTTACTTGCCAGGACTACACCTAACCCAACTATCTTGGGTTATACCTCATTACCAACTCTGGTAGTTTGGGACCCTAAAGAGGCTGGTTGAACCTTCTAAAACTATTACCACCCCCAGTTGAGGATTGGAGGGGGAATTTTTGGGCTTCTCCTTAATAGATATAAAAGCCTCAACCTTGTGCTCATGATATATTTATCTATTTAGGTAATTTTGATCTATATATTTATAAAAATAATTGCTATTTTATCAGGATTAAGGCCAAAAAATTATAGTTTTTTTATTTAGCATTGAGTGATTAATAATACCAAATTCACAATTAAATAAATTTTGGATAGATTATCCCATTAATGCTCCACTGGCTGATAAGATAGGGAATAATGCCCAATCTGAGTTAAAATTTATCCTGGTATCAGGCCTGAGGATCTGTTTAGTATTTAACTCCTCTACCCACCTCATTAACTACCTCAAGCCGCATATTATGCCTTGTGTCACCTATCCTAACTTTCTATCTGTTGACTTCTCTATAACAGATAATGGAAACCACTTAACTTTGTCACCATTATCTCAGTCCAGCTATTAAAAAGGCCTGATCTACTCGAACCCTGAACCTAAATTTTGCCTTTACCTCCTACATCCTCAAGTTTATTTCTACCTTTACACGTGGTATATTCCTATCTCTCACCATCTGAAATATCCCCTTACCTTATTTTATTCAATTTTTGATTTTATTATGGTGCTATTTAAAGTACCATTTATTATAAAAATATACTTCATCTGATACTTCGTCATCATTTTTATGCATAGTTTTAACTAGAGATTTGCCTGTGCATTAAGCAGAGATCTGCCTTGGCAACAACACTTCCCTCCAAGAGATTTTATAGCTTTGTACAGAGATCTTGCTTGTTTTTAAACAGAGATCTTTCCTGTTCAAGTGAACATAGATTGCCTCAACAAAGCATTTCCATTAAGAGATTGCCTTAGGAAGAAGTACTCCTAAGAGATTCCGCTGGTGCTACCTACAACTATTATCTAGTCTTTGAAGGACCTTGACTTTTAAATATAAATAAAATCCCACAATCTCCTTTCTTGTATGCAGGCCTACCCATAACTTACCATCTACGTTTTTTTATAGATCTTCATGGCAGCATCTAAATTGGTATTGTCCCATTAGTGTACTTTCTTAATGGACTTGGCAAAGTCCACCACTGCTTTCACTTTGGACCCACCGCTGGATTCCATGTTAAAAGAAGGGTTACAACCATAGTGGGCAAAGAAGGGAGAACACCTAAAGGAAGCATTCTGGGCGTTGTTATAACTAAATTGAGCTAAAGGAAGATGGGAACCCCAAATCAATATGATCAGAAGCAGTGTACCACTGCAAGAACTGTTCTAGGCACTGGTTCACTCAAACTGTTTGCCTATCTGACAGGGGACGGTAGGAATTAGAATGGCACAGACAAATATGAAGAGTTTTGCACAACTTTTCCTAGAATATGGGTGTGAACTGGGGTCCATAGTTACTAAAAATCTCTTGGGGCACCCCATGGAGTGAAAACAAATAAAAACAGGTAGCTAGCCATTTACGCCGCAGTTACTGAGGCGTGATATGGAATAAAATGGGTGAAAAATAAATCAGTCCACTAGTACCATGATATAATCATACTACTCTGATTTAGGTAACTCCACAATTAAATCAACCAAAAGGAAAGTTTAAGGCCCCTCTGCCTTTTGTAATGGTACCAAAAAGCCTGCGAGAGTTTGATAATTTGATTTAATCCTATTAATGACTAGGCACACCTTATAATATTGTGAAACTTGTGCAGTCAATCCCTTCCAGTTATAGGAATGATGAATCAGCTTCAAGGTCTTAACCTTCCCAAGGCGCCCTACTCATAATCCTATCATGGTGTTTCTTAGCGTAACAGTTCTCTTGACTGATTACAAAGTTCAAAAATGGTCCTAAAGCTGTAACTAGCAGAGAGGTAAAAAAAGATGGGGAGAAAATAGACTACTTTATTAAGTTAAAAAGCTTTAATATCTATAGGACGTGTGGGGACTTGGTGCCTCAGGGACCTTCATGGCCCTTTATGGTCAGGATCTTTCACTGCCTTCTGAATTGACTGCCTGGTTAGCGCCCTCATTGTTCTGCATCATCGTTGTGACTGCAGTGGTTAGGGTTGCACCTCTCAATGTTTTGTAAGTGGAAATGAGATTCCTGAAGGCGTTTCCATTGATTCTCAGGCACATGATGCTTTCTGATCACATCTCATATCAGTGCCTTCAGTAAGCGTTTTCATCTGCACAAGCTTGAGAGTCAACTTGTTGAGGCTCAATTTGGAAGTAGAAATTTTTGACTTACTCATAATCTTGAATCCTGACAACGCCCCCTCAAAGACCTGTCAGAGAGGGGTATAGGGTCAAAGGAATCAGCCATATACTCAGTTCACTACTGTCCCCTAATTGACATTGGCAAAGAAGTGCTCTGAGTTCACTTTATGAATGACTTTATATGATCCAGACCAGAGAACAATGAGCTTGTTCTTTAAACCTCTTGGCTGATGGTGATAAAAAGAATCAGGTCACCTAATTAAAATTGTAAGGAGTATCAGCCAAAATTAATTTGGGATGTCTCCCGTTCTGTGGTGTTGACAATGCCTTGGGTGGCCAGGGTTTAAAGCTGGAAAATTTCATTGGCTAAAGCCCTCATAGTTATATCAGAGTTCTCAGGCACAGATGTATAAAGCAGGGGCTGAAACTAATTATTAAATAGGGAGAACGCCCATATAGAGCTTCAAAGGGGGACATCTTGATGATTTGGTGATAGCTTATCTGAAAATCGAGCAAGGCGCTGAGTAAGTAATGATTCCAGCACATAGGGTTGGAGGCAGTCAACTTCTGAAAGATAGATATGAGGGTTCCATTAGCATGTTTCACTGCCTTATTGGTCAATGGGTGGTAGGGAGCGCTGAAACTCTGGTTAAACCAAAGATGCAAAGTTAGTTCTTGGACTACCTTGTCAAGAGAGTGTCTGTAACTCTCTCGTTCCCAGCAAGGTGATGTGGGATGCAAACCCACATTGCTATGGAACTAGCCATTAGGAGAATGGGAAAGAAGGCACCTTGAATGGTGCCTGTGCAAAAGGTACCCCAGGCAAGGGTGTAAAGCGCAACATAAAGTACCAGGTAAGTCAGGAATAACACCGCTTGAGTGGACCCCAAAGGGGAGTCCATAATCAAGTGTAACTTGGTGTCAGGGGCCTTGGGTGCCTCGATCTGGAGGGGACCTGGGCGACCCAAGGGAGCACCTGGGTTTTGGGTAAATTGTGATAAAAGGTAGTGGCCCACATAGTTGGAGACCTCCCTGAAGAGGTCCACCACCAAGTTCGCCCAAGGAACCATTGGTAAAAAACGTAAAATAATGGGTAAATTTATTAAAGAAAGTCAACCAACGAGGAATGTTGGTTGCAAAAACATATTTTAAAGTGGGTCAGGGAAATTCAGGTTCTGCGGAAGTGCGCCCAAGCCTTGACGCTCCAATAAACAGATGCTTCCATCTGTTTTTGTAAAATATACTGAAAGTGCCTTCACAAGAGTAATTAATTGAAGCCGTATTTTACCCAAACTTAAAATTTTATAACTTGAACGGGATTTAAACCCCTTGCTCTCCAATTAACCAAATCAAACTGTCTTCATTTGTAACGTAAATCATTTGTTTCAGTGCCTGGGCTGAGATAAGAGGCTGGGCGTTTTGCACCCCATTAGTATCAGCCTGGGCATGCTTGGCTTGCACCCATCGTTGATCTAAGGTGTGTTTCAGGTCAGGAAGAGCCTGAAGTTTCACCTTCTGGGCCTCCTGTCGCCCAGCCTTATCTTTAGCATCCATTCCCACTATTAAGTTATCCAACCATGACATACCTGTGAGGTGAATTTTAGCCCATTGTCCAAAATTAAAGTTTTTGGGCATGCCAGTGGGTAAAAATGAATTAAATAAAAATAGGGTTGTGGCTTTATCAATGGCAGCGGGGACAGAAATTGCTTCAACCCATTTGGTCAAGTGGTCCACTTTTATAAGGATATATTTATGTTCATGAAACCTGGGTGGAAGAGGGCCTAATACATTGATGCTAATGAGATTGAAAGGACCTGATGGGGCAACAAATGAGTGCTGATATAATAGACTGGACCAATCTTGGGATTGGCATGTAATACATGCCTCAAAAACTTCTTGGATGGCTTCTACTATTCAGTCCCAGTAGCATCATTTCTTTAATCATCTGTGAGCCTTCTTCAATGCCCCATGTCCTACGGTTGCACGCCTTTCTAGGATAATGTCAGTTCAGAAGAAAAGAGGATATAAGGGTGTCATTTCTTGTTGAATTTCTTAGATAGCATTCATTTCTTGATCTGGGTGTCTCAGGTCATTTATCAGAGCTCAGCTTGGATATTATAAGTTTCTAACTTCCATCATTCTAGCTGACTGATTATACCATACAGTTGGTCCTCCTTGGGGGTCAAAGCGGTTAAGCTGGCATCCTAAAGAGACCATAGGCATTTTGATGAATAATTTTTTTCATGGACTATAGCGAAATTGTAGTTCTGCAACCTTAGAAACCTCTCTGTCTAATTGGCCATTTTGTTCCTTTGTTTTCTGCAGCCATTGGAGTTAGGAATGGTCAGTGACAATGGTGAAGTGGGTGTCATAGAGGTAGGATCAGAAGTTCTTGATCACCAACAAAACACACAGATGTTCTCATTTGTTAACGCTATAATTCCATTCAGCCTCGCTCAGGGTCTCAATAAAGTAAGCTACTGGATGGTTGACCTGATTTTCATAATTCTGGGCTAGGGTGGCACTAATGGCAACATCATTCATGCTGTGAATAGCAAGAAGGATCAATTGAAATGCAGATGAACTAAAATGGGTTTAGTGCAAAGATTGGTCTGCAACGCATTTATACTAGCTCTTGTTCAGGCCTCCACTCAAAGGGGACATTCTTTTTCAGAAGATAGAACAGGGGATCATCTAGGTCAGAAAATTATGGGATGAACTGACAATAATAGCTCACCATGCCCAGGAATACCTGAATAGCTATAAGGCTCTGGGGATCAACATCTTTTTAATGGTGTTGACTTTGTCTGGGATGGTCTAGATACCATCTTTAAAGACCTTGTGTCTTAGAAACTTCATTTCTGATTAAAAAGAGCACTTTGAAAGTTTGAGTTTTATCAAGGCCTTTCTAAGACGATTGAAAGCTTCCTGGAGGTGTTCCACATGACCGTTGAAGGTTTGCAAAAAGGCAGTGATATCATTGAGGTACACGAAGAAAATGAATAACTTCATGTCCTCTAAGATCCCATCAATGGCACGTTAAAAGGTGGCTGGCACGTTGCAAAGACCCTGGGGCATCATTGTTAGTCTGAATAACCCCTCATTGGCTATGAGCGCACACTTGGCTTGGTCTTTAGAGGTGAGCTTCACCTTTAATATCTGCTACAAAGATCCATATCAGAAAAGTATTGTAACCCAGCAAGCAAGCAGAGAGAGTTGTTGATTTGAGGCAAGGGATAACTGTCTTTCTTGATAAAGAATTGGTCAAGCAGTATTCCATCACCACACGCTGATGCCATCCTTCTTCCAAACTAACAGGAGGAGGACCAAGGGCCTTTTGAAGGCACCAATAGCCCAGCTTCAAGCAGATTCTTGAGCTTTACCGACACCTGGGATTCCTCAACCCACTTTTTCAGTAAGGTGGGACCAGATGGGGGAGCGTTCCCAGTCTCCACATAATGAAGAACCCCACTCATTTTTCAAATTGAGATAGAGGTTGAGAAGGGTCTGAGTAACCTCAAATAATTCCTTGACCTGGATTTATTGTTCAACAGTGAGCTCTTTCCCAATAAAGCGGTGATTAGAGCCACTGATGGGGGCGTTTCCAAACCAAGATTCCTTAGACTTTCAAAGCTGTGGATGTTACTCACAGCCTCTACCAGTAGGAGATGAACATAAGCAGCTTGAGTATTAGGGCCACTATACTAGGTTTGTCATTGAGGTTATCCAACAACACTAGTATGGATCCAGCATAGACAGGATCTAAAATTTCTGGATAGGTTAGGACCTCCTTAACTGACAGGATTATCTAGACCTTGAATCTCCAGAAGATATCTAGAGGAAGTGTTGACATGAACCTGGGTGTCAACGTTGACTTGGGACTTTGAAGTTATAGTGGACGTCTTAGGCAAAAAAATTGGCACGCCTTCATGGCCATCAACCACAGGTGGGGCATCCTTATGTAAGATCCACTCATGTGATACTCAAGTCAGTCAATTTTATTTTAAATTCAATAGGCAAGCCTTAACTTTGGCCATCTTTTTGGCATCATTTGAAGTCTCAAAAACCAGTGGACCTGATGTCCCAGCAGGGATAGAAATCCTTCACCATAGTTCACTACTGCGGTGTAATCCCAGAGAAATTGAGTCCAGAGAGAATATCATAGATCAGGTTATATAATGAAATGGCAGAGTATTCATGAAAAGCTTCCCAAATTGAATATGTAAGGGAGAATAGGCCTTAATGGACAAAGTGCACTGCTTTCCAAACATGCCATATTTCATGTAGTGTGGCAAGTCTGTAGCAATTTTGATACATCACATCAGTTTGGATGAAATAAAAGTCACATAGAAATCACTGTCAATGTGGCATTGTAGAAATTCGAGAGCCTTGTTCTCAATTACTATCTTAATTAGCACCAAATGTAATCCTCTGGGATGCTTGCCTTGGCTCCCACTTCTACTGCACAAGTTCTTGATAGTTTAGTTAATTATTGTTATCATTGACCAAATCTGGGTAGTAAAAGTGTAAATACTATTACTTAAGTTGATTTTTCTTAAATTCACAATAATTAGAAAGTCCAATGCTAAACAGGTTTCTTCCTCCTGAAGATATCTCTGAACTGGTAGGGAACTCTTCCCTATTCTCTTCACGCAGAACCAGTTGGAGATCTGATAACAAACAAACAACCTAATAATATCCAATTCTTGCACTCTTATCCCAAGAGTAAACTATACAACCAGAGTATAATTAAGTTAAGTTTTTATCAAATAATCTGCTTTATTATAAAAAATGGGAAAGTTCATAGTACAACAGGCGCACAACTTTTCAGCGGCCCACCAGAGAATAATTAATTATCCCTAGAAGGTTTTGACCCTTGGATATAGCTTCTGAATACTGGCGGGTTTCTTTACTTTAATTATTCTCTAGTAGCATAATCCTCAAAATTTTGGCAATCATCTATTAATTTCAGGAGCCAGAAACCAATTTTATTAAAGCCATGTTGCCTGATGACGCCTACTACCACCAAAACATGCATTAAGATGCTTTGTAGTTTTAACAACGGCCTCAATCATTCAATCAGAATGATCATCATAGTAATCTGACTATTGGGTGATAATCCCTCATTGAATCACCTACTCACTAAAGTAAGTATCTCTGACAAAACTTTAATCAAAATATTGGATCATATCCATAGATATAAACGATTAATAATTTAGTTGGCAATTATCACCAAATATTGGATTGTGAATACCAATCTTTGAAATACTTTATCTGTCATTGGAATGGATAACGTGGTCAACTGAAATTCCATCAAATGGTAATATTGATCTGGCACTGTAAGTCTTAGGAAAAATCTAAGCCTGAACAGGGAGAAGTTTCCCTGTAGAACCAAGAAGGGCTAAAGAGGGTGGCTAGTACCCTCACCAGCAAGGGTGATTTTGCCCATGTGGTCAGAGAAAGTGGGTCACAGCCTACCATCTGATGTTTCTTCCCCTCTGATACTTTCCAATACTAAGAAGTTGTTGGGAAGAATTATGTGAATATTCAAGGCAGCAGAGGAGGCCGGAGGCCAGAACCTGGCGCTAGGTTGTCCCCCCTACAATATGGAAAATGTTGAAAGATGTTTTTGAGTGTCATCAAGGAAAATGAATCTATTTTGATTGCTAATAAGTTAAGAAAAGCCAATTCAATATTGACAACCATTTCCGCTCTTTCTAACTCTCAAGTTAGTGGAACAAAGTCATCCCCAATGAGTTCAAGCTTTGTGAATCCATTCAATTCAGTTTGGAACTAAACCTCTTAAACCTGCCCTTGGGCATGCCTGTCCGCCCCACCAAATGGCCCATCCAACTGCAAAGCCATAATCAGGTTGTGAATTTTTAAGAAAAATAATTGATAGCAAATCTGAACATGGATGAACAATCAAGAATGGCAGACTTAACCCTTGGCGTTATGTAAGTAATAGTTAGAGTGTCAAACCTCATATTGCAATGCATTAGGGATTGATTGACCTAATTCCCCTATTTATTCCTTAATTAGTTTATAAAGCAGCAGGCCCCAATAAAACTGCTGTTGGTTTATTTATTATTTGTGTTTAGTTTAGTAAAATCATTATAAAACCTAATTTTTAATTTATCTAAATTTAGTCTAAAGAAGTTTTTACTATTCAATATCACATTTGAGTAAATTTTAAAAAAATACAGCTGAACTAAATAACTCAAAAAACTGATATACAGAAAAACCCAATGTCCTTGGCCCTATCGCCCACTGATCCAAAATGGGGCAGCGGCAAAACCCCCAATATCTTCCACCCATTGGGAAAATGCTTTTGAACTAGGTTGACCAGCCCCCCCAATGCCTTGGGTTGATACATTCCCCCAAGGATCTCACCCTCCACCTTGTACGTTCCCAAGCGGTGCCACATAGCCCCATTGCGCTCCCCCAAAGCAAGATGCAATTTGGCCTCTGGGTTGAATATGGTACCTTGTTTCCCTATAATGACAAACAAATCATAGAATTAGCCCAGGCGCTTATGCAGCCTGTAGAATTAATTGACTTCCGCCCCTAAAAGGGGTACTTTGACCTCAGCTTCACTTGTGAAGCTGATGCTGCAATCACAGCCAACATTCCCCCGGTGTTCCAGGGAACCCCATCCCAATCACTTGCACCCAGTTGCCTGATGACACCACTCTTGTAATTCAATTTTCAGGCCTCTCCACCCACCTCCCCCTAAAACTTTATACAATGAACTAATAGCTGGGTTTTCAGTGTATGGCGCTGGCCTCATTCTACAATTTGAGGTTCCTAATGGAGCCAACTGACTTGTGGGACCTTGCGCTTTTGCAACTATACACTAAGATCAACCAAAATCGCCATTTTTATTCCCTCTTTCAATGTTGTCCCCTCTGCCCCCAACCACCCTTTCTGGGCCAGAGTAGATAAAGGGCGCACAATCTGCCCCATTTTTTTGACCTGGACCACTCATAGGGATGCTGCCCCACCATATCCTGAGCTGGAGCCCAAACGCCTAACTTCCCCATGGTGCTCCCATTTCTGACATAAAAACTTTTTTCAAATGGGGCACAATCCTCCCTCCCCCTCCACCCAAAATTTTAGATACAACTGCTATGTATTCAGCCAATAAGGAACCTACATGTCAAACCACCGCTCCTACTCCAACCAATAAGAAGCCAGAATGGACCCAAGTAAATTCATAAAAACACATTTAGCCACCTAATCCAGACCACTCATATGCCAATTGACATATCAATTCAACCAAAATCCCTGGAATTATTTGGAGGAGGTTAGTGATTTGTGAATTTCTGTCCCCAACTTAGTCAAGGCCCCAGGCCTCAAAAAGTACCTAAAAGCAGATTATGTAGCTCAATTTTTCAACTTGGCACTATGCTCTACACTATGATGCCAATGAATTCTGAAGTGACCACCAACTAACTGAAGAGGCTGTTGCCTCCCCTGATTGTCACTCCCTCCAAAAGGCTGTAGCAAAATCAGTGCAGTATTGGTCAAGGGGATACCCGCCCCTGTCCTTCCCCACATGCAACAAGTTAAAAAAATAGAATTCCTCCAATTCACTAAGTTGCCCACAGAGTAATACAAAAAGGTGTGATGGTTGCAAAATTTGGCCCCAAGACCCACATTACTCGCAACAACATTGCCACCTTCACCATGCTACCCAAAGTTTGTCTTGAGGCTGAAAAATCCCTTTCCAAATATATCACCACCCTCCTCATAGCTAAATTTAAGCCTCCTGAGCCACTCTGCTACCTTGACCCCATTTTAAGGATTCACCCATACCTGTGCTTTCAACGCTATGCCATACACCACAACACAGAGGAGAAATATGAGCCTCCCAATCCTAACTTATCCCCCACCATGGAACATAGCAGTTTACCACATCTGACCTGGTTGGATCATTTTAGTTTTTTTATTTTTATTTTTTTATTTGGTTTGAGTGATACGCACATTTCTTTCTGTTAGTTAAATTCTAGTTTATTACAAGTTTTTCTCCTCAGAGCTTGGTATTGTCCATCCCCTGGTCAGCTTGCCTCAGTTAAATAAAATAAATTTATTTTCAATAAGAGTGGTTAGCTTGTCATCTAGTACTAAAAAAAAAAGAGTGGTTAGCTTGTCAGAATAATTTCTGCTTCAACTCTAGTGCAGGTTTTGTTCAACATAAATCTGAAAACTGTGCTGGCTAAAAATCTCAGTGTGGTATACTTGTCACAAGGTTGGCTCACCTCAATTACTTTTAAATTTAGTACCAAGGTCAATTATTAGCTATGGTTTTCAGTTTCTGGAAGGTACGGCCCATAGTAGCATCTTCCCCCCCAGTGAGGCAAACTCTTTTAAATGGCTGTACCTTTGGTATTCTGGGTGTTGGTTTTTAGTAGTTAGTCATCTAGAATGGCTGCTTAGTCTTAATTTCATCAGCACAATTCATGACATGCGCTTTATTTACTAGTAATTATGATGGCAGATTAAATCTCTAATCTTCACTAGTGCAACTTTTACTTTGTTAAGTCACTTTTCACCTAGCCACGGCCTCAGTTTTTTATATAACCTACTATATCCTATTAAGCTTAATGTTTATACCTTACCCCTGAGCCAGTATAAAAAGATGTTAATAGAGTCCTTGTCTTTAGAGGGCATCAATCAATGTCTAGATTGCATTTTGGTTTATTAATTACTATCATGGAAATGCTTCAAGAATTAGGTAATTTCTCTCCTAGCCTAATTGGATATTATACCTCTGATCTTTCATTCTTAAGTACTGCTTAGTAGCAATAGATTGCTTCAAAGAGACCTGGAAATGGGAAGAGCATATCTAAGTAGAGTTTTCATCTGTAGTGTGATCTTTTTCCCATGTAGCCTGCAATAATCCCACAACTAAGGTTACTATAGGGAGCCAATTAGCCACTGGCTGTGTTGCAATTGGTACTGCAACTAGCAATATAGGAACAGGTATGTTCTCACTTCAAAATAGGTACATATATGTGAAGACAGCATACCTCCTTGGGACCATCTAGTACTAAAAAAAAGACAGCATACCTCCAAATAAACGTAAAGCTTGACAAAATATAATCATTTATCAAAATTAATTTCCAAATCTGCCATAGACTTGGTATGTACTGCAATATTGGAGATCCGTTGTCAAAGGTGTTCTTCACAATGTATACCTAAATATATCCCTTTTCATGATGGGCCAACCCTTTTTATACTTGGACTTCTAATCAGTCATCTTATTCCCCAGACCTAAATTTTCTAGAGTTTTCTCCTTATGGTCCGCTGATATCTAATAAATTAAGCTTTCTGAAACATAACGTTGTTTTATCAAAGGTTAGGAGAACCTTGGGGTAGTATGTTCAGCCTAAGTAGTTTTTTATGGGTGTTAGTCAACTGTAGATTCTCAAGACAAAGTTGACTAAATGATTCTGGTAAATTTTTGATTGGAATGGAACTGGTTTAAAGATTGAGCAAGCGTATAAGGTTTAACCCACTGAAAATTAGGATAATATGAATAAAACTTAATAAAAGCTTAAGTTTGGTCAAAACTTCAAGCAACACATCTGATGGCGGATCAATTGGGATCAGCCTTGTTATAATTTTGGGTAATACCGTTAGAATACGCTGTAAGGGTCACACAGTTTGAACCCATTGAACCATGGATGGACGATGTGAGGATAGTCAGTCTTCTGAATACACTTGAATATATAATGAAGTATGGAGCTATTGCCCCAATAACACCTTGATTTAATTAATGAATAAAGCGGTTCCTTGCTGTTCTGCTCTCTTAACTATTTATAACCTACTCTTTCAATCACCCCATCTCACTTATATCAGCAACTCTGGACAATGCTGTTCTCTTAGCTTAGACTATTTTTTTCTGCTGTATTCTCATTGGTTTCAGGATAATATTTTTAAATTCTCTATTGCTTTAGTTTGAGGCAATCTAAATAATATTTGTCAAATGTCACCATTTCCTTATCGCCTTATTTGTAGGAGATCTAATAATCCATTATATCCCAATATCACCTCATCTCAAGGCGCTCAAATACTTATAAATATCATCCTAATTGGCGGATTCTCACCAATCCACCATAGCTCTTCAGGGCTTATCATCCAGTCATATCAGAATAACAACGTTACCCCCTTTATTGGACAATAAGTCTCCTATTGTTTATCCACTTGGAGGAACTTCACATGCACACAATCAATGATTTGACCACTCACTAGGTCTTTGATGGTGTAGGTGTTGACACCTGTTTTCTCAATTACTTTGAACGGACTAATCCAAATGTTTGCCAAATTATGTTCCCGCCCAAACCTGTTATGGTTGTAGAACAATAAATTTTACCTTCTTGGAACTGAGATAACCCGCTCCGCCATACCTGATCAGTGGCCTGATTCTTGATCTTTTTGGCCAAGATGAAGGAGTACGCTTCCATTTGCAACTTTATTAATGTCACCTATATTAGTCAAGTAATGGTGGGGATCCATTCTGCCAGTATCTTTTTTAGTACTAGATTCCTGCCAGTATCTTCTATGCATGAATAGAGCAAGTCCGGAAGAGTGAAGTGTCATATATATAATAGTTAGAAAGGGCTCTTCCCCATGGTGACAAGATAGCTATGTTTTAAGCAAATATGGTGGTAGACAGGAGGGAACTCCAATCATAGGGTCTATCAGTCACCAGCTTCTGGAGGATGTTCACCAATGTCCCATTGACTCATTCAACCATTCTAATGGACTCAGGGTGGTATGGTGTTGTTAGAACCACGCGGATACCCATAAGCTCGTTTATTTTGGAAAGGATGTGTGAGGTGAAGTTAGTTCCATTATTGGTAATAATGAACTGAGGGCAGCTATGTCACTGGATAAAACATCCCAATACAAACTTGGCCACTGTGACATCCCCCAACTTCCATATCTCCCACACTTTAACCCACATGGTCAAGTGGTCAATATCCACCAGAATTATTTGGACCAGTTAGCTCCCATTGGCAGAGGGCCAACGACATCAAGGGAAACTGTATGCCAAGAAAATGTGGTTTCACTAACCAGTACAATGTCTTTTGGAAGAACAGCCTTCCCACTTGGCACTGGTGGCAACAGGAAATGGTTTTGAGCACATCAAAGTACATGCTTTCCCAGTAATACCAAGGGCACAACAGTTTCATTGTCTTGTGCACGCCACCATGTCTACTGCCTTATGTGCGCTTATGGTAATGTTAGGATGTGCTGTGGGTCATGGAAAGTTTACCACAGAATCGCCAATCTGCTTGTACAGTTCTCATTCCATTGAAAGTTATATTCGCTCACATCTTGTTTAACGCTTTTATTACTTGGGGCATTTGTCATCATATTTCTTACTGATTATCTTAATGTACATCACATCGCTGAGATTTTCTGTCACAGAAATGGTTGGCAATCTAGATAAACGGTTAGCGATATGATGCTTTGCTCCTGGTCAGTGAAGGATCTGAAAGCCATAAGCCTGAAGCTTAAGAGCCTATTGGGCTAGATGCCCTTCAGGCTCCTTGAGGTTTTGAACCAACGTAATGACACGTGATCCTTCATGACTTTAAATTTTACCCCATGCAAGTAGACCCTAAAATGCTTATTTGGATAAAATACTGTTAAGCACTTCCACTCAGTCACTGTATAAATACGCTCATGGCAGTTCAGGATTTGAATGCAGTACACAATGGGATGCTCCTCTCCTTCATCGTCTTTCTGAGAAAGGAACACCCCAACAATGGAAAGTGACACATCCATCTGAACAATAAATTCTTTATTGAAGTTCAGATAGCATAGCACCAACGCACTGATCAGCACCGTTCAAAGTGTGTCAAAGGAGTATTGATGGCGTTCCAGCCATTCAAACATGGCATCATTTTTTACAACTTCACAATAGCGGTCCCCCAATACAGCTGAAGTTAGGGATGAAGCGCTGGTAGTAGCCAACCATTCCCAAAAATACATGTATGTCATGCTTACAATTTGGAGTATCAATTTTTGGATGGCCTTCACCTTGGCTGGCTGTGGCTTCAGCTCCTTGGAGTCTACCACAAACCCCAGGTATTACAAATGGTCCTTGAAGAAGTTACATTTTTGAGACTTTATCTTGATGTTCACCTCAATGAGCTGGCAAAATACTGCTTCTAGATGATCAAGGTGCTCAGAAAAGGTTTGATATAAAACATTGATATCATCAAGGTATACAAGGACACATGATAGCTTTAGGTTAGCAAGGATAGTGTCCATGTCTTGTTGGAACTTAGCTGGGCATTACACAGCCCCTGTGGCATATGGGTTGGTTGAAAAAGTCCTTTGGATGTGATTACAGCGCATTTCTTCTGTTTCACTGCGGGCAACTTAATTTGCCAGTAATCTGATATCAAATCCATTGGTGAGAAGTAAAAAGCTCCTCTTAACTGATCCTGCGCAATGTCAATCTGAGGTAAGGGATATAAGTCCTTCTTTGTGACACTGTTGAGCTTATGGTAGTCTATCACCACCCAGTTAATGCCATCCTTCTTTTTTACAATCATAACGGGAAAAGCCCATGGACTCATGGACGGTTCAAGCATTCCTTGCTCCAGCAAATTATAAATTTCCTCATTGATAACGTCTTCAGTTGCCCTTGATCAGCTGACTAGCTGAGATAGGATGGGAGGATGATCCCCAATGTCTAATCAATGGACCCCACCGAGAAAACCCTAAATTGTGGTTGTCAACAGAGAAAATATCCTTATACTTCTGGAATAAAGCTATTTCTTGGTCTTTTTGTTCTTACAATAACCCTATAAAATTCTCCCGTGGTACCACTGCCATTATGTTGGGCTACAACTTGACAGTTAGACTAAAATCATCCAATAAATTGAACTTTGTGAACATGAAGGACCTTTTTTGATTGTGAGCAAGTGCAAATAAGCCACTATTTGGTGTTGGCGGATTTGCATTGGTTTGTTCTGGAGATTTGCTAACAAAACCTTGATCTCTCCATGGCCTGGGAGTATAATACCTGGAGCCACATGAGGCTCAAGCTTTGTTTTCTGGTAGGGCCCAAAGACCTCCCCATAAAGCCTGGCTAGAACTTACATCTCTAACTCAGTGTTCACTATGACTTGTTGTCCAGAAGGAATAGATATAGACCCAGCAGCTCAGTGAGATAGCCCTTGATATTTGTATATCTGCTGGGAAGAAGCCAAGTCTTGCTCTTTAGTCAGTGATAATGAGCTGGAATCACCATACTATATGCAAGATTGATAAGGCCCATGTACATCAGATCCTTTGGCACTCCACTAGAGGTAAAGTAAATTAGGATCTTCTGCCCCAAAATTTTGAAGGTCTCCTCTTTCATATCTTTGACAGCCCCAAAATGTCACAGAAAAGCAGTTCCAATTAGCAAATCATAGTTACTGTTGGGTAGCACTATTGCCAAAGCTACAATGACAATGGACACAAACTACAAAGGTAACACGCTGTATGCTCCCTCAGAGACCGTGCTTTCCGCTCTAGCAGTCCTGTACACCATTTGATGGTTCACATCAGGCTTTAATATCAACTTTGCCATCAACTTAGTAGAAACTATGTTAACCAGAGCACCTGTATCTATTATAGCGCAAACTCTAATTTTTGCTACAAAAATTCTACAGTATGTACACTCATAATCAAAGAATATTGACTGTTAAATTAGTGAACATTTATGGGATTTATTTTCCCAAGAAAACTCATAATCCCTTCACTAACTTTAGGGTGTATTATAACAATAGCATCTACTGGAAGGGCGACGTTTACTCCTTTCAAGGTTGGATCATCTGTGGCTGGATCCAGTTTGTCTGAAGAAGCTTGATTAAATATTTGGCAGGCATACAGCTTCAGTTGCTACTGAGGTCCTTCATCCACCGCAGCCTTTGCTTGTGCTCATGTCAGTACATTCACTCCTCCAACAGATTGCTTGTATAAAATCCCATCATTGTATTGAGGGACTTCTGCTGGATATACTACAATTGATTCAGGTGGGACGTTTGTGGCTGTGATAGTGGAGCTAAAGAGTATCATCTCTACTCCGCTCCATCTTTTCTCTGGTAGTATTGATCCTGTTGCACGTAGTGAACATGATAGCTAGGGCAACTCTGTGCTAGGTAGCCAGGGCAACCACGTTCAAAGCAATTCACCTCATAAGAACTGCATCTATGATTCGCACAAATGAGGCCAGGTCAATAGCTTAGTTGTTGGCGATCACTATAACCAGGGCCAGGTTAATAGGATGATTGCTGTCATTTAGCATAACTAAGATCAGGTCGGTAGTTGGACTGCTGACAATTTTTATAACTGGGGTTGGAGCAGAAGTCAAACTAATGAAAGTAATTTTGGCTAAGGATGAGGTGCAGAATTATAGTAAGGCCAGGGGTTGATAGGCGGAATGTGGGCAGGACAAGAGTATTCCATCAAATAAGATGGTCTGGCGGTGGTGTTATCTTTCTGCTTTGTATCAGGAGGAGGGAAGTTAGCAAATATATGGCACAAGAACTGCATAATTTTGAGCAGTGGAACGTCATCATCTAAAATTGAAGAGAAATGGCATTGTAAATCTCACAGTATGGCTTTACCACAGAGGTCACTATGATGCATATGTCAGCCTCCACTAAAACGCCTGCCCCAATCAGCACATGAAATTTTGCCATAAATTGGTTGGTGAACTCTGAGGGCCTCATTATGGTGGAACCCAATAGTCAAGAACTACCCCTTTTGCTGTGACATTTTTGAGATATTCCCAAACAGTTGCAGCACAGTATTCTTCACTTCTTGGTAGGTGATGGAGCTGCTTGGAAGGTAACAGGTGACTTGATTGGCTCTCCCAACATCCAGGGTAGATATCAATAGTTTAGCTTTATGCTGATCTGAGGTGCCTTCCACTGAAAACTCAAAACGTTTAAAGAAGCCATGGATATTCCAATTGCAATCAAAATGAGGTAGCTTCTTGATATAGACCCACTCATCCTGCTCATAGACGCAAAATCTTGGGGCATACTGAGAAATGGGTCAAGACCCATAAGCAGTCTATTGAAGAGGAGCTGGTCCAGCGGAGGTCAGGATGTCCGCTGCTTTGGAGTTAGCATGACCCTCTGCTGTGGGCAGTACTGCCATCAGTTGAGGGAATTGGCTCTCCAATTCATAACCATATCCAGAGCTGCCTTTCTGGGTGTAGTAACTCCTGTTGGCATCATATTTGTCAGCTCTACAGTTTTTGGACTGGCACCGGAGTTTATGGTGGCTTGAAGATGGAAAATTCGGAAAGAGCACTGAGAAGGAAACAGGAAAATGGGTTAGAATACTGAATATTTTATTAAGCTAAAAGGATTTGATATTTATAGGGTGCATTGGGACTTGGTGCCTTTGGGATCGTTGAGGCCTCATCCATTCAGGATCTTTACTGATCTTCCAGAATGGCATCCTCATGGGCATCATCAATGGATAGCGTTGCTCACCTGACTGAATGGGTGGAAACGCTGCCCCTCATGACTCAAAAATAGGGGAGGGGGATCCTGAAATAGATTTACTTTGGTAGGTTTGATGACCAATTCAGTACATCCTGATTTGGAAGAAGGAAATTCAATTAGATTTTTATCTCAAATTCTGACAATGCTCCCCTCAAGATCCTGTCAGAGGGGTAATATGGCCAAAGGAACCGACCATGCACCTGATTTACTATGGTCCCTTGATTGATGTTGGCAATGGAGTACTCAGACTTCACCTTATGAATGACTTTGTAGGGTCCAGACCAAAGTATGTTGAGCTTGTTCTGTCAGCCTCCAGGTCAATGATGATAATAGAGAATAAGGTCACCTAATTAAAACTGGTAAGGAGGGTCATCCAAGGTTAGATCAGGATGTCTCTCTTCCAGTGGTGGTGATATTGCCTTGAGTGGATTGGTCTTGAAGCAAGATAATTTCGTTGGCTAAAGCCCTCATAGTTAATTTAGAGTTCTCAGGAGTGGAGGCTTCGAGCAGGGGCTGGATGCTACTTGGTAGCTGAGGTGCCCACCCATGTAGGGCTTTGAATGGGGACATCTTGATGACATGGTGATAGCTTACCCTTTAGGCAAGCAAGGCGCTGGGTAGATAATGGATAACGGGCAGGATCTGAGGTGGCCAACTTCCATAGGATGGAAACAAGTGTTCCATTAGCACGTTCTACTGCCCTATTAGTAGACAGGTGTAGGGGGCAGCAAAACTCTGAGTGGTGCCAAATAACAAAGTTAGTTCTTGTACTACCTGGGAGGTGAAGTTCAATCCATTTTCTGAAAGTAAGGTCTGAGGGCACCCGTGCTGGGTGAAAATGGAGCAAACAAGAAAAAGAGCGGTAGCCTTAGCAGTGGCAGCAGGTACTGAGATCGCCTTGACCTACTTAGTTAAGTGGTCTACAGCTAGGATAATATACTTGTGGCCATGCAATCCTGTGGGAAGGGGACCCACCATGTCAATGCTAATGACATTGAAGGGTTTGGTTGGGGCAACGACTGAGTGCTAAAATTGAGGGTTGGCTCAGTCTTGGGATCAGCAGGTCATAAAAGCTTCCAAAACCTCTTGGATGGTTTCTACCATTCAGTCCCAGTAGCATCGTGACTTCAGCCACTTGTGAGTCTTCTTAACCGCCCCATGTCCCACAGTAGAATGGCCTTCCAGAATGACATCAGTTTGAGAGGAGGGGTGGATATAGGGAAGCCACTTCTTGTTGACTTTTTTGTAGAGTAGCCCATCCTTGATTTGCGTGTATTGAGTCATTTGGCGGAGTTTGGCCTGAACCTTGGGAGTTTCAAGTTCCCATTGTTCAGGCTGTCCTATCAGGTCATATAACCGATCTTCCTCAGGGGCCAAAACTGCTAATACCGGCATCCTGGAGAGGCTGTCAGCATTTTGGTGCATTGTGCCTGCGCGGTGGACAATGGTGAAATTGTAGCTTTGCAGTCGTAGGGCCCACCTGGCTAGCCAACCATTGGGGTCTTTTATTTTTTGAAGCCACCAGAGTGAAGAATGGTCTGTAATAATAGTAAAATGAGTACCGTAGAGGTAAGGGCAGAAATAATTGATGGCTAAAAGGACGGCTAGACATTCCCTCTTGGTGATGCTGTAGTTTCTCTCGGACTTACTTAGTGTCTTACTAAAATATGCCATGGGGTGATCGACCTGGTTATCATTATGTTGAGCCAGGATAGCCCCGATGGCAACATTGCATGCATCCGTGAACAACAAGAAGGGTTGGTCAAAGTGAGGATGAACAAGAACAGGTTTAGTACATAAGGCCATACATAAAGCGTTAAAAGCCTCTTCCTCTCAGTCCACCACTTGAATGGCACGTTCTTTTGCAGGAGATAGAACAGCAGCTTGGCTAGGTTGGCAAACCATGGGATTAACTGACAGTAATAACCCACCATGCCAAGAAAGACTTGAATATCTTGTAAGCTTTGGGGGCATGACATCTTTTCTATGGCATCAACTTTGTTGGGTATAGGTTGGATGCCACGCTTAGAGACTATGTGTCCTAGAAACTCTAGCTCAGGCTGGAAGAAGGAGCACTTCAAGAGCTTGAGCTTAATGGAGGCCTTCCTGAGACATTTGAAGGCTTCCTTGAGATGCTCTACATGTCCATTAAAAGTTTGTGAAAAAATGGTAATGTTTTCCAGGTAGACGAGGATGCATGAGAGCTTCAAGTCCCCAAGGATCCCATCCATGGCACGCTGGAACGTGGCTGGGGCATTACGGAGGCCTTGGGGCATCTGGGTGGGCTCAAATAGCCCCTCATTGGCAATTAGAGTGCACTTGGCTTGGTCTTCAGGGGCGAGCTCGACCTGCCAATATCCACTGGCAAGGTCCATGGCCAAGAAGTACTAGGAACTGGTAAGCAGATGGAGAGAATTGTCAATCTGAGGCAAGGGATAACTGTCCTTCTTGGTGATGAAGTTAAGTCATCGATAATCAATCACCACCCAGTGCTTGCCATCCTTCTTTCAGACCAGCAGAAGAGGGGAGGCCCAAGGACTACGCGATGGGACCAGGAGCCCAGCGTCAAGTAGCTGTTTGAGTTCCACCGTAACCTGGGCCTCTTCAACCTTGCTCTTTTGGTAAGGTCAGGACCAAAAAGGGGGAGCATCCCCAGTTTCTACATGGTGGAGGGCTCCACTCATTCTTCCAAAATCATAGGTTGAAGTTGAGAATAGGTCTGAGTGTTCCTCCAACAGCTCCTGAACCTTGTGTCGCTGTTCATCAGAGAGGTCCTTTCCAATATTAGCGTCAACCAGATTAACTGAGGGTGGCGACTCCAAGCCAAAATCCCTCAAGTTCCCATAGCTTTGAACATCAGCAACAGCCTCAATCAGTAATAGGTGGACATAAGTGGTGGGACTGTTTGGACCTACAATTTTTGGTTTTTCAGTCAGGTTGGCTAGCAACACAGATATAGATCCAGCATATGCTGGATCAAGGATCCCAGGGCAGGTCAGCACTTCCTTAGGAGATGGGTTATCTAGGCCTCAGATTTTCAACAAATACCCCAAGGGAATGTTGACATGGACCTGGGTGTTGATGATGACTTGGGATTTTGGGGGTACAGTAGTCGCCTGGGATAAATAGATTGGCATCCCTTCCAGTCTGTCAACAGCAGGAGGGGGTAGTCAGACACGAGAGCCCCTGATATGATACTCAAGCTGATTGATTCAGCCTTCAGTCTCCAGTAGGCAGGCTTGGGCTTTGACCTCCGCCTTAGAGTCATGAGCAGTTTCAAAAACCAGAGGGACTCAATGTTCTAGAAGTGAGAGGAAACCACCATCATAATGGAGCACCACCAAATAGTCTCAAAGGAACTGAGTCCCAAGGAGCAGATCATAATTGGGGTTGTCTAGTGCAACTGTGGGGGTGTTCACAGCAAGCTTTCCAAAATGCAACGGTAAGGAGGAATAAGCTCCTATAGATTGGGTACACTGCGGGCCAGCCATGCCATATTCCATGTAGTGGTGCAGGTCTGGAGCAATCTTGACCCATTTCATCAACTTGGAGGAGATGACGTTCATGGGGGAGCCACTATCAACTATGGCAAAAACTGGAATCTTGTGGACCTGGATGGCAACTCGGGTAACCAAACTTTCAAATTGGGGCGGTAATGTGAGGAACATGGGAGAATCATCAGAAGAAGAGTAGGCAGTATCAACATCTTTATTGTCATCAGATACTGCAACTACTTCTTCTGGTATGATGGCTTCTGGTTCATTCACAAGGGATACTTGAGGCTGGGTAGGGATTTCAGCATAAAGCGCCTCGTCCTTCATGCTGACAGCCCTTTTCCCACCTCCTCAGCAAGATGTTTCCAGCAGGCCTTGGCACTGTGTCTAAATCCATTACAATAGGTGCATCAAGAATGTGGATTCTTCTGGTTTTCGACTATGTGGACCCTAGGGCGGTTAGAGGGACCAGTAGATGTAGCCTTAAAGTGTATGGTTGAGGCAGGGATCTCATTGAGGGCCTCCTTGATCTCCCGAATACAGGAGAATCCATTCTTCTTCCCAATCATATGCATTTGGACCTCAGGATAGGATCCCAAGGCAGAGATGACAGCAGTGATAGCGTCATCCAGGGTGATATGATTTGTCATGACCAAAGGTTGTGCCTGGGCATAGAACCGGTTGGCAAACTCCATAGGGTTTTCTCCTTTGTTCAGTCAAATGCCCATGAACACTTGCTTTTGGTTGGCCAGAGTTTGATTGCTGCCAAACTCCTAGATCAAGGCTGTATGGGCCTGTTCCCAGGTGTTACACTCCTTCAAATGGGGGGTCATGATCTCACAGGCGGTGCTATCTAGACAGGAGTGAATATGCTTCACCTTCTGTTGATTGGTGGCCTCCTCCATGGAACTCTTGTAGGTGTACAGAAAGGAGGCGATACTTTCTCATCCAGAAGTGAACCTTTCCTTAAAACTAGGTTTAAAGTTAGCTACAATGGGAGTGTAAAGGGTGTTAACGCCTGGGATGGGTACCAGCTCTGAGATCTCCATTTCTCACATAATCCTGAGGAGCCCGCTGATCCAGCTGCCGCCGCAAGCCTTCTGAGTACTCTTGGAGGTAGTCCCAATTCTGGCTGAGGGTGGAAGCATAAGCCTTATTGGCAACCTGCTCCTTTAGGGATTGAATCTCAGTGTTCTGTAGATGGAACTGGTTTTTGAGGGTGGTCAACTGGGTTTTGAACTCTTAACAAGTTTGTTCAAACTGGGAGATACAAGCGTTGGTAAGTTTAGTGAAGGCACTAAGGTTATCCATTTCATCTGACAATGCCTCAATAGAGACCCTAGGGTCAAGGGGGACACTGTCCGATCAGAGCTTGCATCCCAGTGCCACCTTTTGGATTTAATCCCATAAGGAAGCCAGGGCTGTCATTACATCCCTTTGCCAGGGGTCTTCAGGTTCGCCCAATGTTGAAGGGCCTGGGGGCCCTGGAGGCCTGCATGGTCCTTTGGGTCCAGCTGGCCCTTGACGCCCCTTGGGGCCTTCAGGCCCCTAGGCCCTTCTAGCCCAGCACTCATGGGAGGTTAGTCATGAGAGGCCAGCTCTTGATAGTGCTGTTGTAGGGATTGTACCAATTCTTTGACTTGAAGGAGATGCTGGGTCCATGTCACCTCAAATAGCTGAGCGTTTTGACAAAATTGCTCCTCGAGGTAGCTGGAGATTCCGCTGACCAATACTACAATATGATCGCAGATCTTATTGATTAATTGTCAGTTATCCATAATAGCTTCGTGGTTGTCATGCACAAAGGAAGAGGCGGTGTTGTAGAAGTTGATGATGTAGGAATGTAAATTCTGGGTGAGTCCTAGTTTCCTGGAGACCTCCTAGTGGTGTAATCTGATTAGCTGGAGGAGGTGATGGATAGCGGGGTGGACAAAGTTATGAAGGTAGCGTTCAGGCCCCAGGGTAGGTTCCCAGCTGGCAATACAGCTGAGGTGTAGAGGTCCTGCATCATGAAAGGTATGGAGGAGGCATAGGAGCAGCTGGAGTGGGCGCCCTCAGAGTAGATGCTGTTTATTAGTTGTTGAACGACATCATTGAGGTTTTCATACTGTAGTTGGTATTGGCTCCCATCAGGGGAGGGCAGCGAGAGTTGAAAGGTGGCCCAAAATTCTAGCCTCTCTGGCTGCAAGGGCAGCGCTACATATAGTGAGTTACTAACCCATCAAGTAATGCTTCACAACTGACCAGTCATTTGGTCATCAGGGCTGCTAGTATTTTCCATTTTTTGTGATAGATGTTTTCACTTAGTACAGCTCGGAGCCCCTGTAGTGAGCACCACTTCTGTCGGTGCTACAGTTCTTTGGACTGGCACCAGGGTTTATGGTGGCTTGAAGCTGGAAAATTCGGAAAGAGCACTGAGAAGGAAACAGGAAAATGGGTTAGAATACCAAATATTTTATTAAGTTAAAAGGCTTTGATATTTATAGGGTGCATTGGGACTTGGTGCCTTTGGGATTGTCAGGGCCTCATCCATTCAGGATCTTTACTGATCTTCTGGAATGGCCTCCTTGTGGGCGTCTTCAATGGATAGTGTTGCTCACCTGACTGAATGGGTGGAAATGCTGCCCCACGTGACTCAGGAATAGGGGAGGGGGATCCTGAAATAGATTTAGCTTGGGTAGGTTTGATGACTGATTTGGCACATCCTGATTCAGAAGAAGTGAATTCAATTCAATTTTTTATCTCAAATTCTGACAATATTTCTCATTTTATAGTTCTCCATGAGCAACTCTCTGTTGTTATTCCTCTTCCCAATGAGAGGGCTGAAAGGTATCATTCAATTTCTGCTCCATGTGGTGCAGTCATTCAGTAATATCATCTAAATAATTAGCGAGCTGCTTATTTTGTTGTCCCAGAATTTGCATTTGGCTAAACGCGCTGTTGAGTTGGTGCATAACATCATTCTACTCTTGAAGTTCATCCTGTTTTTTGAGCACTGCATCTAAGTGAGTTTAAGTTCCTCATATTTGGCTGGTGCAGTGCTTTATGAAGATTCCCTGGAAAAGCAGGCCTGATGAGACATGGTCAGCAACTGGAGATTTTTATTTTTTAGTAGTTGATCAATGGGCCCCCTGTAGTGAGCACCACCGTTATAATTTTGAGCAATACTGTTAGGATACACCATAAGGGTCACACAAGTCAAACCTACTGAATCACAGATGGATGATATGAGTATTGACATTCCTCCAAACACACTTGAAAATATTTTTAAATATGGAGCAATTGCCCCAACAACACTGTAACAGATCAGGTGGTACCTGATCTGTACATTGCGATGGATCAGTTAGTACTCAATCCAAATAGGAATCTAATGATAAGAAACCTGATTAAAGGGGAATTGGAGCAAGGGAAATTTGATGGTCTTAAGCTGAAATGCATCCGAGTCAATATGATGTCAGATTTACAAGCATTTTGGATGATGATTCCATGGGGAATTGAATCATTGCCCAAGATGTGCTAGACAATTTAGCAGAGCTTGGCATAGTGGAAAGCCTATTTTACATTTTCAAATGCACTATATATTTGATGATGGGCTGGCTTTAATAGCCATTTGAGTCTTCTACAATAAATCCTAAAATCAATAAAGATTTGTTGGTGGAATCAAAAAGAGTGTTTTATTTTATGAATAAAATAATTGGATTGGAAGTCATGAGCTCCAATAGTGGGCATGGTGTGGCGTTGGCGTGCCACTTGGTATCCTCCTACAGCATGTGGACAGGGATCTGAGGACATGTGGCAATGGCAAAACCTGGTGGATGGGTTTGGGGATTGGCTCTGGCGAGCTGGTCTCTAGTAGAGTCAGTAATGTGGCTCTTACTACCTGATTTCCTTGTGGGATATTGGCGCAAACCCATTTGTTACAAACACTTTTATTTAATTAATAAATACAGCGGTTCCTTGCCGTTCTGCTCTCTCATCTATTAGTACCTACTCTTTCAATCACCCCATCTCACTTATATATCTGCAACTTTGGATGATACTGTTCTCTTAGCTTAGTCTATTCTGTTCTGCCATATTCTCATTGGTTTTTGATGGTATTCTTAAATTGTCTATCACCTTAGTTTGAGGTTATTGTAACTATTGGTGATTGTACATGAATTTCCTAAGGGTTGGAATTATAAAAACCAATACAATGATGGTTGCAAACCCCAAATTTTTTAAATTAACTTAATTGATGAGCTGATGCATTTTGGGATCATTTTAAAATTAAATTTCAATTTTAGGTCAGATTTTAATTAATTTAGGTTCCCTCAATCTGCCAGCAAATAAAGGTTGGAATGCTGGCGTTTGTTAAGCCTCAGATACGCCTAAATTATTATTGATTTGTGTAGCTCATGCAGTGCTACTAAATAACAAGTGAGGATGCGTTTTCTTCCCTCACTTGTGAATTCTACATTATTTTGGTTTCCTTCTGAAATAAAGCCCATTTACTTATATTCATTGCTACTATAAATTTATTAATTTAAATTTATTCTTTGAGGACCTTGGTCACAATAAACCAGGGTTAGGAGGGAACATTAAATGTCCTGGTGTGCCATGGAGGGTGGTTGCACAACATGAAATGGTCATGATGAGGTAGTAGTAGAGTGCAGCTGAGTGAAGCTGATGGGTGAAAGGAGGTAAGTTTGGATCTGCCAGACCTCAACCAGGGAGTCAGTATATTTTGTGTATAGTTGTATCTCCCCACAGGCAATATTTGGACCCTCAAATGCAGCAAAATGTGACTATTCCATTGGATGTTAAAAAAAAGATTTTTATGCCAGTGCAACCCTGAAGCTCAGAAGATTGAGGTGACTCTCTTCTGGCATAGGCTTGCATATGCTGAGTTGGTAAATAGGGGCTTGGAAGCCCATTTGTTACATTATCTAAATAATATTTGTAGAATGTTAATATTGCCTATTTACCTTATTTGTAGTTGATCCAATAATAATCTGTTATATCCCAATATTGCCTCATCTCAATGCGCTCATATGCTCTTAAATATCATCCTGGTTAGCAGATTCTCACCAATCCACTGTAGCTCTTCATGACTTATTGTCCAGTCATATCATAATCTCAACAAACCTGCTGAAGGATATAGATAACAGGACAAGGGTGAAGGTGAGTTATATAGTGTATTGAGGGTAATAAAGCTGGTGACAATATTCTATGGTTTGTCAAATCCAAATTCCAATAGGCAGTATTGAATACTATGGCGTATTAATTTGTTATTATTATCAACCCTATTTCCACATAAATACCTTTTTTGAGGCTTTACCAAGGCTACTGCCATCAAACAGTACCTTGTATTTTTCATGTGGTGATAATCTTTTCACCTGAAATCCAATGCTTCTGTGCTAATTTTAACATTGCCGCTCAGAATTACTTGGTATAATCAAATTTTACTTTATCTCATGCGTTTTACTATTATATATCAGGGTATGTAGCCAAGCTTCAGCCTTGAGATCCCAAATTGTGATGATCAAGGTGCTGTCTAACCGTCCCATAGCCCTAATCCCCCCTAAGGTGGAGATTAGGGGCTTTTAATATTATTGATAATGATAATAAAATTGTAGGGTTCAAGGGAAACAACCCTCAAAAATTACATTCTGATGATTCAGATGCTAACAAATTTGACTAAACCTTATAGAGGAGGTGGCAATAGCTGACATAAATGGTGATTAGGCCAATGAAAGGCCACCAACCCAAAATCCTCTGGGACAAGAAATGATGAGGACAATGGCAAAGGGCAGACTGACAAATCAGGAACTGGCAAGCTGAATTATGCCAAAAATGGTAATGTTGAGAATCATGGCAATGGGCAGCTTGATAAATCAGAAGCTGCCAATCCAAACTACACCAAAAATGAAAGTATTGAGAGTCAAGGGGAGCAGCATCTTAGTGAATCAGAAGTCACCAGAAAACTTTTAATGGATTATAATTTAAAAGTTTATAATAAGGTTGACACAGAAATTCCAAGCTCTGGTTTGTCCCAATTAACAAAATTAAATGCAGAAAAGTTTCTGTAATTTCTGGGGTACCTAACAAACAGTCTAGAACAGTCCCAAACAGGAATATTGGGGGCCAAGATTCTTAAAATAGCTTCACAGATAGCCCACAATTTGCTGAAACAGTGGGAACAAATTCCTCTATAACCCCTGCTTTCTGATATAAATACAACCATAATAAGGTGTTTATGACAAATTTGTCTTCTAGTATATGCAATAAAGCCTCAAAATTCAAAAATAAATTCTAAAAACTTAAATCATTTTCTAAGAATTTGTGAAGTTACACTGGATTTTGAATGGAAAATGAACTATACCTCTAATTTTGATAAAGCTGACGCCTCTCTGTACACCCTCTATAGTGGAAAGACAATCCTCCTAAGCTTCAATATTATTCTTACCATTTTCTAAGGGTTTAGCAACAACCATTCATTAAGCAACAAATGGGATCATTAACTACCGCTGCACTCTCCTGCTTGTAGGCTCTTGTTTGAGCCCTTCTGCTAAATTGGTTTATGTTGATGTGAAAAGATTCATTTGTTGCACAAATCTGCCCCATTTCAACATTAGACATTAGATAAGCATATCATATTAAAGTAGCTCATTTCTAAAATTTAAAACTTTTATACTTATATTGATCAGTTATAAGGTAATAAAATCAAAGATGGCTTATCAGGAAGATGAATACAATCTATTAAGATAAGCATCACATTCTTTTTTAGTACTAGATGGTAAGCATCACATCCTTCATGCTAGCTTCTTGGATGTTAAAAGACTTGCTAAGCAATGTTTTTCAACACCTTATTTATAATATAGATTTTCAAGAGTGACTTCAAGTTGTAAATCTTAAAATATTAGGTACTTTATAGGTAGCAGAGGTTGAATAAGTCTCAGCACCTAAACCTTAGCCTGTAATAAAGGCTATGGACCCACCAGCTATGGTTTTTGGAGCATTCTCTAGAGAAGACATTTACCATACACTCATCCTGGTTGAGGCAACTTTACAGGATTGAAGTTAGCTTGTTGGGTGGCAGACTGGAGTTTTGTACTGATGCTCATCACAAAATATCTCCCTTTAGAGGCAATAAATTCCAGAGTAACATATACTTGTACCTTTTAGTCTTTAGTAAAATAAACAGAAGTTTCAATCGCACAGCCAGGACCCATTTAGATATCTCTTGATGTCAATCTACATTATAAAGACTATATCTTAATGTCTTTGGTCGATATGGTAGGGACAGTACTTAAAATACATCCAGGTAAAATTGTGTTTTTTATCAGTAATACCTGGAGTACAGATTTTTTTAGGTTTTAGTACTCATTAGTCGATACATAGATGGACATACCAATCAAAAAGCATTTTAATATTGAAAACTTTTTATAGCATCACATGGTAAACTGGCCACCTTGTGAGGCTGCACATTAAAATCTTTTTAGTCATGCTTTACTTACAGAAATGCTAGTCACCTCTTTTGCAGTGCTAATCAGATTCTCACCTGTTCTGATCTTCCAATTGATTCTTATCATCATGATATTAATGCAGATGTAACTTTTATTAGCATGCTTTATTTTTAGCATCACTTAAATTAAATAACATTTTTTCTGATGTTACCCCCACAATTTAATAATATCATGCCATAGTTTGTAGGTCTAATATATATGTACAGCAGGGGATATCTCATGCCAATACTTTTATCTCATATGATGTATAACATATCTGTTTTCACTTCATGTATGCATCTACTATCTTGGTATGGTTTGAAGTGCCTTAGAAGCAAGTATATTGGCCTTTATTTATTGGAACATCCTCTGTTAGTTTTCAGGTTTGGCAAAAGTGTTGGTATTAAACAGCCCTTGAGTCAACATAAAGCATATCTACATCTAGGCTAAAACTCCAAGAGAAATCTAGAAAAAGGTCAGAGATTGTGGCAGCTATAGTAAGAAAACTTTTAAGCACCCAATGACTCAATATGCCATCTACACCCTAAGTTTGTGGCAACGCTTTGTTACCATATTAGATATGTTGTTAATCAGCTCAGTTCAAAGTGCATGCTTTATAAAGCAGATTTTATACAAATACTATATACCAGCTGTGAAAGTCAGCGACCTCAAATTAGAAGTTATTAAGCTCAAGGCCAAAGGAGTTGTTTAACTAGTATGCCGCCTCTATAACCTGATTGATAGCTGATTAAAAAGCATACACATCATTCTCAGTGAAACTACAATGCAACTTTTCATTGCATCTTATTTCAACTTGCATAAATTGTCAAGATGGTTTTAATTTTGTTGAAAGACTAACTGATGAGTGTGAACCTGTAAGCCAAATTGTATCTGTACTGAAACGCTTCAAAAGAACAGCTCAAAGCATATGGTCAAAAAGACGAGGCTGTTTAAAGCTTACTGTAGCGGTTATCATTTTATGGTAGGCTTTGCTTTAAGAGGAGATTTAGATAGAAACTCCAAAAGCTATGAATAGCAAACGAAGCTTACTATTTGCTCAAACAAAACTTATACAAATCTCTCAGGGGTTGGAGAATTAAGCCTATATTTTATAAGTAAAGAATTTAAGATTAAAGGCGCCCATTTATATATTTTGATTCCAAATTCAATATCCGTTGTTTGATTGGATTGGTTTAGATTTCCTTTGATACCCATTTTTGTGGTTGAGTTGAAAAGTTTTAATAGGAGTAGCTTACATTAGTACTTTGAGTTGAAAGTCCACCAACTCTTAGCTTTGTTGAGTCTGGTTGTCTCCCAAAGGTATACACTTTTAAAGTGGGTCGTTGTATAGCTAAGCTTACAGGTTAATCTAGCATTTAACTTATAAAAGGCTATACCATCAACCTGAGTTATAAACAGCTGAGCTATTCGTTTAAATAAAAAGATAAGGGTATGCATTAGCTACAGATAGATCCAGTTTAAGCCGGAGGTTGGTGAGTTTGATGACGAGGAGGCTTGGGAGGAGGAAGGGGGATAGTTTGGTTTGAGGCGAGGTGGCAAACTTAAGATTTTTTGGTTTGGGGGTGGAATTGGAGCAACTAGGCCGTCAGGATTGGCATGCGGAAGATCCACTCTTGGATTGTTTTTCCGGGAAGGAACCTTAGGGGGGTCTTTGGAATCACCTGTAACTGGGGTGTTGTCCCAGAAAGTTCCACCCTGGTTAAGTTTGGGTGGCAAGACTTCCCAGGGAGAGTCGCTCTCAGGTGGCTTTTGGAGTTCTAGCCCAGCTACAATCCTTTCAAACGGATCAGCACTTACTGGGACAAAGGGGATAGTCTTGTTCTGGCGGGTAGGACGACCCCTTCGCATCGGAACGATGGCCTCCAGTTTGAAGAGCGAATCAGAGCGTTGATCCACTTGGGCCAGAACGGGTGCGGGTGGGGCATCTTCAGTGGAGGACTTAGCCTCTATTGGCATCTCTGGTGGAGGCTAATTTGATGTTTAGTAATAAAGGACTGGTGAGCAATACCTCAGAGATGGTGGGCTGGACTCCTCGAAGCCGACAGATTTCAATAATAATCTTCTGGATCGGGGGCCTCTGAGCAGGGTTCTCTTGTAGCATCCTTTCTAAACAAAGTTAAAATATAGTCAATAACGAAGCTACTGATCAATTGCAAAAGCGGCGGCGAGTAGATGGGGGTGGGTGGAAAACAGTAGCGACAGTTGAGTATTGCCAGCGGCCCTTCAGCTTCAAACGGCGTCTTGAAATAACATAGCTTGTATAAAATAATCCCAAGCGCCTTTCACAATCAGAGCTACATCAAAGATCGGGTTACCCAAATGTCTAGAGCTAGTTAAACAACTGCCGAGGTAAAATGTTAAATTACCTAGCTTTTCAGTTAACCCGCGACGCTGAAAGAGGTCCAGCATTTCGGGGGCGCGATATTGTAACGTCGTACACCTTGCAAGTTCATCTTCAAGAACCTGCGCCCGTGCAACGCTGATGACAGAGCCAGGCGCAATTTGTTGCGTTGTGCTGGACCCGAAATCGCATAACTTGAGCCTCTGTTCGCTGGTGATCAGCAATTCTCAACCTAGTAGATCAAACTTCAATATTTGGGTTCAAGTTATCAAAAGTTAACTACCTTAAGATCGCGATGAATAATTGCTGGAGACCTGATGTGAAGTGAAGCTACGCCCTTTAAACCCGCGACTTAGTCAAACTGTGTCAATCTAGCTTACCATGCAAATCTCATGGAAGAAATAGAGGATCTCGGGTTCGGTGAGCATAGAACCTTCCCTGAGCCTCATCAATTCTACCAAAGTCCCCTCTAATTGGATTTAGCGTGGCTTTCGCTTGTCGCTTACTCGAGCAGTACTCCATAAGTATAAAGGCTTCGTACCCTCCTTGGCTTTTAGGCAGGGGCCGAATGGACGAAGCATAGAATTCAACAATATTTGCGCTACCCTGAAGCGCTTTCTGTATAAAATGCAATAATTTAGACTAGATTTTATAGGATAAAAGCGTGTTCTCACGAACAAAAGGATTATTTTAATTCAAGTAGTTGCCGCAGATCACTGAATAAACATTTAAACCTTTTAAATCAACCATGTTAAGCTCCCGTATCTGATAATGAAAAGGTTGACGAAACTTATCTTAAATTGTCATATTACGATACTCCGATCAATTAAGGCTCGATGCAGAATTTAGAATAATCTTTACAAGTTTCCTGCCCTTAAAGCGATCGTAGAATAAAACAAATCTGCCAAACCCCTGGATAATACTCAACCTGGCCTCCCTTAAGCATGGATTACTATTATCGCAATCTCATCTTCCACCACCGACAAGGATGATTTATCTGGGACAGCGATGCGTTTCAGAACGCACCGATTGGGTGGTAGCTCCGGCAGGCTCTGAGCCGCCCCTGAAGAGTTGGAACTATCGCCGCGACATATACGTGGGCGTTCCCACCCTCGGCGAGAAACCTTTCAATACACACGTTTGCCCCACCCACCTCCAATATCTCGCCGGCTCTTAAAGTCCCAGGGTGGTCGGTATCGGCAACCTCGGGTAGGTGAAGCTCGGCAGGCTGCTGAGATCTTCCGGTCCCTTTTGAGTTAACGATTCGATATTGGGTACATGCACCAGCCTCTAATTTAGCTTCAACCCGATCCTTTCTCGTCTCCCTCCAAGGTTGGTTACCTTTATCACTAGAAAGATTGTCTTTGGGGTTATTGATATTGAGCCGGTCAAAAAACCCATCCATCTATTAACCAATAGAGATACTAGGATGCCAAATCTCAGCTTTAAATTATCTATCAAAGTATTAAGTTGCTACCAGCCGCTGCCCATCGATAAACGGTGGTAAAGTGGCTTAGTGCCGCATGGGTGCCATTGATCCATTTTCCATTACCCACTTTTCCTTTTGACTAGCCGATTTCCCTAGTTTAGCTTGGGTTTATAATTTTACTTGATATTTTAGTTGATTAAAATTTTAGTTGAAGATGGGCATCGATAAGTCTGGAAATTAAACCTATCGAACCACCAAAAAAATCATCAACCACTCGGCCAAAACATTTGAACCCTATCGAATCATTTAAAACACCACCTCACTTAACTAAAACCAAATGAACTTATCGAATCAACTAAAATCGCCAACCACTCGGTCAAATAGAAATAAACATTACTTATCGAATCAATCAAGTAACTCCAGACTGCTAGCTGAAACATCTACTTAAAACACATTCACTCACTGACTGACTGACTGACATCTGAAACCTTCGAGTCTGATAGGGTCAATCTATTTGGGTGAGTGGGTGAGTGGGTGAGAATTGGTGAATCTTATCGAATCTGAAATTATCGAGCCTGATGGGTTCAATCCGTTTGGGCGAGTGGGTGAGAATTGACAAATATCATTGAATAATTCACCAAATTGCTCACCTAAAACTCAACAAAAATCAGTATTAGAGTTTAAGTAGATTAAGTAGTTAGGATATTCAGTTCACCAGCCACGAGGGCAACAGCGAAGCTGTTAGTCCGAATGGCTTGAGAGTAGTGCTGGCACAGCCTATAGGCTACAATGTGAGCTTATCATTTGATAAACTAAATACTGTAGCAAAGCACGGGTATCTGGATGTTAGGTTTATATATTTTAAAAGCCCGCCTAATTGGGTTCCCCTAATTAATAAAATACTTTTGGCAAGCTAAGTCGAAGTTGATTTAGTAGTTTGGAAGATATGTCATTTGCTCAATGATTTTAAATATATAGAGATGTTTTGGGTAGCAGTTTGGTATTACTTGATTGATTCGATAGGTTTATTTTGTTTGGCCGAGTGGTTGATGGCTTTTGGTCAAATTAATCGGACACAGTTTAGTTTAAGGGATGATTAGTTATTGGTTGATTTGATGAGTTCAGTTAGGTTTACCTGAGTGGTTGGTGGCTTTTGGTTGATTTGATTGAGCAATTAGATTTGGCTGAGTGATTTTGTTTATCTATAATATAAAATCTAAATTAATAAATTGAAAATTTTTAATTTTATAGACACCGTAGCGAAGCACGGGTAAATCGGCTAGTCTCTATAAAAATCATTGTGTGCATGTGACACATCATCTATTAAACTACGAGCCAATTTCAACCCAACTTGGTACTGATATTATATGGATTAGGAGAACCAACTTAGGCTGGTTTTTATTGTAAAATCTAAATTTTATATTAGAAATAAAAGCTATATAAGATTTAAAAATGACATGATTTTAATGGAAGTCGGTTATCGTTTCGGCTGAGGGATTTAGGGTTATTTGGCTGATTATAGGATCGTTGGGTTTGCCAAGTGTTTTGATGGTATCTGGGTAATTCGATAGGTTCAATAGTTTCGGGTAAGCGGATAGTTATTTGATCGATTCAATAGCTTCAATTGGTTTTGACCAAAGAGTTAATGGTATTTGGTTGATTGATAGTTCCAATTATAATTTAACCGAGTGGTTAGTTATTTGGTTGGTTTGATAGGCTCAATGGTTTTAGGTAAGTAGTGGTGGTTTTTGTTGATTTGTTAGGTTCAATTAATTCCTAAGTTTTTCTATGGCCATCTATATTTTGTTGAATGGATAAATAATTCTATTCTAATCCATTTGACTAATAATACCACATGCATAGAATATTTATTTTATCCTGATTTCACTTAATTCCTCTAGAAAATTCTAGGCACCAAAATATCCCTAGATGCAGGTATATTTATACCTGCAGTCCTTATCACAATAAATCATCAGATTCCAAAGTTTAGTTTCTTATCTTCCAGTTCTAAAAAATCTCCTTCTCTGGGTATTTTAAGTTATAAACACCCAGGATAACTGATGATAACCACCAAGGCAACTATCCTGAAAACCCTGAGAATTATACTCCACCACCTGCCACCTGTCGAGAAATACACCAGAATCCCTTAGTTGCCCAACAAATTGTTGATCCTGCCAGGGAACCTGCAAATGCCTTCCAAGGCCAGGTTGCTACCCTAACATTAATGAAACTCTACACTAGGCAAACCCTAGAGAAATTTAAAAATAGTTCAATAGATGAATGGTTTAAAGCCTATAACACTTGGGGAGACAACTATGATGTGAGTGACTGCCAATGACTCTGTGAGGTACCCAGCCTTCTAACAGGCGTGGCAAAACAGTGGCATAGTGCCAACCTTCCATTTGAAACCTGGGGTGAATGGCAGGAGCATGCCCATACCAAGTTTTGGGTATCTACTACATAACTATGAGAGAAGTTCTGGCACAGGCACCTAAAGGATTATGATAACCTTGACCATTTCCTGGATAAATTTGAGGACCTACTTGGATAATGACACCAGTCTAGCAGCTGATGCTGTGATAATATAGGCTAACAGTTACTGGAATAGTTCATTGATGCCTTAGAGGAACCATACTTTTATGCTGTTCTGGTTTCTCAACATTCATGTGCTGACCATACTATTGAAGTCTGCCACCAATATGCTTATCTAGCCAGCTGTCAATCTACAAAAGCAAATACCAGAAGGATGGAGCTAGAGGAGAAAGAACCTGAGGGTGAGGCTACCACAAAGTTCTAATATATCAACCCACCCTCTGAGTTTTCACACAGATGAATACACTTTCAGAGTAAGTACAACAGCTCACTATGGTAGTACAATGATAACCCCCACAAAACAACCTTTGCTGCCACAATTGTAATAAGCCTGGGCATCATTTTAGAAAGTACTGAAACCCCTGATGGCAGTGCAAAGTGGTTCATTTAGATGAAAGGTGTTCTACTAGAGCTAATTGAAGAAATCATGATGCACCTCCATCTCCTGGGCAGGCAAATATTGCTCAGTCTGTACCCCATTAGTATCCTAATCTGCCACCAATGCCTTATAAGGGAGTGCCAGTGGGACCCTATCCACCGTATCCCTATTCTTATACAACCCCACCATCAAATGAATACTATGGGATAGGGACAATGCCTTACCAGCACCTCTATATTGAACCACTACCAGGATAGCCTTGGACCCCCTCCAATAGATTAATTACTCATCAGCAAAGCCTGAAACAGAATAAGCCCAACAACTCTTGCTGGCAGAAATATATGCTGCTGAAAAATGGAAACTAGAAGAATTAGAAAGCCATAATATATATGGCCCAATAAAAAAATGAGAATTGATGACATTTTGAACCCAGAGCAGATAGAATCTAATGAACCATATGGAGTACCTGTGGAAGAATATGATGAACCTAGAGGAAAACAAGATGATACCTCTCCAATTACCAAAATTTGCCAAGCAGGATGGAATGGAAAACCTGCAGCCTCAACACTATCCAAGTAATACAGCAGTTGCCCCTATAGAAACCCATCAAGTAGTAAAGAAAACAACTGCCACAAAATTCTGAGTTCAACAACAACCTATGGTACTGGTTTCTAGCCCAGTGTTATACTGACCAAAAGAGGTCTCAGCTACCAAGATTTTAGAAGAGACAATTATCCAAGTACCCCTTGAGGACATGTGCAAGTCTAGCCTGTCACTATGACAAGACCTTCACCAAGCCATTGGGCTAACTCAGCTTCAAAATAGAGGCACAAAGCAGGATTCCCTAATTACTAATAAAGGAGCATCCTGCACCATGGGTTCTTTCTTTGGATACTCAGTTCCCATCCTCCTCAATACAGGTTCTTCAGCAAATATTGTAACAAAAAGTTCCTTTTGGACATTGGATATGAGGACATCCTTCAAAGTGACATGGTCTTCCTGATGGCTGGTGGAACTCAACAATCTTGTTGTGGTCAAGTATTTGATATTCCTGTGGAGATAGCTGGCAAAATTTGCTATATTGATGCAGTAGTTTTTGATCACAACCACTTCCAGTTGTTGCTTTTCTGGCAGGCCCTGAAAGATTTTGGAATACATGCCAACTTTGAATTGAACCAATAGTTTATGCAGACAGAAAAAGTAATGAAGCCTCTGACTGTTACATATTTCAACCCAGAAAGGCCATCAGATACCCTAGCGCAACTGTCTACCTACTGGTGTGACAAGTTAACAGAAAAAATTAATGCCAAATTGTTGAGGCAGAAATTATGAAAGGTTTAGCCAGTGCCTTATTCGCTCCTATCAATCACTGTGGGCTTTTCCTGTCATGGTTGTCCCAAAAAGAATGGAAAACTCCGCTTGTGTATTAACTACATCCCTCTAAACCAAGTAACAAAAAAATGCATACCCAATGCCACTGATCACAGATATCTTCAATACTATGGGAGGCGCTTGTTACTTTACCAATATTCATTTGTTCTCTGGATACTATCAACTGGCAATGGAGGAAGAGTCAATCCTAAAACAGCATTTGTCACCAAATTTGGACAGTTTGAATACACTCAAATGCCTTTTGGTCTTACTGGAGCTTTTAGAACCTTTCAAAAGGTCATGGACAAATTATTCCATGGACTAACAAGTCAGTGTGTCACTGTTTACCTTGATGATATCAGCATCCATTAAACTAATTTCAATAAGCACCTGTAGGACCTAGGAGAAGTACTTCATCAGATTAAGGAAGCAAACCTTGGCATCAATGAGTCAAAGCTGATACTCTGTACTAGAGAGCTGAAGCTGCTAGGGCACATTATCTCACCAGAAGAAAAATGCACTGCCCTTCTAAGGTGAAAGCCATTTCTACCTGGCCCATCCCAAATAGTGCAGATGAACTCCCTAGTTTTCTGATAACTGTCAACTACTATTGGGCCTTTATTTCAAACTTCAGCAAGATAGCCGCTCCATTGTACTGACTCCAGAAGAAGGGAACCCCTTGGGACTTCAGTGATGCGGCCCACAAGAGTTTTGTCAGCCTGAGAAATGACCTAGTTCAAGCTCCTATTTTAATCTCACCCAACTTTGAAGAATTTCAGGCATTTACAGATGCCAGTGATTCAGCCATTGGAGCTGTGCTTACTCAGCTTTGAGGAAACAAGTACCTACCGGTTGAATTCATCTCTAATAAATTTGCTCCAGCGGAATACAACTACTCAACATATGAGAAAGAGGTTCTAGCCGTGGTGTTTGCTCTTTGTAAATTCAGATATTATCTGTTGGAATGGTGAGTCACAGTGTTCACTGATAACTCAGCAATAAGTTTTCTGATAAATAACCCCATTCCAAATGGTCAGTGAGTATGCTGGAGATATAAGCTAATGGAGTTCAATTTGAACTGGTGCACCTCCCTGGATGGCTTAATGCAGTAGTGGATGGGCTATCATGAATTCACAATAATCCAGCGGAACTAGCAATCTTCTATATGGGGAGATTGATCTCAAGAATGAGCTTCTGCAAATATGGAAGTTCCTAGAGGATTTCAAAGTACCAAGTGATGTCCAGAATATTTTATCATTTAAAAAACATTATTCAAAATTTTTAACATTTTAATGGAACCTATATGTATGTACCAAGGGGTCAATGGCCCAGGTGGTCTCAAGAAGCCAATGTGTGCAGCAGATGAAGAAGGCTCATGATGATGCCGGACACTTTGGAGTACAAGCCACCTGGTTGAGACTCTTTGCTGTATACTAGTGGCCAAATGCCTACACTGAAGTTAGCAACTACATATCCACATTCCATGCCTGCCAAGTCTTTTCCAAATCACCAGGTGCTCAGAAACCTCTGAACTCTATAGAAGCACCTGGACTATTTGAGATGTGGGGCCTTGACTTTATGGGATCTTTAAGGGTTGCCACTAATGGATCAAAGTATATTCTAGTAGCCACTGAATACTTTAGCCGTTGGCCTGTTGCTAAAGCAGTTACCTGAGCTGATGCAGCTACCACAGCCCAGTCCCTATAAGAAGAGATATTTACTATCTATGGGCCACCTCAGCTTATCCTGACTGACCAAGGATCACACTTCAATAAAATAAATTAATTGAGAAAATGTTAGCTCAGGTATGCACTTACCACTCCATGACAACAGCATACAACCCTCAGTGTAATGGACTAACAGAATGGATGAATCAAACACTGATGCATGCCCTGGAATGGAGCACCACAGACAACCCTAATATTTGGCCTAAACGCTTACCCACCATCCTTTTGGCATACTGAACCAAATTCCATAGTACTACCAAGTGTACACCATATGAAATACTGTTTGTAATAAAGTTTCAGCCCAACCCATTAGCCAAGCAACTCAGCAACCATTTTCCATCAACCCACCACTTAAAACAGTCTGACATGGATAAACTGGTACAAGACCATGCCCATCAAATGAAGACCAACTATGACAACCACCTCAAGACTCTCCAGGTTTTTAAAGTAGGAGATCTAGTCCTCCTGTATCAAAATGAACTTATAAACTCCCGCTCCAAGAAAACTCACCCACATTTTAAAGGGCCTTTTAGAGTTACTAAAGTACTCCCCTATGGAAACCACAACCTAGAAACCCTTAATGGAGTGCCATATCAGTCAACCATCAATGGTAATTGCCTTAAACTTTACCAGTATAAAAATGAATAGTTGGTTTGTCAAATGGATAAATAATTCTGTTCTAATCCATGCAACTAATAATGCCACATGCATATAATATTCATTTTTATACTGATTTCACTTAATTCCTCTAGAATATTCTAGGCACTGAAATATCCCTAGATGCAGGTATATTTATACCTGCAGTCCTTATCACAATAAATCATCAGATTTCAAAGTTTAGTTTCTTATCTTCCAGTTCTAAAAAATCTCCTTCCCTGGGCATTTTAAGTTATAAACACCCAGGATGACTGATGATGACTGCCAAGGCGACCATCCTAAAACCCTGAGAATTATGCTCTGCCACCTGCCACCTTTTGGGGAATACACCAGAATTCCTTATATGCCCAACAATATATAATATATATATATATATATTGATGTTGGTATATATATAACTTTTTTACTTTGATATCAATATTTTGCATTTTGATTTCATAATTTGCATTTCAATTTCAATATTATGCAAATTGATTTCAGCATTTTATACTTCAACTTCAACATTTTATATTTTAATCTCAACACAATTTTTAGTGACATTTTTATTTTATTATTCCTGTTAAAATAGTGCAAGCATGTTAATTCCCACACTTTTTTATATACTTTTTTACTTTGATTTCAATATTTTGCATTTTAATTTCACCATTTTGCATTTCAATTTCAATATTTTGCAAATTGATTTCAACATTTTACAAATCAATTTCAACATTTTATACTTCAACTTCAACATTTTACAAATCAATATGAATATTATACACTTCAACTTTAAGATTTTATAGTTTAATCTCAACACAATTTTTGGTGACAGTTTATTTAATTATTCCTGCTGAAATAGTGCAAGCATATTATTGCTCACTCATTTTTCATGTTTAAAAATATTTGCCCTTGGGTTGGGACCATCTAGTACTAAAAAAAAAATATTTGTATATCCCTTATATCAAATTATAATTTACCAAAAAAGAACACTGATGCAAGGAAATCAATAGGTCTGTAGTTAGAACTAGATATGGTGCAATCACTAAAACTAAAAACTATTTAAATTAGATTATAAATATTGAATTTTAAATATAAAATATTGAAGTTGAAGTATAAACTATTAAAATTGAAGTATAATATTGAAATTGAAATATGAAATGCTGAAATTGAAATATAATATTGAAATTGAAATATGAAATGTTGAAATCAAAATACAAAATGTTGAAATTGTAGTAAAAAGGGTATAATTAAAAAATATTTGTATACTTCTTATACCACATTATAATCTATCAAAAGAAAACACTGATGCAAGGAAATCAATGAGTTTATAGTTAGAACTAGATATGATGCAATCACTAGAATTAAAGATATTGAAATTGAATTATAAAATATTGAATTTCAAATATAAAATAATAAAGTTGAAGTGTAAAATATTAAATTTAAAGTAATATTAAAATTGAATTACTAAATGATGAAATTGAAGTATAATATCAAAATTGAAATATGAAATGTTGAAATTGAAATATAAAATATTGAAATTGATTTGTAAATTGTTGAAATCAAAATGCAAAATGTTGAAATTAAAGTAAAAAAGTTATCTATAGCATTTATTTACCCATGCTTCACTATGGTGTCTAAAATTTGAGGTGATTCAAATTTATTAATTTAAATTTTATAAATAGTTAAGAAATAACTACTCAGCTAAATCTAATTGCTTAATTGAAGCAACCAAAAACCACCAACCAGTCAGCTAAAACTAACTGATCTTGGGACCATCTAGTACTAAAAAAACTAACTGATTTTATCAAATCAACCAATAACTAATCAATCTCAAAGCTAAACTTTATCCTATCAAATTGACCAAAAATCATCAACCACTTGGCTAAATAAAATAAACCTTTCAAATCAATCAGATACCACCAAACTGCTACCCAAGACATCTCTATATTTAAATTATTGTGTACATGACATGTCTTCCAAACTACTAAATCAACTTCTACTTAACTTGCCAAAAGTATCTTATTAATTAGGGGAAATAAATTGGGCAGCTCTTTTAAGATTATGTAAAACTGACATCAAGATTCCCATGCTTTGCTAAGGTGTTTAAACATTATCAGATAATCCATATTGATAAACCACCAAACCACTTAGCTAAAACCATTAAACATACCAAAGCAACCAATCACTAGCTGCCTCACAAAACTAAACCTAACAAAATTAAAACCAAAACCACCAACCACTTGCCAAAACCATTTAAACTAACAAATCAAACAAATATCAAACTTCTCAGCCATAACAATATACTGATTTCCAATAAAAACATATAAGATTTTCACTTCTTACATATAAAACTTTTTATTTTTGTTATATAAAATTAAATATCTGGCTTTGAGATGCACATGGACTCCCTCCCATCCACCTATATTATATTTTTAAAGCTCTACATGCTGTAGTTTTAGCTGGGCATTGTGCACATGCACACACACTTGTTTTTATTAACATTTTGGGTACATTTGATAACTGTGTTGCATCATGCACTTGCTTTGCCTAAGTAATGGATGACAAGTATGTTTATTATTCAAACTAGGACAAAATCAAACATACACATTCTTGTTTATGGCAAGAGTGATTTGTAACAGTTGTAAGGGAATGTTTCTTCCAGTGCTTCAGTGAACCTTTCTTATTATAGAATGCCCCAAAAGTCAGAAATAAGTAATATATTTTACAAAAATAGTAACAAAAGTTATAAAGAAAGAGAAAACTTTGAGAAATATGTTGGTGACTATACTGAATTACCAGATGAAAATAACAAAGTCAATAGTGAAGTAGAAAGTATTATTGATAGTGAAATATTACCAAGATTCAAAGATGTACCAGACGCTTATCAAGAAGTTATAGTGAAACTTCTATTGAAAATTTGCCAAAGGAATGGACTTGGAAGAAAAAAGAAAATTTTGCTGATGTAAAATAATTTTGTACAATACCTGGGATCAATTCTATGTGTCTGCATAGACTGGGTGATAATCCTAAGAGTTTAGATATTTTAAAAGTAATCCTGACTGAAGACTTTTAGGATATTATAGTAGAAGAGACAGATAGCCAGGCAAATAATTGAAAAAGAAGGTTTTGTAAAAAAAGAAATCAAAGGTGGGTACCTTTTACCTCTGATGAAATAAAAGTATATATTGCATTATTAATCCTGATATCTCAAATGAAAAATCAAAGCTACATATATACTGGTCAAAGAAATATATTATAAGTACTTGTCAAGAGAGTGTCTTTAACTCTCTTGTTTCCAGCAAGGTGATGTGGGACGCAAACCCACATTGCTAGGAAACTAGCTGTTAAGAGAATGGGAAATGGGGCACCTAGAGTGGCGCTTGAGCAGAAGGTAACCCAGGCAAGGGTGTAAAGCACCACATATGAGAACAGGTAAGTAAGAAAACTCCCAACTTGAGTAGACACCAACGGGGAGTCCATAGTCAAGGTAACTTGCCATGAGTAGTCTTGGGTGTATTGGTCTGGAGGGGACCTGAACAGCCCAAGAAAGTGCCTGGGATTTGCGTAAATGGTGATAATAGGTAGTGGCCCACATAGTTGGAGACCTCCCTGAAGAGGTCCATGACCATGTTCACCCAAGGAACCATTGTAAAAAACATAAAATAATGGGTAAATTTATTGAAGAAAGTTGACCAACAAGGAAAGTTGGTCGCAAAAACATATTTAAAGTGGGCTGGGGAAATTCAGGTTCTGCGGAAGTGCGCCCAAGCCTTGACGCTCCAATAAATAGACGCTTCCATCCATTTTAGTAAAATACACTGAAAGTGCCTTCACTCGAGTAATCGATTGAAGCCGTATTTTACCTGAGCTTAAAATTTCATAGCTTGAGTGGGACTCGAACCCTTGCTCTCCAACCAAGCAAATCAAACCATCTTTGTTTATAATGTAAATCATTCATTTTAGTGCCTGAGCCAAGATAAGAGGCTGGGCGTTTTGCACCCCATTAGTATCAACCTGGGCATGCTTGGCTTGCACCCAGCGTTGATCTAAGGTGTGTTTCAGGTCAGGAAGAGCCTGAAGTTTCACCTTCTGGGCCTCCTGTCGCCCAGCCTTGTCTTTAGCATCAGTTCCTACTATAAAGTCATCCAACCATGACAGCACTCCTGTTTTTGTAAACACTATGCCACATGACAGATTTTTTGGTACTTCACATTTCTTACACTTTAAAGATAATGAAAAAGAAGATAAAAATGATAAAATATGAAAATTGAGCATTGTAAAATACCTCAATAACAAACTTTGTTGCCTTTATACTCCAGATAGTAAAGTATTTATTGATGAATCACTGACAAAATTCAAAGGTCAATTGAATTATGTTCAATTTATTGCCTCCAAAAGAGTGCATTTTGATAAAGTCTTATAAACTTTGCAAATTTTCATCATGTTGTTGTATTTGTTTCAAGATCTATGTTGGCCAGGATAAAATACAGAAAAATGACACACTTGCTCCTGAGAGTGTAGTCATGGAAATGGCGCAACCTGTTTTCAACAAAGGCTACATGCTGTACATGGATAATTGGTATTCTTCGCCACAATTGTTCCTAAAATTACTGAAAAAAGATATGAATGCTTTTAGAACAATTCACAAAAATAAGAAGAATATGCCAAAGATGCTTGCTTCTCTCAAGTTGAAAAAAGGAGAAGTTAAAACTTATCCTGGCATAGTTTATTAGCTTTAAAATAGCGTGATAAAAAGACGTTTACATACTTAGCACTAAACATTTGACTACTGAATTCATAGACACAGGTAAAACACAAAAAAGGGGAAGCGCTAATACCAAAAAAATATAAAACCATCATGTGTTCTTGATTATAATAAAGTTATGGGAGGCATTAACAAACAGAAATAAATGTTAGCATGCTTCCCTGTAATAAAGTATGTAAAGGGGTATAAAAATGTTTTCTATCTATTAAATGTTACACTTTTTAATGCACATGTTTTACATTTTAAAGTCAACTGTAGAACCATCCCACACATTGCTTTCTTTTGCTTAGCTATTGCTGAAAAATTACTGGAACAAGTGACCTTGCCAAAGTATAATTTCCATGGATGTCCTTTGAACAGCAATACACCACTTCAAGTGTAGTTAAAAAATTGGGCACAATTTCCCAAGAATATTCTACCCACAGTATCAAAGCAACACCCTAGAAAAAGGTGCCACATTTTCTATTCTTATAAAATTAGAAAAGAGACTGCATGGCAGTGCAAGCAGTGTCAAGTGCAACTACATCTATCCACTTGCTTTGAAAAATATCACACTCTCAAAAAATATTAATAATTTTCTTTTTGTGATTTTTTGAATATTTTTCATATTGTTTTTTATAAATTTAGATTCAATTTATAATAAAAATACTAATTACTGTGTATATTATATTACTCAGGTAAATGAATTCTCACAAAATCCACTGCATTTATATACTGTTCCACACATCAGCAAATTAAATACATTATAAATTCAAGAATTTCTTAAATTAATCTGTACCCAAGGGGTTAATATAGATAACATACATACATATACTAGATGACCTGTGCAAATACTTTGCACCATTGGTGGTCAGTTACATAATATAGTAAAGTGTAAATAAGCAAATGTAAATATTTATCAATTCAAGATATTTTATTATAAATAATAGTAAAAAAATCAGTATTATTGTAAATGATATTAATATTATATACAGTGTTAAATAAGCATTTGTTTTTTTAATTGATTTTACAAAACTTTTTCAAAAACAATGTTAGAGGTTATGATGTGATCATCAGTCACTTTTTTCCCATATGAATCTTCAACACAAACAAAGATATCTTTAAACATACAAACTCATGAAAAAGCCACATATAACTGTCCATGTGACAAAACAGGTTATGGTAAATATAATCCTGCCCTTTGAAGCATCCAACCTTATGCTTTGTTAATGGTCATAGCAAAAGTAACTTTTATGGGAATTGTTTTCTTACCATTTGGAAAGGCACAGTAGGTTCAGAAGGTGTAAGGTTAATCTGGGGTATGAGCACAGTTTTATTAGAGTGAATAATTTTAGCAGTGATGATGTACTCACCTAAGTAAGTTACCATTAACCTTATACTATTAAGTAATACCTGTTTAGCATTAAGATTTCTAATTAACATTATGATTTCATTTTTTAAAATCAATTTATGAGGTGATAAACTAGATGAATTCAAAGAGTTTAAGATTCTATGGGGTATAATTGAGCATTATCTGTTTCTTCAAGTTAGACACAATCAGAACTGAAGTAAACCTCTTCCAATCCAAGTAACAAATTGAATTTTATATTTTTATTAATTTTTGTACAATCATCCTTTTTTGAACATAAAATTACTTAAAATAAAACTGAAAAATATTTTGTTCATTGCTTTATGTGGCCTTATTTATGGTGGTAATAATACTATTATAATTACAACAACAATGTTTTGGGTTTTTTATCACTTCATTCTCATAATCTGTTTGAACTTCCAAGTCACTGTTACCCATTTTAAGTAACCATTTAGTAAAAACAGGATTATCATTTGCCCTCATATTATAAGTCAAATTTTTTTGTTTTAGCATGAGACCATAGGGGTAATTGTTTAACTGTATTTTTAATGATGGCTGTTCTATTAGAATTTCATAGTAAAAGGGTTGACACCTAACAAAAATCATCACCAAACAGAATCATTTTCCCTTCATAAGGAAGATTATTATTTATAATGTCCTTTAAAGTCAATCAACAATGCTTAGCACATCTTTGAAAACCATTGAAATCTCATCTCAAACAATGAGATCTGAGTCACAATAAGTTGTACATCCTTTGTGTGAGTGCAAATCAATAAGTCTGATATGTCCAAGATGGGTACAGATAGTTTAAAGATTGAATTTGATGTGCGTCCTCCTGGTATGAGATTGGCAGCAATGCCTGTCCATGCAAATAGTATAACCTTGTTTTCACCTTGTAATATGTAGCATAATGTTTTGTATACAAACGTTTTACTGGAGCCCTCTGATCCATCAATAAAGTAACAATTCAGAATTGTATTTATTACTGCATGTAAAACTTCCTCAGATATTTCCATATGTTCTAGGTAAAATTTTTATAAGTGCCTTGCCAATCATACTTTCTTCTTCTATGTTATAGGTTTATTCCGTTGTATGTTGTGCAATGGTTAGAACAGGAGTCTGCAGTTTAAATTGTTTAAAGATCTACTATGGTATTTAAAAATATATTCCAATTCTTGCAGTGTGAGGTTGTAAGCTTCAGATGGCATGTGCTGTCTATGAAAATCTTCTAAAAGTGTGTCCTAAAAATTTTGTCCACAACTCAGGTATATTAGCAGGAGAACAGAATATGCAGATGATAGCAAAAATCCATCTCAATTGTGTTGGCATTTTGTGACTGACAGCCTCCTGAAAACATTCTTTCCATTCAGCATTGTTAATGAATAAATGTAATTTTCTTGAAGCTTCTTGAAATGAGTTGCATAGAATTCCATCAACTGTACATAAATTGTCAAATGACTGTGGTCCTTTGAAATGCAGAAGTAGTACATAGCGGTAATATTTTTTGATGTCAACTAGATTTACAGTGTAGATCTGTCCAAAGCACTTGGTTTTTTTTTGAAAATATCCCATTGTCCATTTGATCACATAAAATGTTCAGAGATTTGTGGTAAAGGTAATTGTGGGTGGCAATATTTTCATTACACAATTTAAAAATGCCATGAGTTTGAAGACTCTATCATGGTTAGTATCAGCTTCAAATCTGGCCTGAAAGTACACCATTTGTTCTCCTGGTAAGTGAACCAGAAGTCACTCAATTGTATGATATTGGTGAAAAATTCAGCGTTTGTGTAATTGCCATATAGCCTCTGGTAGGCTCACATAATGACAGTTCAAACAGAAATACACTTCATCAACAGTGATTTGTTGTTGAACTTCAGAATCTGAACGTAATTTTAAAGCTGTGCAGCCATGTTCTTTATACACAATTTGTACAAATATTTAACAGATTTAATTGAAGAACGATGATCAAGGTTAATATGGGAACAATATTTTCTACTGAAAAATTTATAATATGGTACAATCCACCTATTATCAATAGTAAATGATTGAACTGTCATTGTAGTGCCATTATCATGTCATCTATACATAGGGTAACCATTAACATTTATATTTGTTTCTTCTTGAAAATCTTTTGGATAATTTTTAATACATTTTTGTTCTTTCATGAATGGACTGTTTGGATTTATTATACTGCAAAGTCTGTGTACCATAAATTCCTAAATAACTTTGAGAAGTTGAGGATCTGTTTCCTTATCTGGAATTTCTGCACAAATTAATGAGTCTACATCTTCAACTGAATGTAATTTATCTTCATTAGACAAAATGAGCAGCATGTGTGCATGGGGAAGGTCTCTTTTTTGAATTTAATTACACAAACATATCCAATGACTATACCTAGTACATGTTTTTAAAAGATCATTTAATAATGCTTGCAATCTTAAATGAAAAACTCTAGACACTAAGTCAGATCTGTGTTCAACTCTTTCATATAGTTTCAATTGAGAGGTAATTTCAATCCACTTGAGGTTGCAAGTAATTGTAAGGAATAGATTAGGCTTTCCTAGATAGACAACAATAGCCATCATGTCTTAATAATTTTGAAGCATATTTCAAGGATTGCCAATATAAGATGAAGGAAGAACAACTGGAATTCCACCAACTGCTCCTCTTTGTTCAGCATCAGAGTTAAGTAAGTCCATCAAATCTTTGTAACTATCAGCTCTGAGTTCTTGTTGATGGGCTCAAACAAATGCCAACCTGAAACCTTCTACTTTGACATAACTGTTTACAATGTATTATTAAAATAATTTACCAGAAGCATGAAGTAAACTGAAAACATCTCTAATTGCTAAATGATAGCAATAGTATTGTAATTGAGTTGTGAGTGTTCTTGATGCAGTACAATTAACATAAACATGTGGCTGATCAGCATTCCATCCAGAACTACACATGGGAAAAGCAATGGATAGCACATTGGATCAAATGGGGGTTCAGGTATGATATTTTAGTAAGTGCACCAGTTGTTTTAGAATACATAACAAAATTAACATTACCTGATGGAGTTCCATCATTGGTGACAAAAACAGCAGCCACCTCACTAACTGCAGGTTCATTTGATCTTCCAGGATGAAATGCATTGGTAGTCATTATATATAGATACAAATCCAGTATAGTATGAATAAATATCTTATATATAAACAACTGTGCATAAGGATTATGTGTATTGAGGATTTTTTCAATGTAACCATTATTACTTTGCAACAGTTTAATTAGCTCCATTTACTACAAAATGTTGTAATGCAGTATCAAAATCTACAATGAAAAGGTCAGCATAAAATGGTGCAACTCCTGCAGGAGGTTGTAAACTTCCTACCATATGATACACCTGCCCATGTAATTTAAAACAATATGGACCCCTGCCAGGAATTTCAACCAATTTTATGTGAATTGAAGCAAATGCAAGAGCATTGTTGATTTGCCTAATTTTTTAGTTAATTCTTGGTGAAGTTATCATTGTGCTCTATAAGGTTTAAGGTTATTCACAAACTTTGATGAGCTCTAAATTAACTTTTCCTTTGTGGCAACACATAGTAGCTGAATCATCACTAAACTCCCCAGCAAACAACCATGCAGAGCAGTAAAAAAACTTTTATCCATATCAATAACACTATGTGTTTGCACTTCATTTTCTTTAGGGAAAAGGCGGACAGTACAATATGTTTTTGGAAGTTTATATAGTCTTCTTCTTGTACTTATATTCTGATGGAGATGAATTAAATAAGTTGATGGCACAAAGTTGTTAACTTGCACTAATTGTTGTCATTGAATATTGAATGTGTCTTGTCTGCGTTGGCACTTAGCTTATCTATCTTGCTAAGTTAAAGTTGTCTTTGTTCATCACTTTCAGTATTTCTTTTTATTTAACCAAAGTAAGACAACCAGGGGACAGACATTACTGAATACATGTGAAACTAAGAGAATAACTAACAAATATAAAAATTGGGCACCTCAGGGTACTCAAGTTACCCCTGTTGCAAGCGGGACTGCCAGGTATGGGGGGTTGGTGCACTACTCTGAGGGGGTTTCCCCTGCTATGGAGCAGGTGTGAAGGAAAGGGTCTGTGTGGAGGAACCAGAGTGGGAACAATGATTCTATGAGCGCTTTTTGTCTTGGTCTCATATATCCATAGAGCCAGGCTTGGAAGTGCTCTAGTAAGTGGACATGGAATCTGTTAATAACCCCATGAATGGTTGGGACCGTGCCCTTGAACGCATCTAATGCAATTGTGTGTATTGTACACATTGCAATGGGTATTATTAGGGAGCAGAGGGTGATGGGATTGGTGACTCGATCTGGAGCGCGTAGATACTTTTTGATATCAAGAATTCCTGTTCGTTTTGAATCTTGAGCAGGCGTGCGACTTCCTGCCATATAGCTTTGGTTGGGGGGCATGTTTCTAGGCGGTGATGTAGGGATCTCTCCCCTCCACATACTGCACATGTTTTGTGGAGGGAGTTGGAGCGATCCGCCGTCCATTAGGTCCTTTATAAACAGCGCCAGGCGTTTGCTCTTATTCTTGGCTGTAGGAGTGGGTGGTGTGTCACTTTCCACATTGCCTTCTGTGTGGTTAAATCATAGGCAATGTTCAGCATATCTAGGTATTCTATCCTAGCTATGCTTGGAGTTGTTGCGAGCATATCCCTCTGGGGGTGGTTTTCTGAGTTTCTTAATTTGAATTGGGGGCTGGTACATCCCCTTCCCTGTTAGTACCCATGTTCTCTATGGTCCATCCCATACGGCGGATAGTTCAGAGGATATGTTTGAAATGAGGGGAGGTTTCATGCGGACCTGTTGCAGTAGGGTGCTTGGCAAGGTATGAAAGTAGTCTGGGTGGACTATGTGGGTTGGTTAATTTGAGCGCCTGTGCAAAGTTAGTCCTTGCTGCTCTGGACCAATGTTGTTGCGGGAGGTCTGGAGCAAGGATTTCCTTTATCCAGGTACCTAGGATGTGATTGGCATGAATCTCAAAATCTATTAGTCCCATGCCTCTGCTTGAGCGTGGGCCAAAATAGTGTTTTCATCCATATAGGAGGGTGAGAGCCAGGCCACAGCCAGCCCTGGATAAGCGCGCGAATTGAGGTTATAAAGGTAGATGAGAAGGCTATCGCATGGGCCTGGTACCACAGTATTGGGAGGATGAGCGAGTTAGCAACTGTAACTCGTCCTGTTAGTCCTGGGGTTCTTCCCTTGAGGGAGGCGACGCGTTTGGATACCCGTTGTAACAGGTTACTTTCCATTGTCTCATTAGCATATCCCCCTGATTATAGACAGATTCCAAGGTGTCAGACAGGAGTGGTGGTGGGAGGTGTTGCAAAGGGTAAAATAATTGGGTTTTTTCTTTGAGTGTTGGTGTGAGGTTCTGATGTTGTGGGCCAATCGTTTGTGTATTTGCCTAAGAGGATGATTTCTGTCTTCCTTTTGTTGAGCGATGCATTGCTCACCTTGGAGTATTCCTCTAGAGTGTGTTCCAGCTGTCGGGCATCTTTATTGTTTGCTATACCTGCTACTCAGTCATCTGCAAAGGCCAGTATCTTGACTGTTGGTTGTCCTTGTGCAGTTATCCCCATGAGATGTGAGTCAGTTACTCAGAGGAGCGGGTCAAAGCTGAAATTGTATAGCAGTGGGCTGAGGGGATCCCCTTGTTTGAGCCCTCTGTGTGTTTTGATATTGTTTGTTAGGAATCCAGGGCCGCATACAGCCATGGTTGCAGATTCTGTTAGGAGCATTGCCCATTTTATGAATCTTGGTGGGAGTTTGAAGGCATGTAGACATTCTTTTAGGTATGGCCAGCTAACACGGTCATACGCCTTTTCCTGATCCAAGAAGACCAGGGCACCAGTTGCTTTGTTTGGCAAATGTTTGCAATAGGGTGTATGTTGTTCCAGATTGAACGCCCTGGTATAAACCCAAACTGGTTGGGTGATAGGACGTCAGATGCAATTGCGCCTAATCTAGCTGCTATTATTTTTGTTAGAATTTTTGTGTCAGTGTTGGAGAGTGCAATTGGGCGCCAGTTGGCCAGGTCCAACTTGTCACCCTTTTTATACAAGGTTATAACGTAGGATTCATGGCCTCCTGGTAATAGGCGTGTTTCCAACAAACTCTGGTTCATTGACGCCAATAAGAGGGGGGCGATTTGTTGAAAATATTTTTTGTAAAATTTGTAGGGTATCCCATCAGGCCCTGGGCATTTCCTACATGGTGCACCGCGAATTGTTTCCCAAAGCTCCTCCCGTGTAATAAGGGATAGTATATTGTAATTTGGTGGTGTACTTTGTATCTTGGCAGTTTGAATAAATTCTTTAATTTTTTGTGGATCTGTTGGCATATCACAATATAATTTGGTGTAATAGCGGTGTATTTCCGCCTTGACCTCCTCAGGGTCAGTTGCCACAGTGCCGTTGGTCTTGTGGACCTGTGTGCATGTGGGCTGGTTTCCGCGGGAGTGGAATTGGCGGAAAAAGTATGTCAAACAGGTTTCACCTTCCTTTATGAACTTACCTTTGTTTAATACTTTGATTCTGTGTTGGTGTTTGAAGATGAGATTGTTAAGTTGGGCTGAAATTTCTGCCCATTTGTGTCCCCAATTAGGGCTATAGCCAGATCTCAGAGTATTTATTTCCAGGTGGTCTAGTTCTGCCAAGGTACGCTTGATTGTGGCTGTGTCCGCGGTGTACTTGCATGATGCAATATGTCAGGTTTTGTTGATTAAATCTTTTTTGAAATTTTCCCATGTTCTGATGGGATCTGAAGTGAATGGGGCTGTGAATTCTGGGTTTGTAGCCTTGTTTTCAACCCAGTCAGATATATCTGGCAATCTTATATTTTCTGGGTGAAGCTTTCTCCAAGGTGACACCTGTGTGTGGGATTGGGTTGGCGCTAACTGTACCATAACTAATTGGTGATCAGAAAAATTGATCTTTTTGTTGTAAATTTGGAGATTCTTGAGTGGTGGGGTTGTGGGATGAGGATGTGGTCAATATGACTCATTGATATGAGCAGTCCCTCACATATGTTGGGTCTTGTCATGTGGGGAAGGATTGGTGAATTGGGGGGAAGAGCATCCTGTAAGCCAAGAGATGCTTTCATTGTGCGATATTCAATGTGTCCAGGTGGGTATCCCCTGGGATTAGGCCATTGATCTGTATTGGGGTTATCCCAGCAGTTGAAATCGCCTAACATGATGATATCTGGTGGGAGGGTGAGAGTAGAAATTTTTTCAAATTTTCTTTTCTCTTGGTTGCAGTGCACGGTGCGTAGATACATGCTAACAAAACTATTTCATCTTGGCATGTGATTGTTGCTACCAGGACTTAACCGTGCAAGTGTGATGATGAATTTGTAATTTTAAATTTTTTGTTGTTTTGGACTATCACCCCACAGTGAGACGTCCATACTGATTGTGATGGTGTAACCCTGGTTGACCAGGATTCTTCTTCCCCTTGTAGGCAGTGGGTTTCTTGGATGGCCAAGGTGTCTACAAGAGGTTTTTGCAGGAATGCCAGCTTTTTGGCTTGGGACATATGAGCCCTGGCTCCCGCGATGTTTAACGTCCCTATTGACACTGAGGTGCCCATGGCACCTCAGGAGCAGTTGGGAGGACCCTCTGGTCCTATCCCACCACAGCTCATTTTTGCCATGCTCTGCGTCTGTACTCCAACTCTTTCACTGCCATTGTTGGTTCCCTTGATCTGACCCAATGATTCAAGGGAATTTCAGTTTTTTGCATTTGCATCAACTTTTCCTGCTCAGGTCTCATGTTGATTTGATGCGGGTTGTTGATTGGATTTTATATTTTTGAGGTTCAACTTTGTTGCATTGTGCACCGCATTTTCACCCAAATTGTGGTTGCATTGTTCCTCAGTATGTGCATGACTGATGACGCTTTGTGGCTCAGTCTGGTTACTGTGAAAATTTTTGACCTTGGCATATTGTTCTGATTGGTTGGTTCAGTGAATATCCAAAATATCCTCCCAAATTTGTCTGGGGTTAATGGTGGACTCCACGTGTGCCGCCACTTCAGCCGCTGCTTTCTTGCAGGCTTTTTGTGCTGCTTTACGCTGTTTACTTGTAACTGGGTCCACGATAGAGTATAGTCCATCTTCACCCCAGCGTAATGGGTGGATGCCATCAGTTATTTTGGCAAAGCTTTCATTATCATTGTCCATAGCTTCTTCACAAAAATCATTTTCCATTAAGCCCTCATTTACAGGGCATGCATGTTCCTTGTGGCCCAGTGAGCCACAGTGGTTGCAAATGGGTGGTGCGCATTCTGGTGTAACTGAGATGCAGCTGACTGGCCCCCATCTGTGAAGTGAAATTCTGCTGTGCGGGGAATTCTGGATAAATCCTCTTCCACTTCTGGGAAGGGGTTGATTACAGCAATAGCTTTGCCTGTGCACAGGTTGGGCATTAAGCAAAATCGCTGTAATTTGAGTTGTTGGATTTCTCCGTAGGCCACAAGACCTTTGCAGAGCTCCTCCTCAATTACCTTAAGAGGAAGGTTGGTGGGGAGCGAGTCAAAGAAGATGAACAAAGTTTTCACTTTGTTCCATCTGGTGCACATGGTGCACACAATTTTTTTGCCCTCAGGGAGGGCAATTTCCACGCAGATTTTTGCTGCGGCATTGGCTTCATTGGCTGTTTTGAAACCAATATCAATCCAGCCATAGCCCATGTTGTTGGTGGCTACATACACCGCGTGAGGGAAAAGTGAGGGCTGTGCCTCACATGTTTTCTCCCACAGGGTCAGTGATTCATCCCCAAGGAAGAGTCTGATCCCATGTTCTACCTTTGACAAAGGTTGGTCAAATTGAATGTACATGTATTGCGCATGCTTTACAGTAAATACCATAAACCCAGATGGTGTCTGAGTTTGCAATTTTTTTATGGCTTGGGTTCCTGGTCCCCCTCCAGGGCGTTTCTTGCCCTTAGTTGCACCATTAAGTGCACCGCTTGCTGCAACACTCACCCATGTTGTATTATTTTTGTTATTAAAGTCGCCCATCTTTCCTGTGTGTGATTATCCAAATTTGCTGGTGAGTCAAATTGTAGTAACTAAAGTGATTGTTATGAGAAAGAAAAGCCCACTTTCAGTATTTCTTCTTATGAATTCTGTGCTGCGTTCAAATGGTCTGGAACATCTTCTGGGAGGTTCTCTCTCAGTCTGCCTAGCATTATAAAAACCTAAATCACAAATTCATCTACATGAGTTTTCATTCTTATTGATACCCAGTTTAGCACAGATTTGTTTGTGGGTTTAAAGTTTACCAAAAGATCCCACTCAATTAATTTTTAAATTAGTAGATAGCTATCAATAAAATTAAGAATTTAAAATTACATTAACTAAAAATAAAAGTATCACCACTCAGCCAAAAACAATAAAAAATTTTGAACTAACTATAACATCAAAGACTTACCTGAAACCATTGAGCCCATAAAATCAATCAAAATCCACCAACCCAGCCATAACCAATTAACTTTATTGAATCGACTAATCACTAACTGCTTGCTAAAACCATCAAGCTTATTAATCAACCCAAAACCACAACTGCTTACCAAAACCATTTAAACTATCAAATCAACTAAATATCAAATTGCTCAGCTGTAACAATATACTGAATTCTACTAAAAACATATGAAATTTGTAAATTTAAGTTTTAAAGTGTAATTTTTAACAAAAACATTAATTTTAAGATATTTTTTTATTTTTCATCATTAGAGGGAAAAGTAATCTTCAAAATAATATATCAAACTTTAATTTTAATATATTAAAGGAGATATTTCATACCAGCAAAAAACACCTTTGAGAAATAATATATAGAGATATAATAGGTGATATATGCAAATACTTCACATCACTTCAGGTAATAGGATTCCTTATATGATTATTCTATGGATAGTACTTAATCAATAAAAATAGATTATTGTAAATAACAAATGATGACAAATTGGCAAAAACATGATGAAAATAAAATTTAATTTTAATTAATAAACTAATTTTAAAGTTGTAAAAAATTAATAAAAAATTAATAAACATACAATTATTAGGACAAATATTTTAAAATAAAAATAATTTTTTGTGATTTAAATGTAATAAATATTTTTCACATTATTTGTATATTTGCTATTTTTCTATCAAAAAACATACTAATTTTTTTTATCAAAAATTTATTATTTTTTTATAAAAATTGCAACATCAAATGCTTGCTACTTCAATATTATTGAGGCTAGAATAATGCTCCACTGCTTTTGCAAATGCTGTATTGCTTACTTGGTTTAATTTGATTGACACATTGTATATACATTTAAACATTATTTATACTTTATTTATACATTTATTCTATTCTATTTTATTCTATTCTATTCAGAGACTTCAGTGCTACCATGACACTTTATATATGTAATATTTTATATAAATTTATTAAAAAGTAAGTTTTAAAATATAAATTCTAATAAAAACAATAAATTTTTAGATATTTACTTATTTTTTATCCTTAGAGGGAAAAATAATCTTCAAAAATGGTGTATCAAATATTAGTTATGATACAGTATTAAAGAGAAAGCTTTTTCCCACTCAAGTTTACTTTTGAGTGATTTAATTAAGAAATAAGTTTAATTTACCACTGCCATCTGGCCACGCCCTTTTACAATATGTCTGCAGATCAGCTGCCTGTTGCTCTAATGTGGGGTAGCAGTGCTCCACCACCTAGCAATTTTCCACCCTGTGGGCAAATGCATTCACATGGGGTCAAATAGCCTGCCATCTTCATCCAGCTGTTTTTGTCCCCCCGCAGGTTTAGCACTACATCTGGCATGCATCCACCCTTCTTGCCCCCATCCTCTTGCCCTCCCTTGACCACAATCTGATTTTGTCTCTGAGTTGACTACAGGCATTTATTCCCATATGATAACAAGGCAATAATTAAATTGGCCACTGCTGTATTTGTGACATCTGGCTTTATTACTTTCTGCCCTTTTAAGGGCTATTTCAATATTAATTCCAGATGGAGGAGGCTGCAGTAGCAGCAGCTTCTACTCCCCTTATTTTTAAAAATACTTCCATCCCTACTACCCAAACTCGCTTGCCTACAGACACCACTATGGTGGTGTCTTTGCACACACACACACACACACATCCCTCCTTCCAACCTCCCACCCCCAAGTTTTATACAATCAGCTGATGGTAGGGCTTATGGCATATGACTTTCAGCCCAATCTCATCTTTGCTGTTCCCTCCAGTGCAGAGCACCTTGATGCCCCTCATGCAACTGCCACCATTATCCCACACCACCCTGCCATAGCCCACTAAATCCCCCCATGCTTGTACTGCAGCAGCGCCTGAGCACTTTTTTTGGCTTGGGTGGATAATGGTCACCAAATTTTTTCTCTCTGTTTTGGACTTGACCATTCCAAAAAATTCTGCCTCCAAGCCACTTCCTTTGATGCATCTTCAGAGTCACATTCAGTGGGTTCTGAATGGGGAACTTTTCTGCCCCCTCCCACCTAACATTCTTGTTTGATGGGACAGAGTGAGAAATTGGCCCCCAACAAATCAAATACCCACATTAACCCACCCAATTATACTCCTGCTAATCTGAGTCAGGCTTGGACTGCTATTTGCTCCCAAGCAACCCATTTTCCCATTACCACCCACCCAACTTCTAATGCCACTATTTTTGGAAAAAGAATTCATGAGACTTATTGGCTAAGATTGATGAATTATGTAACATAATCATGAGTGAGCAAATTGGTCAACCTCTTGGCCAGTTCAATTATGGTCAGGCCGATTTTTTTCTGATTTTAATGATACCCCCCCCCAAACATTTCACTCCTAAACCCAATGCTGCCCTCTACCAAAGTGACCACCAGCTTGTGTTAGCTGCGGTGACCTCTCCTCAATGCCCAAACCTACACAGAGCAGTGGCCAAATCAGTGGCTCAATAACAACTAGGGCTGCTCACACTCTAATCTCCCCAATTTCCCCTGAATCTCTTTTCAGTGATATCTCAAAAATATTTGACAATGCTGAAGCTGCTGCATGCATGTTGCTAAACTAGCAGATTTTAACCCATCTGCTAAAATCATCTACCAGAGTATCTCTGATTTTGCTTAATTCTCCAAAGCCTGCATTCAAGCTGAACTTCACATAGCAAAATCATTGAAGCAGTCTAATGCATTAATCTTGATGAGGAGATAGAGAACTCATACTACACTGCCATCCACCCACACTATGCTGATGCCCTAATGCCCTGGCTCTCCGCTTTAGTCCATCTCTTCAACCAACATAACATATTCATGGCAAACTCATCTGCAGACAAACCGCCTGACCCCTCCTCACCCACAGCCATGGTGGGTTAGCAGTTTTTGCTCCCCCTGGTTTGTTGCTTTTGTTTTGTCTTTTTAATTGTTACTTTGATCAGGTTATTTTATTTTATTTTGTTTTTGAGTTTTGGTATTGTCCATCCCCTGGTTAGTACACCTTGAATAAATTGATACAGTATTAAGGGAGATAATTCATATTGACAAAAACACCTTTGAGAAATAATGCATAGAGATTGTACTAGTGGAGTTACCCAACGTTGCTTGGGTTTATTTATAAGCTCACACTGAAATAGCTTATAGGCTGTGCCAGCGCTACTTGTTAGCCACTCAGACTAACAACTTCACTGTTGCTCTTGTGACTGATCAGAGCTGATTATCCTAATTTTACTTAACTTACTTAAAACAATACTAATTTTGTTTAGTTTTGTTGAGCAATTTGGTAAATTATTTGATAATTATTGCCAATTCTCACCCACTTGTTCAAATATATTGAATCTATCAGAATCAAAGGTTTCAGTTTTCAGTTTATCAGTCAGTCAGTACATCAGTATGTCAGTGAATGTGTTTTATATTGTATTATATTATAATACATACATATATATAAATGAATGTATGTCTGTGTGTATGTATGTATGTCCCAAATACATTCCTATACCATTCATCCAATTGTGATGAAATTTTGGTGAGTTGTTGTGTGCATGCCTAAGAAGGTTTATAAATTTTAAAAAATATTATTGTAATAGTAAAATAAAAAGTTTTATATGTAACAAGTGAAAAGTCTATATATACTTTGATGGTATTTGTTATATTGTTACAGCTGAGAAGTTTAGTATTCAGTTGGTTTGATATTTTACATGATTTTATTAAGTGGTTAGTGGTCATTTGGGTATTTAACAAGTTTATCTAAATCAAAACTTTGAATCAAAAGTCCAATTGATTTTTAAAAATACCTCCTCTAGCCTAATCCCACTTCTCTCTTGCAAACATCACTTTTCTAAATCAAAAAGTGAAATGAACAAGAATTGAAAAAGCAACCAACTGCCAGTGTGCACTGCAATTATATAGAGCAGTGAACAAAGGCCAAACACCCAAGCGTAGGGAAGTCAATCCGCATGTTGGAATTTTTGCCCATATTCCCAGCCTGCTAGATTACCTGGTATTGCTAGGGGAAAATTCCCTAAGGCGAAGTGAATTGGAAATTGGTTGACCCAAATTTCGGAGGAACTACGTTTGGGATATTTTTAGGATATTTATATGGTTGTATCCATTGATTGATCTGGATGAATACTTAATATCTCATCAGGCGGAAGGGCTGACGAAATAAGGGCATCTGATAGTAATTAACTATCAGGTGTACCAATTGGGATCAGTCAGGTTTCATCACTGACTGATTGGGAATGTTTAATGAGTTGCGAGGCGAGTGATGCCACCTGCAACTAGCAAATCAATTGGTGGCTAGCCAATTATGGATGATTCTCTTGGATCAAGAGGAAAACGTTAAGGATACATTTCTGACTCTTTTTGTTTCAGGTCTTGAGGATGTCTAACATCAGAATCCTAGTCAGGATAGGGAAGACCATCGCTGCCAAGATGAGGAAGGGTGATTCAACAGCAACAGCTGCTGTTTCATCAAAAGAGGTGTCAACTGAGGGTTAAACAGCCAAATCCCCTATAAATTCCCTAGAATTCACTATAATAAAAAAAGACTCAAACTCAAAAGTAGTAGTACAGTAGTAAAGTAGTATAGTAGTAGAACACTCAAGTATTACATCAGAGAATACTCACTGATTGACACAAGTCTATGGTCAGGAAAGAACTAATAAAGAACCTTATTAGTTTGACTGTAGATTTGGTAATAGTTAGCCTATCAGCATCTAGCTTGAAGATTCCATCTCAAGGATAATATTGCAGAAGGCAATAATTGGTAGACTCTCAGAGAAGAGTAGAGATCCGAGTGGGGATCTAGAGATGAAGGGAATCACAGCTAAGGGATTGCTGCTGACTGTGTGTTGGGCTGAAGGGACTGTCATCAGAGGATCTTAACAAAAATCGAGTGGACAGAATTTTAGGGAATGAATCCTTAAGAGTGCAATATTCAGTATTATCAGAAATACCAGCTGAAGCGTTGGGCCTGAAGATAATTCTAACTTGACTACAGATAATAGTCGCCATACTATTATTGGATTATATATATTCTTACAACGCAATGCGCATGAGAAAATTGAACCTGTGCAGTAATAAGTTTATAGGGGTTATTGCCAAAAATAATCAGGAAACCTATAAATTATTACAGGTTGGTGCTCACTACAGGGGTAGTTGAGTAGAAGAATTAATCCAGATTGTTGTACAAAGAAGAGATGCATAGGTTGTGGACTGAGATTGCCACAGTGAACCAGAACGCTTTAAACTCTGCAGACCACTGGGAGTTCACAGCCTTAGAGGAACAAGTAGCCAAGGTGGAGTAAGGAGTTGACAACGTAGCTAACTTCAGGAATGAGTTACTTGGCAAAGTAAACTCGTTAAAGAAGAAAGAAGGAGACCTTGTCTGAGAGGTCCTATTTCTGAAAATGGAATGTGAAGCGGATCACGTTCATTTGAGAAAATTTGGTCTGGACATTGAGAAGTTGTTGAAAAAAATAGAGAAATTGAAAGCACACAGAAGTGCAAGTGAGTCTGATGTGGCCAATGATGCCAAAGAAGGAAGTCTTCAAACAATACTTGGGAAGACAAATACCCAAGAAATATGCCACCCACATTCAATGCTATTTTGGAGATGACACCCGATGACACTCTGCAAGTAAACTGAGTAGCCAACCTGAGAGAGTCAGCCCAAACTGACTTAGAGGAATTTAGAGCAGCCCCTAAATTGCCTACATTCCATTAGGATAACGCCCCAGCATTTTTCCGACTATTTTGACATGACCATGAATGGATACAGGGATCATCAGAAGGTGTTGACAGTCATGAACTGCCTAAACACAGATTGCCAGAATCTGGTGTTACCCCACCTGGAGGGGGACAGCTGGTCTTATGCTGAGGCTAAGGCAGCAATAATGAAGGAATTTGGCAGTCCAACCCGCATGTCAAAACGCAAGCAAGACTTTATGGGAATTCAATTCTGTAAAGATGAGTCTCTTGCAAGCTTTGCAGATCGATTCTACCAGGAATCACAGATCCTGGCTGGAGCGAAGGTGTTAGATGACTTTGATGCAAGAATCTCCTTGCAAGCAGCCCTTTGGCCCTATCGCGATTTGCATCAAATGATGTCTACTGTATTTATGACTGAGATAACTACCTCGCAAATGGTAGACAATTTGAAGATTTTGGGAGCAACGTTCAATGCTCCTAATAGAAGCTTCAAGTCAAATCTGGTCCAAAGTTTGAATCCCATGAAGGGAGGCAAAGGAGCAAAGGATACTTTTAATCAAACTGTGCTGAGGAATAAGCCCAAGGATTACAATCTGTTAAACAAGAAGGATAAGGTCTGCTTTCAGTGTGGTGGGAAAGGGCATTTCGCCGCACACTGCAAAAAGCTGAAGGATCAAGTTAATATGGTCCAGGCTAAGGAAATAGCAGCCACCAAGGATTTGGGAAAAGGTCCCGCTGTTTAGACAAGGAATAGTCTAGGACGGCGGAGAACCCTGTTCCTTCCTGTGTGAATGAAGAAATAGATATCACTAATCTGTTAGTGGATGACGAGCAGGATCTAATATATCAAGTGGTCAACATGGGCATAAACGCCATGACAAGAGCTGGGGCGAAGAAGATCAACCCTGAGGTAGTTCAGGAGGTTGCCCAGCCATACGCTCAACAACTGGTGGAGAAGATTCAGACCGCCAAGGATCCTGATGAGTTAACCAATGTTCACTTAGATGAGGCCAACCTGTCAATTCCCTTAGCACAATTAAGAATTCGTTTCCTGAATTATCAGCGCAGATCATTAATACCCTAGATTCAGCTAATAATGCCACAATTCACTCAGTAAATACCCTATTACAATACACTGAGTGTATGTATATAGATATTCAGGTGAATTGAGTAAGGATATGGGTGATAGTTGACAGCGGAGCGCCCATTAACATTGTGTCAACCAAGCTGGTGAAGAAGATGAAGATCTCCCCAGACTTGGAACACAAGAAGGAATATGGAACAGCTGGGCTGAACACCACCATTTCCTGTGGAGTGTATAGTGCGCTGCCACTACAATTTGGGTCATTGGTGGTATCCGCGCCAGCAATAGTTTTGGAGAATCAAAACTATGATATCCTGATTAGAAATGGAGTTTCTGTGGAAATACGGAGTTAGATGTAACTTTGAGGATAATACATTGACCATCCTGGGTCAGACGTTACCATTAGTATATTAAAGGAATGGTGAAATTCCGTTGAACTGGAGAAATAATTTCATTAACCTGATATACAATGATGGCATTGTACCGATTCAGTACCAATTAGTTGGTAGAAAGCGATGGGAGATGTCAGCTGAGATCATAGAGAACTAGGGAATTCCTTTGCGGATCAAGAAAGAAGAAACCATAATGGCTGGATCGCAGATGATAGTTGACACAGGGTTGACTCTAGAGATTCTGGAGCTGTTGTATGGAGAAGTTGGAAGTCCCTGGAAGAAGTCCAGAGTGGAGCATTGGGTGGCTCCTGGGATAATTATGCCAGGCCATGGAGAAATATTTTCTTCTCTTGGCGAATTTAAGTGAAAAACTGATGAAGATTAAGAAAAAATTAAATCATTGCATTTGTTCATTTAATCCTGATGGCAGAATTGAGATGATTCCATGATTTTGGATCTCTCAAGGAAATGGGATTACTGGCCAGAGCAGCTGACAACATCAACCTATTAGTTGATTGAGAGCAGCTCGCAGATCTGCTGGAAGGGCAGAAGGAGGAGGTGCTCAAATTATTTGAGAGATATTGGGAAATATTTGCTCAGGATGATCACGATTTGGGATGCGCGCAAGGCGTAATTCACAAAGTTGACACCGGAGAAAATTTACCAATAAGAATGAGACTGATCTGAAGATCGAAAGCCTCTGAAGCAGTAGTGGAAGATGAGATCAGCAAACTAGTAAAGCTTGGGCTTCTAGTTCCATCGTCAAGTCCCTGGGCAAGCCCAATTTTGATTGTAAAGAAAAAGACAGATCAAATTGGGTAATGATTGACTATTGGAGGCTGAATAAAAATATGAAGAAGGATTCATATCCCTACTGAGGATTGACGATGCGCTAGACCGATTAGGAGAAGTGAAGTATTTCTCCGTAATGGACCTAATCTTGGGATACAGGCAGATTGACTTGCCAGCAGAAGACCAGGAAAAATGTGTGATTATCACCGCACAGGGGTTATACTAGCTGACTAGGATGCCCCAGGGTCTCTGTAATGCGCCCACGACGTTCCAGAGGGCCATGGATTTGGTATTAAGCGACCTGAAGTTGTCATGCATCTTGGTATATCTGGATGATATAAACGTGTTCAGTAGGACATTTACTGATCACCTTCAGCACTTGGAGGAAGTGTTTAAGAGACTGTCCGCGGCTAACCTGAAGATTAAGCCATGGAAGTGCCACTTCTTCAAGAAGGAGCTTGAATACCTGGGATTTGTGATCAATGCAAATGAATTGCAGTTGTAACCCCAGAAGATAGCAGCTATTGAACAGATGGCTGTGCCGAAGAGTGTCCAAGACATCCAAGTATTCCTTGGGATAGTTGGATACTATAGAAGATTTATTTGGGACTTTGCCCAAATAGCTGAGCCTTTATTCCATTTATTAAAGGATCTGAAAAAAGGATTCATATGGAATGAAGAGGCTCAGGACTCCTTTGATGAGTTACGCTGGTACCTGATAAATTGCCGATTCTGAAATATCCAAATTTTGATTGGGAGTTTATCATTCAAACTGATGCTTCTTTGACGGCGATCAGTGCCATATTGAGCCAAGTAGATGAACTTGGGGATGAACATCCGGTGGCGTATGTGAGCCAGACACTCTCTGCCACAGAGAGGAATTACACCGTAACTGAGCTTGAATGCCTTGCAGTCATTTATGCCTGTAAACAGTTTCAGGTGTATGTCCATGGAATGCACTTTAAGGTGGTGACGGACCACTCTTCATTGCATTGGCTGCATAATCTGAGGGAACTTTAAGGATGACTGGCCCGATGGGCACTCAAACTTCAGGCTTATGATTATGAGATAGTCCACCAAGCTGGGGCTTCTCACCAAAACGTGGATGGCTTATTGTGGTTACCAATGGTCCAGTTGGTATATCCGCAGGCGGATGAGTTATTCCAGAGAATGGTCGAAGGAAGAATTGAGGATGAGCCTCAAGAAATCCAAAGTGCGCTTCAAAAAGCAATGGAAAACACTGAGGCCATGGATGGACAAGTATTCAAGATGATAAATGGGAAATGGTTATTATTCCCAAAACTGTTGGAGAGAGCAGCAATCATTCAAGCTGCTCATAAGGTTGTCAGTTATGGAGGCCTGAGAAAAACAACTGACCATATTCTCCAGTATTATTACTGGGAATCAATTAATTATGATGTCGCGGACTATCTGGCTTGTTGTGTGGAATGCCAACTGCATAAACCACACAAGAATATAACTGGATACTGACTAGTCTGACCTGGATTTGCATGGCACACGGTGTCTATTGATGTGATGAGACTCTTGGTGATGAGTACAGGAGGAGTGAAATACATCATAGTAGCCATCAATCATCTGATGAGATGGGTCAAAACGTAAGCATTAACCTGAGCTGATGCTACCAGTACTGCGAGATTCATCCCAGATCAAGTAGTATACTGGCATGGGTGTCCACAAGTTATACTGAGCAATAATGGGACCAACTTCACATCCCATGTGATCCCAAGGCTAAATGAAATAATGGGGATCTGGGGAGTCATGTCAGTACCATATTGGCCAGAGATGAATGGACTGGTAGAACGGGTCAATGGGATGCTGGCTGCGATGCTGAGGAAGCTAGTCACAGGGAGAACTTCTGTGTGGGGAACATACCTGAGTTTGGTGATTTTTGCCTATAACATTAGTTATCATACGGCGACGGGAAAGATGCCATTTGAATTACTTTATGGAAGGAAGGCCGCATTACCACCAATATTATATTCAGTAGTAGAACCTACATTGGGGATGAGTACCAAACAATACCTGAACTGACTGACAAGTATCCTGATCAATATGCAATTGCAAGCATTCAATACTACCTTAAAGAAAAGGATATTAGTGAAATCAACGGATGATAAAAACCAACCACCATTAGAAGAATATCAAATAGGAGAAAGAGTTGCCTATTGTGATATGCATGGATTCAGATGAAAAAACAAGTTGGATGTGCTATGGTCAGGTCTGTTTGAAGTAATCACCAAGATGGTGACTGATGCTTATTCCATCAAGAATCTCTTGGATGGAAGTGTAGTAAATTGAGTCCACGCTAAATATTTAAAGCGATAGATCAAAGAAAAAAAATAAAAAAGAGTTCCCAAAGGACCAATGAACCATTAAGTTGGTCATGTCCTAATGATTAGGTCAAGTCCGAAAAAGGACCTATGAACCAATCTAGATGGTTAAGTCTGAAAAAAAGGACCTCTGAACCATAGAAAACTGGTAGGTTTAAGTGCCCAGGATCCAGTTTGGGGGAAAAGATGGACCTCTGAACCTGAAACAAGGTCAAGTCCCATAGAATTTTTTTTTAAAAAAAGATATTGAAAAAAAAATAATATATATATAGTATATATATAAATATGTATAAAGCGTAGATGAGAAAAAAGAAGCTGATATATTTTTATAAAAGTTTTATTTTTCATTTTTAATTGTCCTCAGTGCGGGGATGATTCCTCCTATGACACCTCTTGGGGAGGGAGGATGGATTGCAGTAGGGAGGAACAGTCCATCAAAATTGATATGTGATCGGACACTTGCAAGGGTGAGTCCTACTTAAAACCACATTTGTTGAGCGTATGCTGAGCCCTGAGAAAATGCTACTAGGGGAAGAGAAATAAATATTTTGGAAGATGTCAATTGTGAAACCTTGGAGTGGGGTGGAAAACAGCAATAAAGGAAGAGGCAATTGGTGAATAGCCCTGAGTAATCCCAATAAGGCAATGGTGCCAGAAGATTTGTCTTAAGTGCCTGCCAATGGGCCTCATCAAGAACGCTGGACATGTGAGCCAGCAGCAAAGAAGGAATACTCGAGGGAGGTTGTTGAATCATACCCCAATTAGCGCCATCAATGGAAGATAGTGATGGGAAGCTCCAGAGAAGAGGTAGTCATGTAACAAATGGATTGCATCCTGTAAACAATGACTATGAGCTTTGCAGAAGCTGAACGATTGATGAAAGTCAGGCGAGGCTGGGAGCTTCATTGACCAACTTTGAAGAACTTGGCCAGCAAAGTGGAGAGCATAAGCAGTAGTATCCTGATCCAGAAGGTTGTCCAGATCTGAGAGATTCAGCATTAATGACAATGCCTCAGTGACTTGCATGCAAAGTTCAGCATAGGGGAGCTCAGTATGAATGCTGTTCCTGATTGTGAGCTCAGAAACCAATACAGCGGGTTTGTAGAATTGACCAAGCTGGAAGAGGAACTCAGGGAGCAAATCTGACCTGGCCAGGAATGAACGATCTGGAGCAGTCAGCATAACCTCCAGAGCATCAATGATGATGTTTGGAGCCTCAGTGAAAGGAGCCAAATCCAGAAGGGTTTTGAAGTCCAACTTGGGGATCGACTGCAAGGGAAGAGTTGGCTGAGAGTTATTCAAAATGATGGCACGCCTGGTTTTGATGGGATTGGATACCATTTCTGGTAACTTGATAGAAGGACTAGCTGCTTGCACCAGGATAGGCGTATGAGTCCTGGAAGGACCATAAAAGATGGTATGCCGAGCATCCTGACTCATTTGCTGAAAGAGGCAGAGGTCCAAATTGGATAGACTGTTAAGAAGCTGTTGGTAGTGAGACTCTGAGTTTGACATATGAGCAGGACTAGAGGGGGATGTCAGACTGATATAGAAGTTGACATTATGCACCCTACACTCCATTAGGCTCCAATTTTGGGAAATTAATTCCATAAAATTAATGAAATAAGCTTTCTGAGGGAAGAATGACTTACAGCCAAGAGGTTATAAATGAAATAATGAAGGTGAATATAAATGAGCATTCTTAATTAAGCCGCGAGATGAATATCAATGGCAAGAGTCTCCTGTCTAGGACAAGGAGAGAATCAGGAATTCTAGGACGCCGGACCAAGAAACCTGAATATGACAGCAGGTCATATACCCTGACGGGGGAAACTGGATCCCAGGAAAAAGATTGTCACGAGTAAAACGATCGCCTGGCATGACAAGAGGTTGTGGGGACCACGCTCTGAGTAGGCAGTAGTGAGGAGGAAGAGGAGGAATGCCGTATGCTGAAGGTCATTTGATCAGCATTGAGTATTGATGAAGTACTCCACTTGAACCAATGAAGTATTTGACCAGGTGTCCAAAACAGTGTTTCCATGCCCAGTCCTTTTCTCGCTGGAAATCTAGGCAAGAGGGGGATGTGTTGGGATTTTTGCTCATATTCCCAGCCCGCTAGATTACCTGGTATTGCTAGAGGAAAAATTCCCTAAGGCGAAGTGAATTGGAAATCAGTTGACCCAAATTTTGGAGGAATTACATTTGGGGGATTTTAGGATATTTATCTGGTCTTATCCATCAGGATCGATCTGGATGAATACTTAATATCTCATCAGGTGGAAGGGCCGATGAAATAAGGGCATCTGATAGTAATTAACTATCAGGTGTACCAATTGGGATTGGTCAGGTTTTATCACCAACTGATTGGGAATGTTTAATGGGTTGTGAGGCGAGTAATGCCACCTGTAACTAGCAAATTGATTGGTGGCTAGCCAATTATGGATGATTTGCTTGGATCAAGAGGAAAACGTTAAGGATACATTTCTGACTCTTTTTGTTTCAGGTCTTGAGGATGTCTAACATCAGAATCCTAGTCAGGATAGGGAAGACCATCGCTGCCAAGATGAGGAAGGGTGATTCAACAGCAACAGCTGCTGTTTCATAAAAAGAGGTGTCAACTGAGGGTTAGACAGCCAAATCCCCTATAAATTCCTAGAATTCACTATAATAAAAAAAGACTCAAACTCAAAAGTAGTAGTACAGTAGTAAAGTAGTATAGTAGTAGAACAATCAAGTATTACATCAGAGAATACTCACTGATTGACACAAGTCTATGGTCAGGAAAGAACTAATAAAGAACCTTATTAGTTTGACTGTAGATTTGGTAATAGTTAGCCTATCAGCATCTAGCGTGAAGATTCCATCTCAAGGATATTATTGCAGAAGGCAATAATTGGTAGACTCTCAGAGAAGAGTAGAGATCCGAGTGGGGGTCTAGAGATGAAGGGAATCACAGCTAAGGGATTTCTGCTGACTGTGTGTTGGGCTGAAGGGACTGTCATCAGAGGATCTTAACAAAAATCGAGTGGACAAAATTTTAGGGAACAAATCCTTAAGAGTGCGATATTCAGTATTATCAGAAATACCAGCTGAAGCGTTGGGCCTGAAGATAATTCTAACTCAACTACGGATAATAGTCACCATACTATTATCAGATTATATATATTCTTACAATGCAAGGTGCATGAGGAAATTGAACCTGTGCAGTAATAAGTTTATAGGGGTTATTGGTCAAAAATAATCAAGAAACCTATAAATTTTTACACCGCACATCTGTGTGAAGCACATAGAAATGGATGACTTGCCTGCGCCAATATTAATTTTTTTAATAATACAAAGGATGCTATGATGGATGTACCATCTGATGACCTTCCAGCTGGCCCAAGCCCCCACATGACTAGAAATGGGGAAGGGCAATCTAACAAGTGTATGTTAAGTAACTATCTGGCAACACAAATGACAATGAAATGCACGAACGCGTCGATGGGTCATGGGGACCTAGTGACTAGTGTGGATAACAGGGTCAACTCCCTAGGATCAATGACCACTGACACCCAGACAACAAGAGCAACCTTCTGGGAGCAAGGCCTGATGCTGAGAACAGCAGAGTCAGGAATATCCCCCATTGAACCTCAAACAACAGAGGGGATTGGGGCCTTGCATGGTGAGAAAATTATTGTCAAAAAAACAAAAGACCCAGATAAAGTATTGGTAGGATCCAAATCTGACTCAGATTCTAATGACGAAAATTGGCAGCTCAAACCAACAGAGCCAAGCTATAAAAAGTTTTCTACCAACACAGAGAAGCTTACCAAATCCACTCGGGGTATTTGAGTAAAGAACAAGTCAGGCTCCAATTCCAAAAAGGCCCAGTTGGGGGGGAAATGGTCCCCAACCAAAATCAATTTGGCAACATGAGAAATACATTTGGTGTGATCCATGATATGCTATCAGGTGCAATCCCCGATGAAGTCATGGCAACACGGGGCTCTAGATCAACGATGCATCAACAGCTGATCCCAAATAGCCAATTGCTGACCCAATATGATTCATTGGGGACCAACCAAGGCGGGGGTGAAACTATATTGGGGACCAAATCTGAGGGATTAGACATCCAAGAGAGTTCAGCTAAAAAACTAAAAGTATTACCAGAAGAAGCAGAAACCCTGACAGCGGTCAAGTTAGCAGCCCTGGCACTGGTTAAATTTACACCAATCCAGTCAGACATGTTAGCATGCTGAGGCATGTCCATCTGCAAGGTCAAACAATGGGAGGCCCTCCAGTTTCCATACTCTATGGCAACTCAGTGGGTCTCTAAAAGTATCAAACCAGCCATTATGGCTATATGGCGTGACCACAAATTTTCCGCTGGAGTGGCCAAATGCTGGCTCAACACCCAAATCTCGATCAACATGGCAGTACAAATCAAGGCGTCCTGAGTTCAAACTGAAGATGCCCTGGAATGGATGAAAATCCCCGTGGATTACAAGGTGATAGAGGCCGCAATCCGCAAAGATTTAAAATGGCAGATGCAAAAGCTTGGATGGAGGCTGGCATTAACCTATTAAACGTGATAGAGTACAATAAGGCGGGCATTACAGCACGATATGCCCAGCCATTGGGAGCTCGGGCCTCAACCCAACAGATTTAGCCAAGTACACAAAACAATTCCTGAACGCATCTATGGCCCTTGAATGGCACAACATTCCATTCCAGTGGACACTGCACTGGAATAATATAACATTACTTTCTCCCCAGAGGAGGCACTACCATGGATCATGGCCAGGTTCAAGGCAACTGAGGCCTTACACTGGTCATACAACCAAATTTCACCAGCCACCGCATCAAACCTGATTAAAGCGGGTTGTACAAAGGAAAAGGCGGTTGAATGGGGACCCTTTCAGGATTGGTCACCGGAAGAGGCCATAAACTGGTCTGCCAATGGATTTACATCGATGGAGATGAAATACTGGTTCCAAGCGGGGGCCAGTATGGACCTAGTGCACAAAATGGGCAGAGCTGGGAGTGACTAAACTGATTCATGAAACTCTTAGAGGCCAACCATTCCTTATTGAAAAGTGGAAAATATGGCGTGATGCCACAACAATTGCTGAAGCTGCAGAATGGGACACAGTGGGGTTCACCCCCCAATCAGCTCAACTGTGGATGGAACACGAGATCTTGCCACAGATGGCAACAGCAATGAAAGGGGTCACAACCCCAGACTTGGGATGAGAATGGCTCAAAGTGGGGATCCACATTGAAACTATCTAGGATTGGAAGCAATCCTTCCTGGAATTGATGCTAGCTGCCCCATACACCGGCAAAGGCTTCACCCCCTCAGAAGTGTTCCAATGGAGTGAAGTGGGTGTTCCAGCAGACATGGCATGGGTATTTACAGATGGGGGCTGGAATAGTGTTACAGTAAGGGACTGGTGCCAGCGTAGCTCAATTATGCTGGAGGTCCTTCAACATTACTTCACCCAACGTGCGGCCCAAAATATGCCCTTAAGTGGTACCAACTGGGGTTCTCACCATTGGATGCCCTAGAGTGGCAGAGCCTAAAGATTAGAGCGCAAATGGCTAGAAGTATCAAACGCCGAGGTATCAGCATTTACCAGATCAAAGTGTTTCTCAACTGGGGATTCAGCTTCAACAAATTGGTAATTTGGATTTTGAAGGAAAGACCCCTGCTGAAGTACCCAAACCAAGCGCAAAAACCAAATCTTACAGCGCGGCAGTGGCACATACCAAAGACAACACCTGAAATGGATCAGGGAGCCACATCAAATACATCCATCAGTTGGTCAGTGGGGGCTTTAGAGATCACCAAGCACCAAAATCCTACCTAAAAGATGCTATCCAAATCCATCTGCAACTAGTTGAGGAGGAAGAATGGTCTGACCTGATATTGTCAATTTCTCAGGAACTTGATGAAGTCCTAGCTGGAGGGGACTTTGATCATCACTGGGTACTCAAATGGGGCTATATAGATATAGCAATCCCAGGTGAGTTGTACCGCAAGAAACTTCTCGAAATTGGCATCAAATACAAGGGGATTTATCTGCAAATGGAGCTGACCAGATATGCCAACCAAACTACAAGGTGGGTAACCTTCCAAAATCTCCCCACTGATTACAAATGGGAGTGGGTGTATGAAGTGATCTAGACTGGAAATGTCATACTATGGGTAAGTACGAGAATTCTGACAAGCTGGTGGAGATTACATCGCAAAGTGCCTCTGCCCTCAGATAGTGGAAGCGCTGTATGAGCCAGCACCCTGGATGAAGCCAAACAAAATTGCTCTACCCAGATTCATTCACCTGCCCAGCCTCAATAGGGTAGTATATGTCGAACAGGAGGATGCCAAACAAGTGTGCCAGTTCTGCTACCAGACTGGCCACACAAAGGTTCAATGCCACCATCGTAAAGGTAAAACTACATGGGAATATGAATATGACCCCATCAGGGGAATCACCAAGATAGGTACCAAGACTTTCCTCCACCCAAAAGCCAGAGAATGGATCCTGCGCAACTTAATGGAGGTAGCAGATATGAAATGCCAGCGACAAGAATTGGACCTGGCATATAGAGAAGCGTGGAAACAGAAAATGGCAAAGTGACCCAAAGCGGATGATGAACCATTTATAAATCTGAACCCTGAATCTTATGCAATGGATGAGGGAACTGACCTTGGACAACAGAGAAACGTCCAACCCAAGTGGAATGGATGGTCCGTGTGGAGGAAAGATGGCAGAAGGTGAACCCAAAAAAGTCTCCCAAGCAAGGACGGATGCAGGATGCAAGCAAGTCAAAATTGAAGCCTGACAAGACAAAAGGGAATACAAAATTGAGTTGGAAGTCATTGGCAAATAAACCCAAGGTGACCGGTGAAAAATCAGCAGTAGTGACTGTTGAATGGTTGACTGGATCTAAATCATCATTTATTATAAACCAAAAAAAATCCTAAGTATATCTGAACTTGAATTTGTGGCCTAGCAATTTCACTTAATTATATTTGACTATGATGACATGGGCTCAAGGGCTTTGTTGGTTAGGTCAAACTTAAATTTGAGTTTTGATTTAATGACTTGGGCACATGGGCTTTGTTGGTCTATGTCAAAATTAGTTTTTAATGTTGGTTGAGTTTTTGATCAAATTAATTACTAATTAGTGATATGAATCACCTTGGTATGTGCTGCCAATTGCATGTGAAAGTGAATCAGTTCAGCTATTTTGAAGGTATGATGAAACGCCATTTCAAGGATGATGATGGTGTTTACTCCAACTCTGAAGCTGAGCATGATGCCCTGAGTCAAAGTATTTGTAGACGTCATTACAAACTTTTTATGTGGCCAAGGGTCACTGAAAGTAAGGCGTCATGGGTAAGATGTGGTTAACATTGAACCCTATAATAAATTTGCATTTACACCTTTAAATACCCTTTAACTTCTGGATTAAGTTTTGAATTTATCTTATAACCTTTTTGCATTATCACTTTATTTTATATTAAAGTTGATTTTCACTTGGGATCAGTAGGATCAGGGCAGCGGCCATTGTCCAAGTGAAATGACTGGGTATACAATTGAAGTATTACCAAAAGCTATATCATAAATTCAAAGCATCATCCTGTCTATTGTCCTCACACAATAGATGCTCAAAGCTGCAGTTTTCACCAAACAACAAACCAGCCATCAGGTGAAACCCAAAGCTTCAACAATGGCGCTCATGGCTGGGACTGCAGATGGTGACCAGTATTGATGTTTGAGTGCCCAAATTTCACAGATGAAGGATGAATACACCAAAAAAATCAATTACTGGCAAACTTAAATTGAGGCCCAACGGGCAAAAACTAAAGACTCTATTGATCATCTTAATCTACAGATCAATAATCTCAATAATGATTCTAATGTTATTAATGAGTCAAACAATAATCTCCATGAAGAATCAAACCAGTGCAAGAAGGCAATGAAAGAGAAGGACCAAGTGATTTCCACCTTGCAACTACAAGCTATTAGCCTGAATAAGGAAATAGCGAAATTAAAATTAAAAACTCGAAATCATGTTAATTGTAAAAATAAAATCAATGAGCAAAGTTAAACTCTGGCCGATGGGCGTTGTCAGTGTGCTACAACCCACTCAACTGGAAATTCTTCCAAATATTATGAGGATGAAGCTTCAGAACTAGCTACCAAAATGGATGCTGGGCCACGTCAACAACTGCCTAGCAATATAATTGCTTTGGTCAACACTAACACCTCAAACCAGGATACAATGCCTCAACGCCCTAGTACGCCTGGTTCTGGTCAACAAAATAGTAATCATGATAACCAGGAATGGGGAAGCAATAATTTCAAACCAGCAAACCTGCCAGCCTTTGACAAGAATGGAAGTATTACCACCTTCATCAAACGTTTTGAAATGGCTATGCATGGGGCCAGCGACCGCAACAAAGCAGCCACCATGATCAACTGCTTGGATGAGTGGAGCATTGAGTTGATTATGCTTCACATTAATGAAAATCCAACATATGCTGAAGTCAAGGAGGCCGTGCTTCATGAATTTGAAGGTCCAGAACGGATGTTGACCAGAAAATCCAAGTTTATGAACATCAGCTTTAAGAAAGATGAAGCAATTGACAAATTTACGGATTGATTCTATTGTGAAGCTCAAGTTCTCTTAGGCGCGCGGGCTATGGTTGATTTCAATGCCAAGATAGCACTAGAGCATGCAGTAGAACCTTACCCTAATCTATCAAACACTCTATTGCCTGCTTTTGTGCAAAACCTTGTGACATCTGAATTGGTTGACTATTTATGCAGATGCTCAAAAAATTATGGCCCTCCTAATACTGGTTATAGATCAGGAACCACTGCCTTTGCTGGAAAGTCCTTTGAAACCAATAAGAAGATTAACACCTCACAGCCAGTGAGTGAAATTACTTGCTTTAATTGCAATTGTAAAGGTCACTATGCTTCCCAATGCCATCAGCAAAATGTCAATATAGTCCTTCCTAATACTGTGCAGGAGGAGGGAATAAAACAAGCACAGTAGATGAGGGATGCTCTATTGTGCCTGCAACACCAGTCCCACCTGATCGACAAACAAATGATGGCCACGGGGCCTTGCTTAAAAATGAAAACAGTTTTATTTTAATATTGAATGAAGATTCCTTGAACGTACATGCAGTAACTCGCTCCCAAAGTAAGGTCGTCACACCTGAAGCCTCTGAAGAAGTCGCTAAACCCTATTGTGCAACAAATACTTGAAAATATTCCAGCTGTTGGGCATGGGGGAATGACTAAGTTCAAGGAAAGAGATTAGGAGTATATTGTGACACTCATAGCGCAGGCCGCGTGCAAAAGCTAGCCTCACTTTGGAAGGGTCCATTTATTATATTGGAGAAATTGTCTGAAGATGTATATACCATTAAGTATCAAAGTGGCTGGGTTGTAAATCAAGTACATGCTAAGTTTCTTCGTCCATATCATAAAGAATAATAAGATAAAAAGAAAAAAATAATAATAAAAAGAAAAATAAAAAAATAATAGTAAAAAATAAAAAATAAAAAGTAAAAAAGAAAAATAATAACAATTGCAAGCCATAGAGTTTATTTTATAGATTTGATGCCTCGCTGGCATTAGAACTAGGTATCCCCTCTTCAGTAGGGGGAGGAGAGTGTGACCAAACTGGAGAAGCCCACAACGGAATTGGAGATGTGCCAAATCCAAGGAAGCTCAGCACCAGGCACGCTGGCCCTGTCAGCTTAGGAAAGACTATCGAGATAACATTTGAACTTTGAGGAATGCAAAGAATTAGACAGTGTGACCAAGGAAGAAGAGTATCTGTCACTTATATCCAGTTAAGGAGGGGAAGTGTTGAATGGTTGACTGGATCTAAATCATCATTTATTATAAACCAAAGAAATCCTAAGTATATCTGAACTTGAATTTGTGGACTAGCAATTTCACTTAATTATATTCAACTATGATGACATGGGCTCAAGGGCTTTGTTGGTTAGGTCGACTTAAATTTAAGTTTTGATTTAATGACTTGGGCACGTGGGCTTTGTTGGTCTATGTCAAAATTAGTTTTTAATGTTGGTTGAGTTTTTGATCAAATTAATTACTAATTAGTGATATGAATCACCTTGGTATGTGCTGCCAATTGCATGTGAAAGTGAATCAGTTCAGCTATTTTGAAGGTATGATGAAACGCCATTTCAAGGATGATGGTGTTTAATCCAACACTGAGGCTGAGCATGATGCCCTGAGTCAAAGTATTTGTAGACGTCATTACAAACTTTTTATGTGGCCAAGGGTCACTGAAAGTAAGGCGTCATGGGTAAGATGTGGTTAACATTGAACCCTATAATAAATTTGCATTTACACCTTTAAATACCCTTTAACTTCTGGATTAAGTTTTGAATTTATCTTATAACCTTTTTGCATTATCACTTTATTTTATATTAAAGTCGATTTTCACTTGGGATCAGTAGGATCAGGGCAGCGGGCCATTGTCCAAGTGAAATGACTGGGTATACAATTGAAGTATTACCAAAAGCTATATCATAAATTCAAAGCATCATCCTGTCTATTGTCCTCACACAATAGATGCTCAAAGCTGCAGTTTCCACCAAACAATGAACCAGCCATCAGTTGAAGCATAAATCTTCAACAGTGACAAAATTGAAAAAATTGGCCAGGAAATCACTGACCAAAAAATTGAGTTCTGCCATTAAATCAAAAAAAAGGGGTGCAAATTCAGCCAATGGATGAGGGAGAATCCACTGGTCTGCCAGCAGGGAACAAGAGGCACCCAGACCTGATCATAAAACCATCCCCATTAACTATTGACAGATAGATGGGGATGGTGACTGAATTCCCAGTACACAGGATGCCTGGGAATATAATCCCAGTCTCAACCAACTGACCCCAAAAATCAAATATTGCACCCCGCCAACCATTGACACCACCATCAATAACCAACCAGACCTCAGTATGAGACTCGATCCACAACCCAGACAATGCTAAACCTCATACCCATGGTTTGGGCAGCCAGAAATGAGGATAGCAACTACAAATGCTTGGTGTCATGGAAACAGCAGAAGAAGTTTAGACTGGCCTGCCAGTCAGGATGCGTGAGCACCCAAAAAGCAAGCCAGAATTCCAGGGGCATTGCTGACCGTGTGACTTGATATAGGATAGAGGGAGCTATGGTGACCAAAAGAATTGGTAATGCCTACCCAGAGTACAGGGTGATGGAACACCAGGGAAATACCATCTGGGATGTGTTTTTATAAGGGAAAATAAACAAAAAAAATTTTTGGTAAAACTTTATTGGGAAAGGAAAGTAAGAAAATTGACCAACAATTTTCTCAGTGCCATGCAACTGATTAAATAGTGGTCAATTGGGTAGTGACAGGGTGGGGTTGGGACCCAACAAATTCAACCTAACCGGCGCATTGTTTGGGAATGGGGGGCTTATTCTTTTAGAACTGACATCACAAAATTTGGTGGCGGGCCAAGTCTCTATCAGTTCAACCTCAAACTTCTGAACCAGGGCTCAACTATGTTTCCGATGATTAGTACAATGGCATTTGGCCCGACGGGCGATGGGAATCCCCAAGGCCATCCCTTATAGGGATGGGTCCATTTGGTTGGGAACGGGTTTGGGATGGCCAACCCGCCTATGCTTGGTCATTTAACTGTTTGTTCGGTCAAGAGTGGCATATCAGATGCAGCACCTGAATTACTATCTGAGGGTTTTGAACTTATGTCAATAGCACCCAATATTTGTTCAACTGGTCTGGAGATTGAATTGGAACCATCAGGCGATCTGGCTGATATCTCATCATTCATGCTTTTACAGCCATTCAAATTTTGCGCATCCACCAGATTGCCAGCTGAATTAAATCCAACCAATTTTAAATTGATAAACTTGGCACAGATTTCGCTGATTTCCCACAACAGTTCTGCTGAGGTAAGTGTGGGTATTGGGGTTGGGATTCAAAGCGGATGAGCTGTTACCCATTGCTCATCTACTACATGAGCGAGGTTGCCCTGAGTGATGAGGGGTACCACCATCCTCTTCGGTATCTTCTTATTTGGGAATGGGAAGATGGAGCAATTGAGAGCCAAAGGACGTTCCCTGAGACTTACACTTGGGGGATGGTGAGCATACAAATGAGGAGGAGGAAAATGCACCATTTAAAAACTAATAATAATATTGACCTAATTTTATTTCAAAAACACAAGCTGGTAACCAAAAGGAAATGGTGCTGAGCTCGAACCACAACGCAAAAAACCACCTGTGGTCCCACCAGATAGGCTACCAAGCCCTATGGATGGACCATGTGGCGATAGTCATAATAGACAAGAAAATAGACCTGGAATTCATGGAAGAAACTCACACTGGTAGGATTTTGATAGTGATGGCTACAAACAGAGACACTGGCAGGAGCATATGAGTGGTAGCAGTCTATGCCCCGCCAAAGCTCCATGAAAACCATATTTTTTGGGAATTCTTAGCGGAAGTGCCATCTGAAGCAATGACCATAATAGCAGGTGACCTGAACTGGTGGACAAATGTGAGCCATGATACATACCTGATGAGAGAACATCTCAACAGTAAAGCTGACGAGATGCTCAATTATTTATTCAAATTGGGGATGTGCCTAACAATTGATGAAGAGGACGATGACCCAGCCAATCTAATGTGGTGGTCATACAACGCCGCCGGATCCCCACTGTCAGGATCACATTTAGATTACATCCTTGTATCATTGGATCTCAGGCCAATGACATCCAACAGTGAGGTTAGCATAAATGCTGAAAGTGACCACATGGTCATCTGGGTGGAGATTGACCTTGATGAACCTCTGAGGAACCACGAGTGGCAACTGGCACCAGCCACACTGAGGAATGGGGATTGATGCCAAATGGTTGACTTGGGACTGGATCAACTGGTAGCGCATCTGGACAACTGCCCAGAGTTGGACCCACTAGAATGATGGACCCAGATCAAAGCAAAAATGAAACATGATAGTATGAAGTTCAAAAAAGCGACCTCCTACAAGCAAACTGCCGCTGTGAAGCAACTGAAGTCTAAATTAGAAAGGCTGAGGCTCACCCGCTGGGACAGTGAAGACTGGTGGAGTGAGTACTGAACAACACACAAAAAGTATTGGGCCATAATGATGAAGCAAGACTCAGAGAGATGGATCAATGCAACTTACCAATATCAGAGCCTAGCGGGGACAATGAACAAAGAGGGCCTGAAACACCTCAAGGAAATCCAAACTAAGGCTAGGGTACGGGAAGTGGAGACAGCAGAAGGGGAAGTATCAACAGACCCCAAACGATTAAGAGTGAGGTCAAGCTTTTTTATGGCAATCTCTTCTGACAAAGAGAAACAAGCAAATCAGTGACAAAAACCCTTATTGACCTGGACCAAGCTGGCACTGGGTGGCTGTACGCCAGAAGATGTCACCAAGCTATCCGCCAAAATCTCTATTGATGAAGTTAAGAGGGCACTAAAAGAGTTGCCAAGAATGAAAGCACCAGGCCCCAACAATATGTGTGCAGAAATATACAGCATATTCTGAGACTGCATCACGCTGGAGCTCAAAGCCCTCTTTAATCACTGTTTGCACAATGGCAAACAAATTCTGAGAGGCCATGAGACCTGAATTGTACTTTTGTACAAAAAAGGCCTCAGATGCCAACTTTGGAACTGGTGCCCAATTGAACTATCAAACGCTGATTATAAACTGCTCACACGCATACTATCTAATCAGCTGATGGCAACAGCACCGCGCATGCTCCATAGTGCCCAGCATGGCTTCATCAAAGGCCATAGTATATGGGACAGCATTGGTTCAGTCTAGAGCGTACTCCAGGATATGAGGGTCATTGAACAAGGATACCTAATGTTCCTCGACATGGAAAAGGCATATGACTAAGTAACGTGGTCATTCCTACAAGAGGCACTAAAGGCGGTCAGTATCTACAACACGTTTTGAGCATGGATAAAGACGCTGTACTCAGGCCTAGTAATGAAGATTAAGGTTGCAGATGGCGCTACCAATAAAATCCCTGTCAGGCAAGGTCTCTGCCAAGGCGACCCTATGTCACCAATACTCTTCAACTTTGCAGCCAACATTCTACTGGCAGCAGTAGACGCAAAGCTCCAGGGTTTAGTCCACCCTAACCAAATGCCACTGAAGATGCTAGCATTTGCTGATGATATAGTAGTAGGAATAAGCTCCTTGACTGATCTCCAGGGCGCCAAGGGAACTATTAAATCTCTATCAGCTTGCATCAAATGCAAAAATCAATTTGGCAAAAACCTCAGTGATGAGGGTCAGCAACCCAAGCTTCAGCCCACCAACTGACACAACGCCAATTATGAGCTCCCAGACAGTCCAATACCTTGGGATACTCTTCAATGACAAGGGACCAGCGGTACTGGAGACCAAACAAGAAGTATTGTCAAGCTTATCAATCCAAATGGCATGCTGGAAAAGTGCCAGACTATACCTTGAGGAGAAAGTGCAGGCAATAAACATCTTCATCTTCTCAAAGTTGTGGTATGTTGCTCATGTGCTGCCAATGAGCCTGAACTTAGAGAAGAAAATCAGGTCAATGCTCCAAACTTTCCTGTGGTTCAAGGTGAAGGTGGCACCAATACCACTGGAAGCCCTGTCAAAACCAAAGAACAAAGGAGGCATGGGCCTCCTGGACTTTGAATCTCATGCCCAGTGCATATGGAGGAAGTTGTTTCTGAAGCTAACACAGATGCACATGCACTGCCTGACCCTAGCATGGGGCGTGAACTGGGCAAGAGCCCAAGGCCTCCAAGAGTCAGTCTCCCCCAATTGATACATGAATGGATGGCAAACCACCTGCGGATAACCTCCCAAAAAGGTGCCCCACACTACTGGTGACTATGCAATTGGGCTGTGTGCCAGGGAAGGTGGTCATTTGAGTGATCAGACTGAGAGGCTGACCAAATTCAGAGGGACATTGAAGCATATAATTCTGCAATGATTTCTGCAACAAGCTGGGAGGAGTGTAACTGAATCACTGACAAATATGCAACCAAGTTGATCAGAATAAGGTACAAATTGATGCTGATAGAATATGGGGATCTGCTCCCAAAACTGGGGTGCAATCCACCCACCCATCCATGAATCCTAAATGACTGGACTACTGAAGGCCATGACACCAACTACCAACAAAGGAGTTGATTTCAGGCCTGAACTCCCACTTGGTTACAGCCAAACAGCATTCAGTAACCTGGCAGATCCTAAATTGGGCATTCAAATCAGGCAAGCACAGCGGGCCAGACTACCAGCACAAAGAATGCCCCATATGCACTGAACCAGAAGCAGACATAGCACACCATTACTATGAATGCACCATGTTCAAAAAATACTGGTCCATGATATGTTACATCCTATCAGGTGAACATTTGCCACTGGGTATACATCCATTGCAGGACCTTTTCTTTACAAAAACCCTGAGAATGGCTCCAATCCAACTATGAGCCTTCATTTACCATTATTGTGTATGGGTAATTCACTGTGCGCTTATCACCAAGGTTTTGAGCAATGAGCGCCCCCACCACAGAGGTTTGGTATTGAAGACCATTTGGATTATCTCTGATCAGCTCTGTCAGATCTCAAAATTTTTGCGCATAATCCCTGGATGTTATAAAGCCACACGTTTGGCTTTTCCCACTGGATTGCTCATCGCATGCAATGAGGCAACTAATTGAACTGAGAATCAAATGGCCTATAAGCCCATCAATGCTAGAACTGTGGCTAGCAATGGCAATTGCCAATCAGCAATGGTCAGAGGTGCTAGAACTCTAGTGGCCCAAAACCCCGGTCCTTTTTTACCCTTGGCTGAATCGCCTATATTCTGCCCTCCCCTCTTACTTTCCCTTAAATTTCTATTTTAATAAAGTATGGAGTTTTTTAAAAAAAATCTAGCATAATTGGCTCAGCTTTTGGCTCTAAACTTCAACTCTATAAAAGGTCAGTTGTTCAAATCCTGGTGTAATCACTTTTTATACAATTTTCTTAAACTCACTGTCAATTCTGTCTGTCTGTAATCAAATCTTACAAGCTCTATTTCAGACAATTATTAATAAAAAAATTTAAACCTTTGCACAGACGTTGGTCTTGGATGACAATATAATAATTTATCAAAAAGATTACTTTTCATATTCTAATTAACAAGTTTTATATGTATTAAATGAAACTCCTATATATCTTTGATAGTAATCGGTATAGTTATGATGAGCAGTTTGATATTCAGTTGATTTAATATTTTTATACTTTATGAAATCTGGAAATAATAATATACTTTTTTAATAAAATCACACTTAAATTTTAATATCAGTTCAATATAAGATCTAGAACATATATGTCTAATGGTAACTAGATAGCAATTTGGCTGGGTATTTTCATATTCATTCAATTCAATTTTTCATAGGTTTTGATAAGGGGTTGGTAGTTTTTGGCTGTTTTGTAAGTTCAATAATAGGTTTTTGCTGGGTGGTTTATTTTTTGGTGATTCGATAGGCTCAATAGTTTCAGGTAAGTGATTGATGGTTTAGTTAATTTGGCAGGCTTTATTGATTTTAGCTAAGTGGTTGGAGGTTGGATTTTTAATAGACTTAATGGTTTCTGAACTTATTGATAGCTATCTACCAATATAAAAACTAAAATAATTTAGAATCTGATTGATTTGATAGGTTTATTTGGCCGAGTGGGTCGATGGTTTTTGGTCGAATCGATAGGATACAGTTTAGCTTTGGGGGTGATTAGTTATTGGTTGATTTGATAAGTTCAGTTAGTTTTAGCTGAGTGGTTGGTGGTTTTGGTTGCTTCGATTGAGCAATTAAATTGGCCGAGTAGTTTTGCTTAACTATATATAAAATCTAAATTAATCAATTCGAATCACCTGAAATTCTATAGAAACCGTGGCGAAGTACGGGTAACTCCGCTAGTATTAAATAAAAGTGATTGTGCTAGGATTTGAACAACTGACCTTTATAAAATTTAAGTTAGAGCCAAAAGATGAGCTGATTATGCTAGAGGAGGTATTTAAATAATATATTGGGTTTTTTTATTTAAAGTTTTGATTTAATTAACTTGCTAATTAGCCAAATGACACTAATCACATAGCAAAACCATTTAAAATATCAAAGCAACTGAATATCTAACTGCTCAGCTGTAACATTATACCAATTTCCATCAAAAACATAAGATTTTCACTTGATACATATAAATCTTTATTTTAACAATTCGATGGCTGCACCTTTGATAAAAAGCTTTGCACTTGTCACCGGTATATATTGATGAAAACTACTGCCTGCCGCCAGCACTTTTTACAAGCTTTATTAAAAGTAATTAATGAGGCAAACATAATTACTATTTAAAAAGTTCAAATCCTTACTTATTTCAATAATAAAATAACGTTTTTGTTTTTCAAGAAGGTTTTATTAAAATTAATATTTTCCTTTCATATGATAGTTTTCAAAACATTTCCCTTTATGCAACGGAACGTTACATGTGGAGCACTTAAATGCTGTTGAGCCTTTTTCTTGGATGCAGAGCTACTCTGCATGCTCTGTGGGGATTTTCTAATTTTGCATTTCCTATTGTTCAAATAATTTTATGTTTTCGTACTTCAGGACACAACTTATCAATTGGATCATATTTTGAAGTTCTTGAAGTATGTTCGCCATATTAACCTAGTTCAAAAGAATTGTTAGTATTATAAGTTGAAATTATATAATTATTGATCATACTTGATTGTGATTCCTCAGTTTCAGTTGTAGTTTGTAGTCATGGGTTTGATATACCCAAATTTTTTAAATTGGATATTATCACCAGAGCTTTTTATGTAAAATTGATGAGCATTAAATAAGGCTGCATTTATGAAATACAAAACAGTTTTCTTTATCCATTTTTTTGTTTTTAGTAAAATTGAGTAGTAAGATAAGTACTGGTCAGCGCGGTCTACACCCTTCATGTACTCGTACTCTACTATGCAAGTTGGTTTTGCAACGGTTTTTTTGGTCTTAGGGTGCATGATATCAATCATATTTGCTGAATGTATCATTGAAACCATATATAATATTTTTTATTTTGAAAGCTTGAATTAGGATATTGCCTTTTCTTCTAAACTCCATATTAGTGTTCCTTAAATTTATATTTTTTAACCATGGTGGTACATCTCTATTCTTCCATAATTTTCTGTAGACATTGGTCTTCTTTTTAGGAATTCTTCTGAAACTGCTACACTGTTGCAAAAATTATCCAATAAATTTCATGCCACAACTTGAGGTATGATGATAATATAGAAATTATTGTCCCTTGAAATTTTATTCCTTGAACACAATGTATTTCAAAGTCACATATATAACCAGAATGAGTCTTGCAGATCATATGTACTAATATGCCATATTTGATAATTTTAGCTGGATTATAGGTATGAAAGGAAAGCCTTCCCCACCATGGTATAATAGCTTCATCCAGACAATTCCTTCATCAGTTTATAAATTGTTTGAAATTTGTTTTAAAAATATCTTACCACTGGCTTAATTTTATCTAATCACTCTCTACAATCCTCATGATTACTAAAATGCCAGTATTGCCATATTTGGTTAAATCTATTCCTGGTCATCACTTTTCCAAAAATGTGAGCACAGATTAGTGGGTTTGGTAACCAATACTCATCTTTTTAAATTTTTTACTTATCCTATAAAATTATCAAAGCCAAAAATTTTTTCATTTCATCAATATCTATATCAGTACACTTTTATTTTTGTTTATTTCATAATCATTTTTCTGTTGCTCATGATAGCAATTAGTTTCTGTTATAAATAAGTTCAATAAATCATCTCTAAGGAGAAATTTTGCAGATGAGCGTATATTGCAATTACCAAGTGATATCTGTACTCCTGACTCTTCCACACAAATTTGTATATTGACAACACTGTCCTAGAAAGATCATTCAACTTCCTCTTTGTTATAATTATTCTCCTCTTCATTGGAATCATCATCTATTACTGACCTAAGCAGATTTACCATCCTTCTGACTCTGATCTCACTTCTGCTGTCTGATTTTTCATCACTGATATCTGATAATTGATTGCTAATATCTGATAAATTATCAGCATACAGCTCATCATCACTTTCACACATTTTTAAATATATATTTAATCCTTTTAAATGAAGTCTTTTAATGTCTAAAAAATTTTAGAAAATCCTGAGACACAGTAAAATTAGATCAAACAAATGATAATGTAAATGTTTATATTCTGAGATAACCAAAGAAAACAAATATCACAATAAATAAATGTGAAATGATAACCATTAATCAAGCAAAGCCACAAGATTCAGACCAACAGTCACCAGAAATTAAGTCACATAAATGTGATGCCAGCTGACAACTGCTAGCAAACTGAAGTCACATAAATGTGACTCTGTCTAACAAAGTGTTTTTATAAAAATAATAATTTTTAAAATTCATAAATCTTCTTCATGAAAAAGTACTTATATGTCCAACTTTCATGGTGATTGTTTAAACAGTGTCAGAGTCTATAGCTAACAGCTATATGTATATATAGATATATATATATACTAATATCCATTTATATATATATATAGATATATAATAACATCCATTTTTATATATACAGACAAAATTATAAATTTATAATCATTATTAAGTTGGCTCATCATTTTTTTAGTTTTACTTACACTTGCAATATCAGCTTTAACTATATAAATAGTTTAATGATAAGGGTTGGGACCATCTAGTACTAAAAAAAATAGTTTAATGATAAAAAGTACTTTGATAAAAGTGATTGTGCCAGAATTTGAACAATTGACCTTTATAAATTATAAGTTTGACTAAAAGCTGAGCCAATTATGCTAGAGGAGGTATTTGTAAAATCAATTTAATTTTTGATTCAGTTTTGACTTAGATTAACTTCTAAAGAGCCAAACAACCACTACCCACTTATAACCATTTAAAAATTAAATTGACTGAATACCAAACTGCTCAGCCATAACAATATAGTGAATACCATCAAAGTATATATAGAGTTTTCACTTCTTGTATATAAAACTTTTTATTTTATTATAAAAATAATAATTTTCAAGATTTATAAACCTTTTCAGGCATTAACACAACTCACTAAAGTTTCACCACAATTGGATGAATGGTATAGGAATGCATATTGGACATACAAACAAACAGACATACATTTAAATATATATAGATTATAAATATTATATATAATATACATATTACATATGTTTACATACTTTGAATGAATATATGTATGATTATATATATGTGTGTGCCTTGCTTTTCTTGCAGTCATACTTAAACAAAAAAAATAAAGTAATAATTTAGCAAAGAAATTAATTTACTTTTTAGTGCATCTTCTTTTAGTTAATTTGTGTTTTTTACTTTATATTTTTCAACTTTTTATTATCTTTCTTTGAGAAATGCAAGCTTAAAATTTTTTCTATTTTCTAATTTTTAGTTATATTTTTTTTTTTTTTAGCACAGTGGTGCCTATTATTTTCAGTCATACTTTAATTAAATTATTACTTTACATTGCATAAGTTAGGGAAGGATACCCTAGTGATAGAATATGGACCCTCTACCACTGCCTCCCCAATTTTTGATCCCAGTAGATGAACTTTGGGTAGGGGATGATTATGACTGTGTTGGCGTTGCACACCAATGCCCCAAACCAAGATAAGTGAATAGAAAAGCAGTTCATGGAGTTTCTGGCCTATCATATGCTATACGTGGAGGTTTTTAGGTTTTATCCTCCTTTCCCATTAATTAGAATCCCCTTCATCAGTGCAGTAGCGCCAGTTTAGCCCACCTCAAATAAAATACATTGCAAAAGTAAAATTAGTAGGTTGATTTGGACTTTTAAAGATAACATTATATATTAAAATTTCTCATGTATTTATGAAATCTTTAACAAATTTTCATTTAAAGTTTTACTGTACAGAGTAATCAAATAGTTAAGTTTTTGATTAATGAAATAAAATTGTAAATTAAAAAATCTATTTCTTGTCCCTTATATACATTTTGTTAGGTTTTAGTTGTTGATAAATTAATTTGATTTTGGCCAATTGGGTGATATTTTTAGCTAGTTGATAAGCTCATTTGGAGTCTGATCTAATGTTTGGTAGTATATTATTTGGTTTGATAAGTTTATTTTTTGATTTAGAATTAATTCAATAAATTTACTTACTCCTTAAACTTATGAGTGGCCATCTACCATTATAAAAGCTAACAAGATAAACCTAAGCAAAGATTGAATAAACGTTATTGAACTTTTAAATCAACCAACAACCACCAACCACCAACAATTTAGCAAAACCAATTAACTTATCTAATCAACTAATCACTAACCACTTACTAAAGCTATCAAGCTTATTAATCAACCTAAATCCATCAACTACTTGGTAAAACCATTGAAACTATCAAATCAACTGAATATCAAAGTGCTCAGCTGTAATGATATACTAAAATACCATTTTAAAATATATATAATTTTCACTCTTTAAATATAAACTTTTTTATTTTACCATAAAAACTAAATAATTATGGTGGAAGATTGTATTGTCATCTAACCTTAGTAACTGTGCAAAATATATCAATATATTATGCTAGAAAGTGTGTTAAAGAAAGGATGCAAAATTTGAACACATACATCATTATAAGTTAGAGAAAAGAAATTAAAATTAAAATTTTCTCCAAATATGATGATTACTCTCATAATACTGTTTCCTTGCTTCAAATATAACAAGTTTAACCAATCAGGCAGTTAGTATGAAGGCCTAATCTTACTTCTGGTAAGGTTATCTTAACAAATCATAATGAAATTAGAGCTAAATAACAGTTAAGACTGGCGTCAGCATCATATTTAAATGGCATAGGTAGATCTGTACTTAATAATTAGTATTCTGTATGAAGATAAAAACTCTGGGAAAAAGGAAACAATTCTAAAGTTATTATATAAAAATTTTATAAAAAGTAAAATACACGCCATAGTATTTAGTACTATCAGTGGCTTTAGGGATCACTGGAGTTATGTTCTTTAGTTGTGCTAGCCTTCAACAGCAACTAATAGTTTATAAAGATATATTTCCAAATACCAATCTCTTCTTTATAAATCTACTAAAATTCTGGGTTCCTATTGATGGCTGATACTTGGTAACTAAACTGCACTTAAAAATATTAAGAATTTTCATGAATTTTCTAAAAAGACAGGGAAACTAAGTCTGTGAATGTGATACCAAAAATGGTTAATGTTAAAATTATACTGCATAATGATAATTTTATGCTGACATTGGGCAAGATTAGTTATAATAAACTTATCTATAATGATATTTTCAGTGGCGTTTTAGAAATGTTGTTATAAAAATAAGTTAATTGATTTGACTGTCCACATCTATGGAAGAGGTAGATTGAGGTGAATTAATAAGTTGGGGTTTAGCGCCATTAGATGACAAGGAATTGACTGTATCCTTTGATATTTATAAGTGTTGATGGTGCTTGATAAAAACAGTTTACTATGGATCTTTGAGGTACAGTAGATTTTCATTGGTGGAAAGGCAAATATGATCAAAGCCTCCATCTAGAAATTAATTGAATATCAAATAAGTTAGATGTAGTATGTTTGTTTGATCAATTAGACCAAATCTTGACACTAACCATAACAAATCACCTGGAAACAACTACTAACCTTAGTTTAGATAGTTTTCAGTTCATTGGTAACAACCTTAAGATTATAAAAAAACCTATGTCCACATTTAAAAGGCTTTGCTTTAAGATCCCTAAGATGTACAAGATCTTGTTAAATATTGCCAAAATAGTCCTTATGATATTCTTAGTAAAATGCAGTCTTTCACAAAAATTTGGATAAATATTATCTTAGTTTGTCCCTTGCTCTCAAAAGGTGAGGATGATGATATCTTAATCAGTTGAATATAGTTGACTTATAAGTTGGCACAATGATGCATAATTAAACTGCCTACTGGGTGCAGCAATGAGCTATAAGTTGAAGTACATGAGGTAAGCCAATTTTGACTGCTACCACTTTCACTGAGGAGTATAGCTACTGTGGTAATTAAACTTCACAGAGTGAGTTAAGGGGTGATTATTACAAGTTTTGTTACTTGCCTTCAACCTAAAAATGCCTTTTTTAAATTATTTTATATGATTTTTATTAGTGAGTGGATAATAAAAAATTCTCTCATATCCTTAAAATATTTTTAGATCTCATGTGACCATAATTACTATAAAGGTATAAACTCTCATATCCCAATTTTGCAACCTTAAATTGGCAAGCTAGCCTTTCTTTAAAAATAGATACTAATAATTTAGTCTCAATGCCCAACTTCCCATTGTTATTTTAGATAACTTACTATTTAACTCTTATTGGACAAATAAATTGATAAACATAAATTTTATAGCCAAATATTGGATTTATAAATCTAAAAATATGATCATTGAAATCTATTCATACGAGTCTTCAGATAATATATTGTGCTTCCCCTAACTATCTTTATCAGATATAACCACATATATAGAACTGGTGTGTTTACATTACTTGAGATCTTTAGGTAGTTAAAGTACTTCATATTTCTGATTTACTGACACTATATAGCTTTAATTATACAATTTGCAGCGTGGTCACACCTTTGTTAGCATACAAGGATGATTTTAGGAAGTTAATCAATATATAATAAGTTGACAGAACCTATACAGGGACACCTCTAGTGTAAAGGCATTCCACATAGCTTTTTTAGCCATTTATATTAGCATTTAGCTCTTCATCTCTAAGATATAAAGATAGTATATCCTTGATTTCCCTAAATTTTAATATTATCTTTTAAAATCCCTGTTGGGATTTGAGATGATGAGAGAGTTAAAATGCCTACTTCCAAATTGAGCCTCAACAGATTGACTCTTGAACCAGCACAAATGGAACCTTATGCTGAAGGTGCTGAAACTAAATTCAATCTGGAAGCATCACACATGAAAATTATTGAAAACACCTTCAGGAATCCCTTTTTGCTTCTAAACTCAAGAGGTGCGCCCCCCACTGCTGCAGGCATGAGGATGACACAGTACAATGAGGGTGCCAACAGGCAGTCAATCCAGAAAACAGTGAAAAATTTTGATTATATGTGGCCAATGTGGTCCTTGAGGCACCATGTCCCTAAACACTATATGATTATTGCCGCTTTTTAGCTCAATAAAGTAGTCTATATTTTTCCCATATTTTTGTTTTTTGATCTCTCTGATAATTTCAGCTTTAAGCTTGATTAAAATCAGAGCTACTAAGATGATAGCTCACTTCTGCTCACTGATCTTAACTGCACAAATTCTTGACCACTTTCATTAATTGACTGAAAATTAATAAAGTGGGTTATGAAGTATGTTGACTATTAATAAAATTGATTTCCCAAAAGCCACGTTGATTAAAGGGTCCAACGCTAACCATATGCTTCTTCCTCTTGAAGATATGTAAAAATGGTAGGGAACAATTTCCTATTCTCATTATGCAGAGCCAAGCAGAGATTTGATAACAATAACTTAAGGATATCTGACCCATGTAATCTTATCCCAAGAGTAAGCTATACAACCTATATATAAACAACTAACATATTATCAAGTTTGAATCTGCCTTTATTAGGGAAATATTGGGGGTTTTTATAGTATAATCAGCGCACAGATTTTCAGCTGTCTATTGGAATAAATTAATTGTTACCCTAAATTAGATTGACCCTCAAGTTTTAGGCACCAAATATTAGCAGGTATCTTTGCCTTAATTTTCTTAGGTAACATAATCCTTGGTTGTTTGGTGACCAATTTATTGATGTTAGAAACTTGAAATCAATTGATTCAGGTTGTGTTGCCCAATATTGATTCTGCCTTTTGTCACAAGTATTAGAAAATCTATGTAAAATCTGACAACTCCCCATCCATTTGCTCTGAACAATTTTCATAATAATTTGACTGTTGGGTGTTGCTCCCTCATCAAATTCTTGCACAATACTGTTGGGGATGATTCCTGATGAAAATAGACTAACACTTTAGTAAGAAACAATCTCTGAGATATCCAATTGTAACCAACAATTGTAAAATTGATTAATCAGTCAATGGACTGAATAATGTGGTCAATTGAAATTCCAACAAACCCATATTTGAACTTTGGCAACAGTCAAGAAAACTGTTACGCTGAGAGAAGTGGCGCTCACTACAGAGGGCTCTAGTTGTCCAAGTGAAACAGTCAATCACAAACAATGGAGAATAATAGCAGTCAAGAAAGTCAGCCCTCTGATCAGTTAAAAAATGTCACTTGATAGATTAGTAAATTGCAATATGAAGTACTGCCCATGCATCCCAAAAGCTTAGAATTTCAGGTCACGTTCCACTTTAATCTACCTTCTGTTTATGTAATCAGTACCAACTTTAGTATAGAACCTTAAAAAATTTGTTCACCAGTTATTAAATGGCATTTACTCCAAGGTAGCCACTCAAGTCACTCCTACACTTCTTTGGTGCCTTCTGCCATGCAGGATATATATACCTCAGCCCAACTATTAGTGGGAGAACTGACCTTAAGGGACTGAGCGTTATATTCAGCATTTTGTCCATCCTGCCATTCATCACCTCCTACAGTTTGTTAGGTTGCACCATCATTAAGTCTTCAAACAACTAGAACATACCCAATCTTTACACTCCCATATTGTCAATTTCTATAAATACAGCCTCCTCCTTTGTCCACAACAGTTGAGAGGCCAATATCAATAATTGATGATTAATCAATGAAGCCTAAAACCAAATTGCAGCGTTGGATACAAAAATCTCCAGCTACCTCAAAGTCCAACTTTGTCAGAATGTCCAACTCCTTGAAGCTGCTTTTAACTAATGCCTCCACCAATTTGAAGATCTGGTATGGACTCTCCAGCAACACTATCAGGAGCTGGCCTCTTACAACTACACCTCCAGAGATAAAGGACCTGAAGGACCTAGGGTGCTGGAAGACCCTGAAGGACATGAGGGGCCCAAAGGGCCTGAGGGCCCTCTGGCCCTGCAGTAGCTACTCCAGGTGACCCTGACAATATTTGGGGAAAGGACGCCTTGGCAGCCCTAGCTGCCTTATGGGATCAGATCTGAAATGTAGCCCAAGGATGTTAATTCTGGGTAGACGGAGTTCCCCTCAACCCTAGGGTCTTTATTGATGCACCGTTGGATGAAATGGAGAATCTTAGCACCTTCACCAAGCTTACCAATATTTGCATTTTCACAGCTTGAACAAACCTGTTGAGAGTTCAAGGCCCACTCAAATAACCTAGAATTTCAGCTTCTTCTTCAATGTGCCAATATTAAGCTCTAAATAGTAGGTTGTTCATAAGGATTTCATTTCCTCCCTCAACCAAAACTAGGATGATATTAAGAGGACTTCAAAGGCCTAAGATGACAGTTGGACCATAAAGCTTGCGCAAGTAGAAAGAAATTAAGATTTTCAAGCCTGAACCAATTCCTGGTGCAAATACCCACTCCATTCCTCTTGTAACTAACTTTAACCTAGTTTTAAGAAGAAGTTTATCACCTGCCAAGAAAGCATCACCTTTTTCCTACATGCATATGAGAGTTTCATGAAAGTGTCCACTGACTGGCAAAAAATGAAGCATATCCACTCTGCCAAAGTAGCACTGCTTGGGAGATCATGACATCCCACCTAAAATAATGCAACAACTGGGAGCAGGTCTAGATGGCCTTAGTCCAAGAATTCAGCAGCAATCAAACCCTGGCCAATAAAAAGCAAGCGTTCATGGTCATCTGCCTGAACAAAGAAGAGCCCTGTCAAGTTCTTCAACCATTTCTAAGCCCAAGCGCAACCCTTAGTTACCATAAATTATATTATCTTGGATGACATCATTACTTCTGTCATCTCTGTGTTGGGGTCTTATCCTAAGGTTAAAATGCTTATTTGGCTCAAGAGCAGTTTTACATGCATTCACAAAATCAAGGAAGTGCTTAATGAGATCTCTGCAATGACCCTATATCCTAAGGCTATCGCTTCTGCCCCCTCCAACCATCCCTGGGTCCATGTGGTTGAAAACAGAAGAATCCTTGACCTAGATGCACTTAATGTACTGGCTTCTGACACAGTGCCAAGACATGCTGGAAACAACTTTCCAAGGAGGCAGGAAAAGGGCCGTCAGCGTGAAGGATGAGGTGCTCTGTGATGACATCCCTGCCATACCTCAATAATCATCACTGATCTCTAACATACCTGGAGCTATTATACCTGAAGAAGAAGATTTGGTGCCCATCGATAATAATGAAATGATACTCTTACTCTTCTTATGATAACTCCCCCATGTTTCTCACACTATCTCAACACTTTGGAAGTCTAGTTACCTGCATTGTGTTTGAGTTCATAAATTTTTTTGGTTCTCACTATAGTTGAAAGTTGTTCCCCCATAAATTTTATCTCATCCAAGTTGAAATGTATCAATATTGCCCTGGACTTGCTACATTATGTGGAGTATGGCATGGCTAGACCACAGTGTACATGATCTATAGGGGCCTATTCTTCCCTACCTATCCAATTTTGGAAGCTCTCTGAAAATACCCCCACTGTTGCGCTGGATAACCCAAGCTATGAACTTCTTCTCAGAGCTCAGTTCCTCTGAGCTTACTCTGCATTGTTACATTATAATGACTGATTTCTATCCCTACTGAGACATCAGGTTCCCCTAAACTCAAAACTTCCTGAGACTTCAAAGCAGAGGTTAAGGCCTGGGCTTACCTACTAGAGAGTGAGGGTCAAATCAATAAACTTGAGTATCATGTAAGGGGTTCTCAGGTTCAGTTGCCCCTGCCTACTGTTGATGGCAATGAAGGCATGCTGATCTATTTACTGAGGATGACCACTATACCTCTGAAGTCCCAAGTTATTGTCAATACTCAGATCCATGTTAACATCCTGTTGAGATTCTGATATGACTTGATGATAAGCCCAAAATAGCCATGGCAGATTGGCCATGGTCTGCCACCTATAATTTATAGTTACAATTATTCAAAAGCCTTGAGATGAGGCAATACTGGGTCAGAAAGGGTAGTTATTGAATTGCCTCCAAATAAGGCAATAAGGCAATTTTAACATTCAACAAGTATTGAATACATCTCCTCAAACTAAGGTGATAGGGAAATTGGAAAATCCATACTCTACCAGAGCCAATGAGAATATGGTGAAATCAAATAGTCCAATCCAAGGAAGCGGTATATTCCGAAGTTGCTGATATAAAAGCAATATGGGGCGATTGAAAAGGATAGTTAGTAGCAGAAGAGAGCAGAACAATGAGTAACTGCTGTACGTATTAGAATAAAATAAAGTGTTATTGGGACAATTTCTCCATATTTATAATATTTTTAAATGTGATGTGAGGGCCAGCAATCTCCATATCATCCGTCCAATTGCTCAGTGGGTTTGACCCTGTGCAAACTCCCCCAGAGTATTTCAGCTATATCACTGAATTTATAACTGTAGTGCTCACTACAGGGTCCCATTGAACAACCACCAATCAAACCAAAAATTCTCCAATCTGAAACCATGGTCTTCACCAAAGGAGATTCATCTTGAACAGCTGCATTGGCCAAAACTGTAAGACTCAGACTTGTTGTGGACACCATGGTTAAACAACAAGAGGAGCTCCTTCAGGAGCATAATGATATAGTGAATCAACTTGTAAATGTGGCTAGTAAGCTGCAAATACTTGGAAAAAGAACAAACAGCTCACCAATCATCTGGATAACACTACTGAACATTTACGCTGCAAAGAGAAGTTAACACCTACCTTCTACCCAACTCATCCTCATTGAAAAAAACAGAAGAACCTGGGGTCGCTCAGGAAGTATCATTTTATGATGACTATAAGACTTGCGTGACCTGCTTGAATCATGATGGCTGCTCTGGGGTTGATTATGTTTTGAACCAACAAAACTTCCAGGTGATGGCAGTCCTGCTCGCTGAAGAGCCCTACACTACCCCAAGAGCAACTGACCCTTCTGAGCCTGCCCCTCATCAAGATCCTGGCTATGGGCCCCAATCAAATCTTCAGTACACTCCTAGAGCTTGTATTTATGAGTGTGAGGAGGAGGTTTGTGTTGATAAGCTACCTCCGCTTAACCACAATGGAAACATTCATGGTTTCTTCAATATTTTGGGTTTGCAGCGGAAGGCACATCAGACTGGCATAAAGAAAAACTGCAACTATCAGCTTTGTATGTTGGGAGCGCAAACCAAGTCATCTGCTATCTTCCAAGCAGTACCATTACATACCAAGAAGTTAAAAATATGGTGTTGCGGCTGTTTGGGGGTACTGAAAAGATGTCACAGTGAAAGGCGGAATTTTTGACCACTAAATTCCAACATAATGAGACCCTCTCTGCATTTGCTGACCAATTCATGATGAAAACTCATGTGCTTATTGGGGCAGAAACTTTATACAGGTCTGATGTGTGCATTGCAATGACCTCAGCATTGAAGCCATACTGAGAGCTTTACAATGTGATGACTCCAATGTTAAATGATGATGTACCCCTGCTCAAGGTTGTTCAGTTTTTGCGCCACCTATCTGCTACCTTCCCTCTACCCAATACAGAGCGCAAGCATACTGCCACTGCTGGACCTTCTTATTCAAGATAATTTCCCTGTCCTGCTCAGAATCCGCCTAGTAACTCCTAACCTTATTACAATCATGCTCCCCACCCTTAGCTGAGTTACCCCAGCAGTTTGACTTCCGCTATGACCCTTTTTATGAAAATTGCCCACAGACCAACTACCAACCTGGACCTAATTATGTCAATTGCCTACAATCATCCTATTGACTTGGTTCTGGTTACTCTGATTGTCAACAATTAATTTATCAGCTAGTCCTTCTTATGAGAACCAAGGGCATGGACCCTAGGGGGTGAATTGTTTTAAATGCAGTCACTCTTGTTACCTTGCCCAAAGTTGCCCCAACCGTCATGTCAACTATGTACAGCAGGACTAATACTAGGGAAAAAGATGGAGTGGAGTAGAGACAGGACTCTCTACCTCCACTATCCCAACCTTAAACATCCCACCTGAACCAATTGTAGTATTTCCAGAAGAAGTCTCATAGTATTATGATGGGTTTTTATATCAGCAGCCGGTTGTAAGAGGGAATGTACTGACCCAGGCACAAGCCATGGCTGCAGTGGAAGAAGAACACAGGAGCAACCAAAGCCATATGCCTGCCAAATGTTTGACCAAGCTTCTTCAGACAAGATGGACCCATCCACAGATGCATCTACCCTGAAAGGTGTAAACGTCACCCTTCTAGTGGACTCTATTGTCAAAGAATACTATAAAGTCAGTGAGGGGACTATGAACTTTCTTGGGAAATGAGACCCCTTAAATGTCCACATATTAGACAGTCAATATTTTTCTTATTCTGAATGTACCTAATGTGACATTTTTTAGCAAACAAATATGTCCACGCTATCATAGATACAGGCGCCCCAATCAAAATAGTCTCTACTAAGTTGGTGGCAATGCTGACACTAAAACCTGATGTGGAACATCGTATGGTGTATAAGACTGCAGGCGTGGAAAGCATGGTCTCTGAGGAAGCATACAGTGTGCTATCTTTGCAGTTTGGGTCAATTGTCATTATAGCCCTGATGTTAGTACTGCCAAATGATCATTATGACCTGTTAATTAGAACTGCTTTTATGAGACACTTTGGTGCTATTATTGACATGAAAGAGGAGATGTTCAAAATTCTGGGACAGCGGATTCTAATTTAATTTACCTCCAGCGGAGTGCCAAAGGATCTGGTGCGCATGGAACATATTAACCTTACATAAAGTGATGGGATGATTACAGTTTGCTAACATTGACTTAAGAGCAATCCCAGGCTCTTCCCCAGCAAGTATATGAATATCAAGGGCTGCCGCTCAGAGCTACTGGCCCATATATATTCCCTCAGGACACCAAGTAACTATAAACACCAAGTTAGAGGTGGAAGTGCCTGTTTGGTTTTATGGGGAGGTCATTAGGCCTTACCAGCAATTGTGGCTTGAGCCCCACATGGCTTATGCATTATACTTCCAGTACATAGGAAGATCTAGATTTTGTTAGTGAATCTACAGCACAACCAATACAAATTTGCTAACATCAAATAGTGACATATTTACACTTTACCCCAGTGATGGAGGTCCTCCAGGCTCACAAGTTCAGGTTGCTAGATGAATTTAGTCTGCTTGTCAAACCACAGCTTAGCATAATGGTGGTGGTACTTCACAAAAGTTTAATGGTGTCATCAGAAACCCAGAAAGATCAGGCAATAGCTTTATTCAAAAAATATAAAAAGATCTTTGCTGTTGATGACCACAATTTAGGGTGCGCTTGGGGAGTGGTACATTGATTAAACATGGGTGAGCATCCCCCATCAGGTCTTGGCTGATCCACTGGTCTAGGGCATTTGAGAAAGTAGTAACAGAGGAGATTGAAAAGCTGCTGAAGCAAGGGATGCTCAAACTGTTGAAGAGTCATGGGCCTCACCTGTTCTTATTGTGAAAAAGAAGGATGGCACCAACAGGGTAGTAATAGACTACTGAAAGCTCAACAGCATTACCAAAAAGGACTCATATCCCTTGCTGAGGATTGACAATGCCTTAGATTAATTAGGGAAGCCCATTACTTATTGGCAATGGATTTGATATCAGGCTATTGGCAAATTAAGTTGATCACAGTGGAACAGGAGAAGTGCGCCATTATCACGTCCAAGGGGCTTTTCCAACCGACCTGTATGCCTCAAGGGCTATGTAATGCCCCTTTACATTTCAGCAGGCCATGGACACCATTATTGGCAACCTGAAGCTGTCATACATCCTTATGTACCTTAATAATATTAATGTCTTATTGTGTACATTCTCTGAGCATCTCACCCACTTGAAGGAGGTATTTTACCGGCTTGCTGAGGCCAACATAAAAATTAAGCCTCAAAAATATCATATCTTTAAAGATCAGTTGGAGTACCTAGGGTTTGTAGTAGGTTCACTGGGCTTAAACCTCAACCAGCTAAAGTGGAAGCTATTTGGAAAATGGCGGCGCCAACCAATAAGCGGGACATCTAGGTGTTCTTAGGGATGGTATGCTACTACCAACGCATCATCCCTAACTTCAGTTATATTAGGGGCCATTATCTAAGCTATTAAAGAAGGATGCTGTGTTTAAATGGACTGAACATTAACAGTTCTCCTTTGACACCCTTCAGATGGCATTTGTCAGTGCGCTGGTGCTATGCTATCCAATTTTGATAAAGAATTTGTTGTCCATATAGATGCGTCCCTTTTCACAATTGGGGCAGTCCTATCCCAAAAATACAAAGAGAGGGAGGAACACCCCGTGGCGTACTGCAGTAGGAGTCTGAACAGCCATGAACACAATTACACCATAACTGAGCAGGAGTGCTTAGCGGTAATCTATGCATATAAGCAATTTGGGATGTACTTGCATAGAGTGAAGTTTAAAGTCATAATGGATCATGCTTTGTTACGCTGGCTGCAGAATATTAAGGAGCCTGAGGGGCGCCTAGCCCGATGGGCCCTCAAACTTCAGGCTAGTGACTTCAAAATCCTCCACCATCCTGGAGCAAAACACCAGAATACTGATTGCTTGTCAAAGCTACCAAAAATTGCAGTTATGGCGGATCAGAGTGATATAATGTGCAAAAAAGATGCTCAGTGAAAAATGCGATGATGCACCGCCTTAAGACATAAAAGCATTTAACAAGAGGCAAGCAAATACTTTCTAATGGAATGGTGAGTTGTACAAGCGGATAAATGATTCTACAGTGAACTTTCTGTGACCCTCAGCATGGCCTAGCATTATCATGAGCACACATAAGGCAGTTGGACATGTTGGAGTGCACAAGACGTTGAAATTATTGCAGCCACAGTATTACTGGGAAAGCATGAACTTTGATGTGCTTGAAACAATCTCCTGCTGCCACCAGTGCAAAGTGAAAAAGACATTCTTCCAGAAGACCTTGTCCCAGCTATTAAAACCACATTTTTCTTAGCATACAGTTTCCATTGATGTCATTGGCCCTCTTCCCACAGGAACTAACCAGTCCAAGTACATTCTGGTGGCGATTTACCACTTGACCAGGTGGGTTGAAGAACAGGTATATGGGATTTGGCGGTGGTCACAGTGGCCAAGTTTGTAATGGAATGTATTATCCAACAACATGGCTACACTCAGTTCATACTTACTGATAATGAAACCAGCTTCACCTCACACATCCTTCCAAAGTTGAATGAACTAAAGGAAATCCATGGTGTTCTGATGACCCCATACCACCCCAAGTCTGACATGATGGTTGAGTGAGTTTATAGACATTGGTGTACATACTCCAGAAATTAGTAACAGATTAACCTTCCAATTGGAGTTCCCTTCTGCTCACTGCCATCTTTGTTTATAATATTAGCTACCACTCAGCCATGGGAAAGAGTCCCTTTCAGCCACTTTATGGGCAACATCCTGCTCTTCCAGCGCTGCTTTGAGCTTATGTAGAGGATAATGGTAGAATGGATCTTACCACTATTTGACTAATCTAGCGGACACTAATTAAGTTGCAAACTGAAGCATATTTTTTCAGCTTAACCAATAAGATAAAGAATTAGGCTACCAATAAGGTATGGTGAGTGGCCTAGCTCAGTTTAAAGATGGAGACATGGGTTCTATTCCATGACCAACATGGGTTTGGTTATTGGGTTGGGACCATCTAGTACTAAAAAAAACATGGGTTTGGTTAGAAGCACAAATTGGCTAGCATCTGGTTTGGTCCATTTGAAGTTATTGAGAAAACAAATGTTGATCCTATACCATCAAGGACCCTGCAATTGGTCGGATTATCACCCTGGTGCACGCAAAGTTCCTTTGGGTGTATAAACAACAGGAGACTTATCATCCAGTCAAGGGGGTAATGTCAAGATTCTGATATAACTGAACAATAAGCCCAAAAATAGCCATGGCAGAATTGGCCATAATCCGCCAACTATGATTTAAAGTTATATTTATTTAAGTACCTTGAGATTAGGCAATATTGGGTCAGAAAGGGTAGTTGTTAGATTGCCTTCAAAAAAGTTGATAAGACAATGTTGACAGTTAACAAATATTGAATATACTGCCTTAAACTAAGGTAATAGGAAAATTGGTAATACCATACTCTGCCAGATACAATGAGAATATGGCAGAAACAAATAGTCCAAGACAAGAAAGCAGCATTGTCTGAAGTTACTGATATATAAGCAAGATGGGGTGATTGAAGGGGAGGATAGTTGGTGTAATGGCCAGGTTGAACTAATCATTACATTTTGACTCAAAATTTGGAAATCTAAATCTTGAGTCAAACTATATTTTGGGGTTTTGAGGTTCATGTAGGCTTGGCTCTGGGCTGTGCCCCTCCCGAGCTATTCTTTACTCTCCTAGGTGTGAAAAGAAAAGTGCGGAGGGGCTCTCTGGAAGGGCGACCTTAAAAGGTCAGGCCCGCGCAATTCTGAACTCAGTTCAGAATTCTCTCTTCTTCATTTACCGCCCTCACATGGGTCTCTCTGGTGGCCTTGGGGCCGCTCTTGCCTTGTCTTACCTGGTATCCCATGGTGAACCTAATTTTGTATCCTTAACAAAAAGTTGAAATTCAGTGGTAAACTGATCTGCTGAATACTCTGGTTTTTTCATATGTTATTTGCGGTGCCCTATGCTATCAGGATTAAATTCTTCAGCATTTTTATTTTGTTAATAAATAAAACAAGGCTAATTTTGGGGTTGAATCCTCACTTACATGTGTGCATCTTTCTTGTTTTTCAAAATTTTCTAAATCTGAGGTTGGATTGGTGAATATGATGAGTCAAAACACTTACCTCAGGGAAACCTCATATCAGACAAGCTTTTGGCGTCCATCCGCCAATATGAAGGCAAGATGGCAGTCAAGGTGGGCTAGTTAGGGTAAGCTGGAGCCTCCACATGGTGCAACCGGGGAAAACCTGTGGAAACATGGGTGAGTAGCTAACACCAGAACCTAGAGAGGCACGTTGGTTGGGTCCTGTAGTGGCCTGAAAGATCTGCGGGATGGTATTGATGACTGTGCCAACCTGTTCTTGAAGGTGTCTACCACTCTCTGAGGGGAGAATATGGGCAGGAAGGGGGTACAAGTTGGGCAGGGCGCCTGTCAAATGGCCTCCCCATGAGCTGGGGTTGTGCAGGTGCAGACCCCAGGACAAGGGAGGGGCAATCCTGGTTGGCTGCGCTTTGGTGCACCTGCCTACATTAAATTCCGCGGTTTGCTGAGTTAGCCTGAAGCTCAGCTACTACCTTTTGGTTGGTATGAGCTGGCTGGTAGCAAAATGGATCGTTCAAGAAAATTAAGGCTGATCCAAAAGGACTCCAAGGCTTCCTGGACAAAAAGAGGCCGGAGAGCTAAACTCCACTAAAAAGCAGGTGAAAAAGTGGAGGACTTCAGCTTCTCCCTCCTAGGGGCCTTAAACCTGGGGGTCATCAGGTGTTGTCCCCCATAAGGGGGATGAGAGGCATATCACCTGTCCTGGATGGTACAGACGAGCTGCCCAGTACTTAAACAGGGTGGGCATATGTCAGTTTAGGAGGTAGTGTGAGCTACTCCCAATTGCAGTCAGGACCACATTTTTAGTGGTGCTTAGATTTGCGCAGCCCTAGTGTGGTGGGGGAAGTACCCCAGCCTTCATCCCACAATAGTTGCCCACACTAGGAGCCCCTTGGGGCTTTTAAAACTCAAAGATGGCAGTCAAAAACTGGGACATTTTCATCCATTACATTATTCTGAACTCAATGTGCTTTTAGAAAGCTACCAGCTCCCCAGTTTGGCCTGACCTCATTGGTCACTTTAAGTCTCAGTTGTTGACTAATCAGCACTGGGGGGAGCCAGTGGCTGATGGCCAACCCTAGATCTGAAGTGATCGTCAGTCTAAAATCCCAGTGGGGCTTCCACCTCTTTAGGATTCTAGTTGACACCAATGGACCTGGCCCAGCAGCTCCCCTCACCTCACGGTCAGCCTACCCTGTGTGGGATAACCATTCAGCCCTGCGTTGGGCATGTTTCCCCTTGCCAGGTGGACTGGCTTTTGCAGTCTGGTTCTGGCTCCGTGTTTACCATAAAAGCCCTTGTGGTGGTTACCTCCAGCTATGAGCCACTCTCTTATGGTGGGGGCTCCTTCTTAGTGGGGGGTGATGTAACACTTAGGTTGAACTGATCATTATATCTTGACTTGAAATTCAGAAATCTAAATCTTAAGTTGAAACGCTATTTTGGGTTTTGAGGTTCATGCGGGCTTGGTTCTGGGCTGTGCCCCTCCCAAGCTATTCTTTACATTCCTAGAGGTGCAAAGAAAATTGTGGAGGGGCTCCCTGGAAGGGCAACCTTAAAAGTTAGGCCCGTGCAATTCTGAACTCAGTTCAGAATTCTCTCTTCTTTGTTTATTGCCCTCACATGGGTCTCTCTGGTGGCCTTGGGACTGCTCTTGCCTTGTCTTATCTGGTATCCCATGGTGAACCTAATTTTGCATCCTTAACAAAAAGTTATGATTCAGTGGTGAAATGATCCACCAAATACTCTGGTTTTTTATGTGCCGTTTGCAGTTCCCTATGTTATTGGGATTAAATTCTTCAGCATATTTATTTTTGTTAATAAATAAAACAAGACTAATTTAAGGGTTGAATCCCTGCTTACTTGTGTAAATCTTTCTTGTTTTTCAAATTTTTCTAAATCTGAGGTTGAATTGGTGAGTATGATGAGTCAAAACAATTACCTCGAGGAGTTTTATATCAGACAATCTTTTGGCGTCCATCTGCCAATCTGAAGTCAAGATGACTGTCAACGCTACAGTTTTTTTGACTGGCGCCAGGGTTTGTGGTGGGTTGAAGCTGGAAAATTGGAAGTGAGCACTGAAGAGGAAACGGAAAAATCAAGGTTAGTTTACCAAATATTTTATTAAATCAAAAAGCTTCAATATTTATAGGGTGCATTGGGACTTGATGCCTTCAGGATCTTTGGAGCCTCATCTGATCAGGATCTTTACTAACCTTCCAGAAAGGCCTCCTCAAGGGCATCCTCAATGGATATTGTCGCTCACCTGACTGAGAAGGTGGAAAGCCCGCTCCACGTGACTCAGTACTAGGTAAGGATGATCCTGAAAAAGTTTTGTTTTGGCTGGAATCGATGACTGTTTTGGTATGGCCAGATTTGGATGATGGGAATTTGAGACAATTTTTCTCTCAAATCCTGACAAGGCCCCCTTCAAGATCCTGTCGGAGGGGGAGTACATCTGGAGGAACCAACCATGCACTCAGTTTACAACAGTCCCTTGATTGGTATCAGCAATGGAGTATTCAGACTTCACCTTGTGTATCATTTTGTAAGGCCCAGACCACAGTATGTCAAGCTTGTTCTATCAGCCTCCAGATTGATGATGATAAAAGAGAATGAGGTCACCTAGTTGAATTTCTGGTAAGGAGAATCATCCAAGATTTGAGTGAGATGTCTCTCTTCCAGTGGTGATAACAATGCCTTGAGTGGCTTGAGCTTGGAGCCAGAAAATTTCATCGGCAAGGGCCCTCATATTTAAGTCATCGTTCTTGGGGGTGGAGGCTTCAAACAGGGGCTGGACGCTACTGGGTAGTCATGGGGCCCGCCCATACAGGGCTTCGAATGGGGACTTATTGATAAAATGGTGGTAGCTTACTTGGTATGCAAGCAGGGCGCTGAGCAAATAATGATTCCAGCGGCCAGGATCTGAGGCAGACAACTTACGCAGGATGGAGACAAGAGTTCCATTAGCCCGTTCTACTGCCCCATTAGTAGAAGGGTGGTAGGGAGCAGCGAAACTCTGGGTAGTTCCAAATAGCGAAGTTAGCTCCTGTACTACCTGGGAGGTGAAGTTCAAACCATTATCTGAGAGCAAGGTCTGGGGGCACCCATGCTGGGTGAAAATGGAGCGAACAAGGAACAAGGCGGTAGCCTTAGCTGTGGCTGCAGGAACTGAGATCGCCTCGACCCACTTAGTCAGATGGTCTATGGCAAGAATAATATACTTGTGACCATGTAGACCAGTGGGGAGGGGACCCACCATGTTGATACTAATGACATTGAAGGGCTTGGTTGGCGCAACGACGGAGTGCTGATATTGAGGTTTGGCCCAGTCTTGAGATCAGCAGGTCATGCAGGCTTCCAGAACCTCTTGGATGGTTTTGACCATTTGGTCCCAGTAGCAGCGTGACTTCAGCCACTCATAGGTCTTCTTGACCGCACCATGCCCAACAGTAGTGTGTCCTTCCAGGATGACGTCAGTGCGAGAGGAGGGTCAGATGTAGGGAAGCCACTTCTTGTTGACTCTCTTGTAGGTAACCCATCCTTGACCTGGGTGTCTTGAGTTATTCAGTGGAGTTTGGCTTGGACATGGGGGGATTCCAGCTCCCAACGTTCAGGCTGCCCTATTAAATCATAGAGCCAATACTCCTCCGGGGTCAGGACTGCTAATACCAGCATCCTGGAGAGTCCATCAGCATTCTGATGGATAGCACCGGCGCGATGGATGACGGTGAAATCATAGCTTTGAAGTCATAGGGCCCACCTGGCCAGCCATCCATATGGGTCTTTCATTTGTTGCAGCCATCAAAGGGAAGAATGGTCAGTAATGATAGTAAAATGGGTGCCATAGAGGTAGGGCTGAAAATGCTTGATGGCTAAAAGAACATCTAGGCATTCCCTCTCGGTGATGCTGTAGTTTCGCTCAGCCTTGCTTAGGGTCTTGCTAAAATAAGCTATGAGATGGTCAACCTGGTTCTCATCATGCTGAGCCAGGATAGCCCCCACAGCGACGTTGCTAGCATCTGTGAACAGCAAGAAAGGCTTTTCAAAATGGGGATGAACTAGAACAGGTTTAGTACATAAAGCCGTACATAAAGCGTTGAAGGCCTGTTCCTGCTCAGGTTGCCATTTTAATGGAACGTTTTTTTGTAAAAGGTAGAACAATGGCTTGGCAAGGTCAGCAAACCTCGGGATGAACTGACAGTAATAGCCCACCATACCTAGGAAGACTTGAATATCTCATAGGCTTTGGGGGTGCAACATCTTTTCTATGGCATTGACCTTATTGAGGATAGGTTGAATGCCACGTTTGGAGACCTTATGGCCTAGGAACTCTAGCTCAGGCTGGAAGAAGGAGCACTTTGAGAGCTTGAGCTTGATGGAGGCCTTCCAGAGATGCTCGAAGACTTCCTTAAGGTGGTCAACATGTCTGTTGAAAGTTTGCAAAAAAATGGTGATGTTGTCCAGGTAGACCAGGACACAGGAGAACTTCAGGTCCCCAAGGATCCCATCCATGGCACGCTGGAACGTGGCTGGGGCGTTGCAGAGGCCTTGGGGCATATGGGTAGGCTCGAACAGCCCTTTGTGGGTGATTAGAGCACACTTGTCTCGGTCTTTGAGAGTGAGCTCAGCCTGCCAATACCCGCTGGTGAGGTCTATGGCCAATAAGTACTGGGAACCTGCAAGCAGTCAGAGAAAGTCATCAATATGGGGCAGAGGATAGCTATCCTTCTTGGTGATGGAGTTGAGTCATCGGTAGTCCATCACCACCTGGTGCTTGCCATCCTTCTTTCAGACCAGCAAAAGTGGGGAGGACCAAGGGCTACGCGAGGGAACCAAGAGCCCCACGTCGAGCAGCTGTTTGAGCTCTACCATGACCTGGGCCTCTTCGACCTTGCTCTTGTGGTAAGGCTGGGACCAAAATGGGGGAGCATCTCTGGTTTCTACATGGTGGAGGACTCCGTTCATCCTTCCAAAATTTTAGGTCAAAGTGGAGAAGAGATCCGAGTATTCCTCCAGGAGCTCCTGAACCTTAAGTCACTGTTCATCAGAGAGGTCCTTTCCTATGTTAGCGTCGACCAAATTGACTGAGGGTGGCAACTCCAAGCCAATGTCCTCAATTCCCCAAAGCTTCGGATGTCAGCAACAGCCCCCATTGGTAACAGGTGAACATAAGCGGCGGGTTGGTTAGGTCCTATAACTTTTGGTTTGTCAGTCAGGTTGGCTAGCAACACTGATATCAATCTGGCATATGCTGGATCAAGGATTCTGGGGCAGGTCAGCACTTCCTTGGGAGATGGGTTATCCAGACCTCAGACCTCTAGTAAATACCCCAAGGGAATGTTGATGTGGACCCAGGTGTCAACAACGACCTTAGATTTTGGGGGCACGGTAGTCACCTGGGGCAAGTAAACTGGCATCTCCTCAGATCCATCCACAGCAGGAGGGGGTAGCCAGACTCGAGAGCCCTGGATGTGGTACTTGAGCTGATCAACATCCTTCAGTCTCCAGTAGGCAGGCTCAGGCCTTGACATCCGCCCTAGAGTCATGGGCAGTTTCAAACACCAGAGGGACTCGGTGTCCTAGAAGGGAGAGAAAACCACTGTTGTAGTGGATAACAGCTGATTAGTCTTGAAACTGGGTTCCAAGGAGTAGATCGTAGCTGGTGTTGTCCAAAGTGATGGCGGTTGTATCCAAAGCGAGCTTTCCAAACTGAATTGGTAGAGAGGAATAGGCCCCTATGGATTGGGTGCACTGAGGGCCAGCCATGCCATACTCCATGTAGTGCAGCATGTCGGTGGAAACCTTGATGCATTTCATCAGCTTGGAAGAGAGAACATTCACGGGGGAGCCACTGTTGACTATGGCATAAACTGGAATCTTGTGGACCCAGATGGTGACTCGGGTGACCAAACTTCCAAACTGAGGTGGCAACGTAAGGAACATAGGAGAATCATCAGAAGAAGAGTAAGCAGTATCAATGACTTTATTGTCATTAGATACCGCAGCTACTTCTTTGGGGTTGACAGCTTCTGGTTTGTGCGTAGGGGTTACTTGAGGCTGGACAGGGGTGTCAGCATGGAGTGCCTCATCCTCCATGCTGACTGCCCTCTTTTCCCACCTCCTCAGCTAGACGTTTCCAACAAGTTTTGGCGCTATGCCTAAATCCATTGCAATAGGTGCACCGCAGATGGGGGGTTTTCTGGTTCTTGACTACATGGACCCTAGGGTGGTTAGAGGGGCCAGCGGCTGAAGCCTTAGAGTTCAGGATCATGGCAGGAATCTCGTTGAGGGCCTCCTTGATCTCTCTGATGCAAGTGAACCCATTCTTTTGCCCAATCATATGCATCTGGACCTCAGGATAGGACCACAGGGCGGAGATGACAGTGGTAATGGCGTCATCCAGAGTGATGCGGCTTGTCATAACCAAAGGTTGAGCCTGAGCGTAGAACTGGTTAGCAAACTCCATAGGGTTTTCTCCTTTGTTAAGTCAAATGCCCATGAATGCTTGCTTCTGGTTGGCCAAGGTTTGGTTACTGCTGAACTCTTGGATCAGGGCGGTGCAGACTTGTTCCCAGGTGTTACACTCCTTAAGATGGGGAGTCATAATTTCCTGAGCGGTGCTGTCTAGGCATGAGTGGATGTGCTTCACCTTTTGTTGGTCAGTGGCCTCCTCCATAGAACTCTCGTAGGCATATAAGAAGGAGGTGATACTCTCCCATCTGGGGGTGAACTTCTCCTTGAAGCTAGGTTTAAAGTTAGCGACAATAGGAGTAGAGAGGGTGTTAACGCCTGGGATATGCGTCAGCTCTGAGATCTCCATTTCTGCATATTCTCAAGGAGCCCTTTGATCTAGCTGCCTCCACAAACCTTCTAAGTCTTCTTGGATATATTCCCAGTTTTGACTGAGGGTGGAAGCGGACGCCTTGCTGGCAACCTGCTCCTTTAAGGACTGAATTTCGGCGTTTTGTAATTGGAGCTGGTTTTTGATAGTGGCCAACTGGGTTTTGAACCCACGGCACATTGTTTTGAGCTGGGAGATGTGAGCGTTGGTGAGCCTCATGAAAGCGCTGAGGTTATCCATCTCATCTGATAGCGCTTCAATGGAGACCCTGAGGTCGAGGGGAACACCGTCCATTTGAAGCTTGCATCCCAAGGCCACCTGTTGGATCTGGTCCCGCAGGGCGGCCAGAGCAGTTATTATATCCTTTCACCAGGGGTCTTTGGGTTTGCATGAGATGGGGGGGCCGGAAGGCCCTTGAGGCCCACACAGTCCCTCAGGTCCTGCTGGCCCCTGACGCCCTTTGGGACCTTCAGGCCCCCTAGGCCCTTCTGGTCTGGCAGCTGCGGGGGAGTAGTCGCAAGAGGCCAGCTCTCTGTAGTGCTGCTGTAGGAATCATAACAATTCTTCATCTTGTTGCAATTGCTGGGTCCATGTTGCTTCAAACCGCTGAGCATTTTGGCAAAACTGCTCCTTGAGGTAGCTGGAGATGCTGCTATCTAATACCACCAGTTGGTCACAGATCTCATTGATTAGTCATCAGTTATCGAGAATAGCTTCACAATTGTCATGCACGAAGGAGGAGGCCACGTCATAGAAGTCAATAATATATGAATGTAAATTTTGGGTGAGCCCTAGGTGCCGGGAGACCTCCTGATGGTGTAATCCTACAATCTGGAGGAGGTGATGAATTTCAGGATGGACAAAATCATGAAGGTAGCTATTGGGTCCCAAGGTAAGCTCCCCAGCAGGTAATGCAGCTGAGGAGTATAGGTCTCACATCATGGATGGCACAGCGGAGGCGCAGGAGCAGCTGGAGTGGACACCCTCAGCGTAGATGCTGAGGACTAGTTGTTCAATGACATTGTGGGTGTGTTTGAGCTGAAGTTGATATTGGCCCCCATCTAGGGAGGGCAGCGAGAATTGGAAGGCGGCGTGGAACTCTAGCCTTTTCAGCTGCAAGGGCGGTGTTGTGTATTGGATAGAACTAACCCATTGAGAAACGCTCCTCGATTGACCAGTCATTTGGTCTTTTGGGTTGCTGTTGGTTTTCATTTGTTGTGATTGACGTTTTCACTGGGTCAGCTCGGAGCCCCCTGTAGTGAGCACCACTTTATCAGCGCTACAGTTCTTTTGACTGGTGCCAGGGTTTGCAGTGGCTCGAAGCTGGAAAATTGGAAGTGAGCACTGAAGAGGAAATGGAAAAATCAAGGTTAGTTTAAAGAATATTTTATTAAATCAAAAAGCTTTGATATTTATAGGGTGTGTTGGGACTCAATGCCTTCAGGATCTTCAGAGCCTCATCTGATCAGGATCCTTACTAACCTTCTGTAAAGGCCTCCTTGAGGGCGTCCTCAATGGATATTGTCGCTCACCTGACTGAGAAGGTGGAAATCCCGCTCCACGTGACTCAGTACTAGGTAAGGATGATCCTGAAAAAGTTTTGTTTTGGCTGGAATCGATGACTGTTTTGGTATGGCCAAATTTGGAAGATGGGAATTCGAGACAATTTTTCTCTCAAATCCTGACAATGATGGTCAAAAACTGGGACGTTTTTGTCCATTACAGTTAGTAGCAGAAGAGAGAGGAACAGTGAATAACTGCTGTAAATATTAGAATAAAATAAAGTGTTGTTGGGTAAATTGCTCCATATTTATTATATTTTTATGTGTGTTCTGAGTACCAGTGATCTCCATATCATAAGTCTGATTGCTCAGTGGGTTTGACCCTATGCAAACTCCTTTGGCATATCTCAGCTATATTGCTGAATTTATAACACATCCCCTATGGATACCTGCTATAGATATGAAGTCTAGATAACCCATCCACCAAGTAGATTATAGCCTGTCCTTGGATTCTAGATTCTGCTTATGCTGGATTTATATTGGTGTTATTGGATGACCTTACTGACAAACCTAGGGTAGTAGTCCAAATAGCCCCACCATATATGTCCACCTTCTATCAGTAGAGGTTGTCAATGGTATCTGCAGCTTTAAAATCCTGAGGGATTTAAGCTTGGAGACGCCCCCATCAGTGCTCTAGTTGACATCAGTATTAGGATAGGTCTTACTGAGGAACAACAGCGCAAAGTATAAGAATTATTAGAGGAGTATTCATACCTTTTTTCAGCTTTAACCTATGACTTTGAAAAGATGAGTGGGGTTCTATATCATATGGAGACTGTGGATGCTCTCCCCTTTTGGTCCCAACATTACCAAAAAAATAAGGTTAAAGAGGCCTAGGTGGTGGTAGAATTTAAACAACAACTTGAAGCTGGACTATTGGTGCCATCAAGCAGCCCTTGGGCCTCTCCTCTTCTATTGGTTTGAAAGAAGGATGGCAGTCATTGGGTGGTGATAAACTATTGATGGCTCAACTTTATTAGCAAGAAAGACAGTTATCTTCTGCCCTGAATTGACAATTCTCTCCACCTGCTCACTAGGTCACAATGCTTTTCTGCAATGGACCTTGTCAGTAGGTATTGGCAAATGAAGCTCGCTTCCAAAGACCAAGCCAAGTGTGTGCTCATAGCTAACAAATGGCTATTCAAACCCATGAGGATGTCCCAGGGCTTTTGTAATGCGCTGGCCACCTTCCAATGCACCATGGATGGGATCCTCAGGGACTTAAAGTTATCATGTGTCCTCAGATACCTTGACAACATCACTGTTTTCTCACAGAATTTCAATGGTCACGTGAAGCACCTTTGGGAAGTTTTCAAATGTCTTAGGAAGTCTTCAATAAAGCTCAAACTTTTTGAAGTGCTCCTTCTTCCAATCAGAAATTAGTTTCTTGGACATAAGGTGTCAAAAAATAGTATCCAGCCCATACCAAAAAAGTTAACACTATTGAAAGAATGTCATGCCTTCAGATTCTGAGGGATAACTAGGTGTTCCTTGGCATGGTGGGTTATTATTGTCAATTTATCCCTCAGTTTGACCTGGACGAGCCTCTATTTTGCCTCTTGAAGAAGAAAGAGCCTTTTGAGTCACAGCTGGAACAAGAACAGGCTTTTGATGCATTAGGACCACTCTTTGTACTAAACTCATTTTAATCCATCCATGTTTCAGTCAACCTTTCTTGTTATCCATGGACATGAGCAATGTTGCCATTGAGGAAATCCTAGCCTAGCACAACAAAAATCAGGTCAATCATCCTGTGGCCTATTTTAGCAAGACCTTGAGAAAGGCTTAACAGAACTATAGCGTTACCAAATGGGAATACATGGCTGTCTTGTTTGCAATCAAACGATTTTACCCTATCTCTATAGCACCCGCTTCACCATTATCACTGACCATTCCTCACTCCAGTGGCTACAGCATATGAAGGACCCAGATGGCTGTTTAGCCAGATAAGCCTTAAGGCTGCAGAGCTATGATTTCACTATTGTCCATTGTGCAGGAGTGATTCAACAGAATGCTGGTGTTCTCTCTATAATGCCAATACTGGCTGCCTTAACCCTGAGGAAGACTGACTATACAATCTGATCAGCTGATCAGAATGTTGAGAATTGGAAACTCCTGAGATCAAAGATGAGCTCCAAAAGATGACCTGAGACACTCAGATCAAAGATATGATGCTATATAAGAAGATCAATAAGAAATGGCTCCTTTATATCTGCCCTTTTTCCCAAACTGACGTTATCCTAGAGGGTCATATGACTGTGGGACATGAAAAAGTTAAGAAAACTCATGAGTCACTAAAGCCATGATGTTAATGGGACCAAATGTTAAAAACCATCTAAGAGGATTTGAAAGCTTGTATGATTTACCAATCCCAAGATCATGCTAGTCCCTAATATTAACACCCAATCATAGCCCCAATAGGTCCTTTCAATGCCATTAGCATTGATGTAGTAGGTCCTCTTCCCACCAGGCTACATGGCTATATATATCCTCCTAGCCATGGACCATCTGACAAAATAGGGCAAAGCAATTTTGGTCCCCGCTGCCACTGCAAAGCCACAGCTTTATTTCTTATTTAATTCATTTTCACCCAGAAAAGATTCCCACAAACTTTACTTTTGGATAATGGGTTTAATTTTACCTCACAAATATTCAATAACTTACTTTGCTTTTTGGTACTACCCAAAGTTTTGCTACCCCTTATAACCTATCAACCAATGGAGCAGTAAAATACACTAATGGAACCCTTGTCTCTATTTTATGGAAGCTAGCCACCTCCAATCCTGCTTTCTGAAATTATTATCTGCCCAGCGCTTTGCTTGCTTATAAAATAATCTACCACTGAGTTATCAAGATATCCCCCTTTGAAGCTATATATGGGCATGCTTCCCAGCATCAAGTAGTATTCAGCCATTGCTTAAAACCTCAACTTCTGAAAATTATGATTTAACCATGAGGGCCTTAGATGATGAAATGGTCTGGCTTTAAGTCCTAGCCATATAAGGAATTGTCACCACTATAGGAAGGGAGACAGCTTGATTAATTTTGGTTGACTCTCCTTACCAATTTTTAATTAGGTAACCTCATCCTCTTTTATCACCATTGCCCTGAACGGTCAACAGAATAAGCTTAATATTCTTTGGTTTGGACCTTATAAGGTCATTTATCAGGTAAACTTGGAGTACTCCATTGCTGATGTCAATCAGGAGACAGTGGTGAACTGAGTATATGACCAGTTCCTCCAGCCCTATACCTTTCTCCAACAGGATCTTGAGGAAGGTGTTTTTAATATTTGAGATAATGAGTGAGTCAAAATCCCTGCTCTAAATTGAGCCTCAACAGATTGACTCTCAAACCAGTGCAAACAGAACCTTACCCTGAAGGTGCTAAAACTAGATTTTATCTAGAAACATCATATGTATAAGAATTGATAGAAACACCTTCAGGAATCCCATCCCTGCTTCCCAAATCATGAAAAGCACAGCTCCCACTGCTATGGTCATGAGGACAATTCAGTACAATGAGAGTGCCAACCAGTCAATCAATCCAGAAGGCAGTGAAAGATTCTGATTGTATGGGGCTATGAAAGGTCCTTGAGGCACCATATCCCTGCATGCCCTATAATTATCAATGCTTTCTAACTTAATAAATTAGCTTATATTTGCCCTATCTTTTTATTTTTTGACCTCTCCACTAATTTTCAGCCTTGATCCCATTTTTGAACTTCAGTACAGTCAAGAGAACTGTTATGCTGAGACTTACACTTAATGACTAGTCTAACTTTGCTTAGTGATCTGTCTGACAAAGGTAGTATCAGATATACAATTTTTAACTGTTGTATAAGATATGGATTTGTGCCATAACTAGGCTTCAAAAAACTATCAGATCTTAGTGATTTGTCCTTTTTTGGGTTACTGTATGGTTATGTAAGGCTAAATTAATGGGATCCATTTGGTTAAAGTTTCTTAGATAGCAACACAATAATTTATGACAAAGCCATATGAGTATCAGTTTATCTAAGGAAGGCTAACCTGAGGATGAGCACAACTTAGGTTCCAAATAATTGTAATTATTTATTTCCTTTAGAACTCTCAGCCCTTCAATAAAAGCAATTATTACTTTTCCACACTTACCCATCAACGCTAAATCTGTAACATGGATTCTATGGTAGCTAGTTTTGCAGTGAATGGGGTATTTCACTTAATCTAGGGTTTGAAACATCCACTTAAGGCATATGCCGTCAGAGGAGAGATCAATCTTGTATCATGTTTGAATCCCAAAAAGCCTTTAATTATGAAAGTAGGAAAATCATCTCATGCTATGATATTCTATCAAACAAGCAAAACTAAGGTCAGCAGAAGACTTTTAGTGGTTAAATTGAACTTAAAGCGTGACAAAACACTTTAATCACTAAAGTTAGGCGCCATCCGGCGAGCGCTAATCAAAGAGAGTCGATAGATCGAAGAATTGGGGTACAGCTTCCAGCTTGGACCCATAATGCTCATCTTTAACCTCTAAGTCAGGGGTCCGTAAAATCAGCTGATTTTCCGCTTGGCAGCGAGTGCAACGGCATAAGAACCCATATGTATCCTGGAGGTATTTCCGGCGGAGAGAGACGTGCATATCTTGTACGGGGTGGTAGCTGATGGTAATTTCTTCGCCAATTTTGATACCGCCGTAGTTTAACTTTGTCTCAGGTATTGGAGCCTTAAGCGATGCAGTTTCGTTTAAGGTGATATCGGTTTTATAGAGGCTTGAGCTTTCTCTTGCAACGATGGCAACCCCTCCTCCCTCGAGTATTTTAAATTTTGAGTTCGAGTTGCAGCTATGGTTGACCATCGACGCAACCAGGTAAAGCGCGGCCCCGAGTTCATTGATATGGTCGGTAGATAGCGTCATCCCGTTAGCCTGAATAATGTTTTGAAGGTGGAGGAACCAGGAAAAATCTAAAGCTTCGACAGCTCGGTTCGGAGCCTTCACAGTATTCAAACAACATTTAAGGATGATGAAGCCTTTGAGGCGTTTCAAAAATGCTTCTGGGGTTGATTCATAAACCTGGCCTTCTAAGCAGGGGTAATGTAAATAGGGGAGCCCACCAAAACTGAGTGGGCAATTCGACTCCCCTGCACTCGAGATAAACTTGGCGGCAAAATCTGCACAAAGCTGGGCGTCCTGATCGAGCCCGAACTCAGAAACCCCATGAGAAGCGAGAACAGTTACACATAGAACGCCATGGCACTGCAAATCCAACTTTTTGCATTGAGCGCTGCAATAAATTACACCCACGCATCTTTTGACACAAAACACCCTATCTCTACCAACCTTCCTGCAGCAATAGCTACAATGATTTCTTTTGTATTTGTCGTTGATCATCAAGACTATTGGTCGTTCCTCTGTATAAATAACGCTTCCTGGGGCGATATTCTCCAAAGCTATAAAGGCATTTCCTTCAACTGAATCTCTATAAACTACTTGTGCTGCGACGGATGTCCTTCTTTGAAGGGAATCCTCTTTGATTGCTTCGTTATACGTTTGGCGGTGATGGCGGAGGTTCAAGCGCGGCTTAAGCTTTATCGAAAACTTATAACCCACCGCTCGTCTTGAGCTTTTATTGATAAACTTGTTGATGCTTTCGTCAATTTTTGTCGCACGCTCAGATTTAAAAAGTTCAAAGCGAGAGTTGTCTTCTTTGCCACTCAAGCAAAAGATATCCTTAAAAAAGTCTAATGGTTTATTTAAGAGTTCCATTAATTCTTTATATCTTTCAGATGACATTTCAGTAACTTTTCCAATGAGAGAACGCAAGTCAAATAGGGTTAAACCGCAATCAGAACATATTTTAATCAGTAATGAAAGGCCTTTGAGGGGAACGGTGTCCTTCTTCGCTGCGATTGAAAGGTGATCGATTACAATGGGAAGGGATAGATGTGAAAAGCCTTGCTCGTAAAGCTCATAAGCCTCAACATAGGTTGGATCTATGGTTTCCATATAAAAAATTGAATTTCAAGGATTAACTATATTTGACATAAAGGAACAGCTACCCAATTCTTCTAAAATGTAGCCAAGAGGATCTAACTTATATCCAATTGAAAAGCCACGAATATTGGCAAAATTCGTCTTTTTCTATAACTAATTCATGTGATTATAAATGTTGTAGATTATCGAAATGGATCTTTAGAGAATCGTAAAAGGCATAATGTATTTCTAAAACTAATTATATAACTGCAAATGAACATTGAAACAATTGATCTCAACATTAATCCTTTGTTAAAAAGATTCAGCCATAACTTTTAAACATCAGACAAAAGCAGATTTCCTTCGAGAAACCGGCCCAGGCGTTTCATGCGAATGTGCATACTTATTGCCACGGTCTTTTTAGTTCCGTATTACGAAAATTGTCCGAAAATCTGTTTGAAGCATCTCGGCATGAATTTAACGTCAATTCGGCTTGGGCCGACCGGAGTTAGAATTCAGACATTGGAAAGGCGCGCATTAAAACTAATACCACAATTCGAATTTAGCTAACTGCTCTTGAGCTTACACAATCCCTTTGTGTTAGCCAGTCAATAAAGGTTGGCGTTAGTTTCAAGACTGCATCCAGTACAGCGTTGAATAGTACTTTTTACAGGTTTTAAGCCGTGATATTTAGTATACCCAAGTTTTTAGTTTTAAGTATATTTTTCTAGCTTTTTATTCTGTTGCACCGGAGAAATATTTAGAGTTTTCAAATGCATCTTTTTAAGCGTTGTTGAACCCCTTTTTTGTAGGCTTATAAGCATAGTTTTTACCACGAAAATCAAATATTGTGGTCTATAGACATTTTTACATTAGGCGTTGTAAAATGGTATTTTAAATAGGGTTTATTTACGTTTTAAGGTTGTACCTTTTTTACTTATATGGCTACACCTTTTCTTTTGTTTCATCTGCTGTTTAACATGAAAACACTAAATATTGCTTTGTTTAGATTTGGGCCTCATTTATAGCAAATGTATAACGGAATTGGGTTGGCCACCGCCCGAGGGTCAGGAACAAATGGCTACGTTGTTAAAAATCTGTCAGTTATCACACGGCACCCCCGCCCCCAAACGTACACCGCCGAGGTACAGGACCAGCCGGATCTTCTTCCCTATCGCAAACCCGATGAGGGAATCCTACTGCATGAAAAGAAACGACAAATTGAAGTTCAATGTTTAGAACTTCAACTTCAACTTGAGGATCAAGGGTATGGCCAAAACTTTTTCGTACTTATTATCTTAGGCTGGCCGATGAAGAAACTATGATGCAGGTTGATAAATTGCGAGTTAAGCTTTTTCGCGCTTTGGAGGAAGGGAAAGAGCAAAAGCCCATCAAAGTTCTTAAACCTTCCGACACGCACCAACTCGCTCATGCTAAGAAATTTGAGAACACTAAGATGATGCGCGCGTTGGGAATTTCTGAATCAAACTATGTTGAAGGGGCTGCTTTTGACCGGGAGCGCAAACTGCGAGAGAAGATGCTCCGGGAAAATGAAATCGAGTTGGAGAAGGCCAGGATGCTGCAGAATGCAAAGCTCAATCAAGGCTTGGGAAGTGATTCTGATTCTTCAGAAACCGATTCCAAGAGGAAGCGTCACCACAAAAAGTCTAAATCCAAGCGAAAAGAGAAGCGTCGCCAGGAATCACCGCTAACTCAGACTCGATCCTTTAAAGAGATCGCCTCTCAAACCCAGCCCTTTGTCCATCCAAGTCGTCGGCATTTGCAGCCTAACTCGCCAGACAAGAACTTAGAGGTAGGCAACATGCTTTTTATCGCTAACGTTGCTCATAGGCCACTCGGCATTCTCGAGACCTGGGTTTAGACGGGCATTCCCACAAACACTCAGATGTGCATCAAAATGACCGGTCCCTAGGTTATTCTGGGCGCTCCCCTTCTCACAGATTCAAGTCGCAATTTTGCGAGCTCAACTCTGGGAATAAAGCTAAAGGCTCTTCAAGCCGTTCAAGCTCTCGGGACCGTGTTGCTAAACGGTCTACTTCTCGCTCGCCTAGGCGCGGTCGATCACGAGGTCGTACCAGTAGACGCTTCGTTCCCCGCTCACCGATGCGAGACGGCCTAAGAGGTCGTACCACTAAGCGGTCCGTTTCTCGGTCACCTGTTCGCGAAGGCCGTGACGGTAGAAGTTTTCGTTCTCCCTTTCGTAGCGGGGACCGGGGACGTACTAACCGGCACTTTATTTCTCGGTCGCCTATTCGAGACGGTCTGAGAGGACGCACCAGTCGACGATCCGTTTCCCGCTCGCCTATTGACTCCGATTCACGGAGTCGGTCCAGTGGCCTCTCCGTTTCTCGTTCTCCCGTACGCTCTAAATTTAGAAATCGTGGGTTAAGGCGCTCTGTAACGCGTTCTCCTGTTCGTTTTGAGGTCCGAAAACGCTCCGGCAGACGTTCTGCTTCCCGTTCTTTAAACTATTCCAGTTCGAGATCACCAAGACGCTCTCGTGCAAGATCAAATTCATCTAAAACTTCCAGCTGTTCTGTTTCAAGGTCACTCGACTCTGCCTCTGGTAGACGGCGCTTAGTAAGGGATGTATCTCGGTCTCCGATTTGCCGCAGATAATTAGGTTACATTGCTTTGGCCAATCAAAATTTCGCGAAATTGAACCATTTTACTTCCAAGTAATACAATGCTATTTAAGTGTTTCAGATTATAGTTTAGCTTTCCTTTTTAAATCCTTTTTTAGTGCTAGTGGGGGCCAACCCAAAAAGTTGTCATCCACGCATTACTTGCTTTTTAATTTCAACCTTATTTTTATTGTTTGTATGTGTTGTCTAATAATGGTATTTGGGGTTTAACTCAAATGCTTAAAATTGCAGAACGTTTAGATTATCAAATTGCACAATTTGATAAGTTAAAATACGCGTGTATGTGGGACCATCTAGTACTAAAAAATACGCGTGCATGTGGGACCATCTAGTACTAAAAAAATACGCGTATATGGTGTAATCATGGCAACTTTTTCCGCATTGGATTGATTGGTATGCTTAGAATTTTTTAAATCTTCGCTTTTCGTTCTATCGGCTTTTTAAGTTACTAGTCATTTCCGAATAAGCCTTTATAGTAGGTTTAAACCCCTAATTTATTAAGCGCAAAACTCAACTAAGTCATTTATCAGTTAATCAAAAGTAACTTCTATTCCAACTGGTACTAAGAAAGTACCTCTCCGCTACGCTTGCTCGGTTGGCTTTGTGAAAATTGGGATTTGCCAATTATCACGAGGGGCGATATGAGGCGCATTGCTAATGTCAAGGTCTATGGCTATGGCGCGGGAACAAAGTTTTTGGCCAACATGTAAAGATATATATACCTTCTTTACTGGGCAATGATAGTACCCACTTGAGGTTTAAGCGAAGTATAATTGAAGACTGAAAAACTTGCCACATTTACATTTGAAAATATGTTGTTATACCCGCTAGTTGATATTCTCAGTCAGAAAATATTCAGGAGGTGTGAAGGGATTGTGGTAAAAATGAGCTGGCAAAGCTTTTGATTGCTACATACCTTAAAATTTTAGCGCTATCTAACCCTTTAATACTCTCTTTATTTTTCTCTACATTGCTATAATTTTAGTTGATGCCGATGGTAGTTTGGTGTAACATGCCATTAAGAATCTTTAAGTCGTATTCCTATTGAGGAAAGCTTTGGCGAACTGCAAAGGACTCTATAGTAAAGGTGAGTTTTTTAATTAGAAATTCATGTGTTTCACATATAAACCTAAAGTTTATATATTTCTAAACTTGATGGAAACTAGTATAGTCATTATGATTAGCCCTCAACTAATGGACATATTTTTCAACAAACTTAGCTGCTCTCCAAGATTAGCAATATAGCAAATATTCTTTGGAGAACCACTTGGACAGTGGATAAAACTGAAACTTGACCCCAAGTTGCAAAATGTGGAGGTATTTCTGTTGGTATTATGAAGCTTGATGCAGAGGCCATAGTATAATAGATAAGCATTTTTGCCACTTATTAAGATTGTCACTATATTATTTAAAGTTAAGTAGTAGTCTGCTTTAGACTTTTGATCATTATATTCCACTATTGATTATATGTTGTGGTCAATTTGTGGTGCAATTGTACTTGAATTAATATGACTTTGAATAGATAATAAAAACTCTTATTTTTTCTGTTAAGATGGATATGATAGTATATAGTAAGGATATTTTACAGAAATTGTACTGTAGTGGATGCATCAGCCCATGTATATACTATAGCTAAGAGTAAATGGTAAACATTTGATGCCAACCAGTTTTTTATTACTGGCTGCAGTTTTTAGAATTAATTCAATATATGATTTACAGTTTATATTATTATATGTTTCAGCGTTTTAGCCTTTCTTGCTAACACACTATGGCATTAACTTAAGTTTCATATTAAGGTATAAAAATCATTTCATAATTTAAAATAGGATATATGGAAAAATTAATCTGTTTTAAGAAAAATGGTATATTTGTGATGAGCAATATGCTCAAAGGAACAGCCTTATTTAGAACTGAAGCGCTTTCATATAGAGATTTCGATACAGTCTTTGTTTAAGACAAACAGTAATCCTCATTTTATTGGAGCCATCCTTTATATATACAAACTTAATTTACAATATACTAGCCGACTTACCCGTGCTTTGCTACGGTGTCTATAAAATTTCAGATATTCAATTTATTAATATAGATTTTATATTATAGATAAACAAACCCACTCAGCCAAATCTAATTGCTCAATCGAATCAATCAAAAAAACCACCTACCATTCAGCTAAACTCAACTAAACTTATCAAATCAACCAATAACTAATCACCCCTCAAAACTAAACTGTGTCCTATTGATTCGACCAAAAGCCATCAACCACTCAGCCAAACAAAATAAACCTATCGAGTAAATAAAATAAATTTAAACTGCTACCCGAAACATCTCTTTATACTTAAAATCATTGTGTACATGGCATGTCTTCCAAACTACTAAATCAACTTCTACTTAACTTGCCAAAATCATTTTATTAATTAGGGGAACCAAACTGGGCAGGTTTTTAAGATTCTATAAAACTAACATCAAGATTCCTGTGCTTTGCTATGGTGTTTAAACTTTATCAGATAATCCATATTGATAAACCACCAAACCGCTTAGCTAAAACCATTGAATATATCAAATCAACCAATCACCAACTGCTTCGCAAAACTAAACTTAAAATCGAAACCAAAACCACCAACCACTTACCAATAACTAAAACCATTGAATATACCAAATCAACCAATTTCCATCCGCTTCATATTCGTAAAACAAACCTAAACTTATCGAAACAACCAAAATCACCAACCACTTACCAAAACCAATTAACTTATCGAATCAACCAATCACTAACTGCTTTATTAAAACTGTTAAGCTTATTTATTTTATTCGAGGTGGGCCGACCTGGGGGCAATACCGCACCGATTAATGGGAAATCGAATGAATGGGAAAGGAGGATAAAATCCGGAAAACCTCTATGCGCGGCGTATGATAGGCCAGGAACTCCATGGATCGCCTTTGCTATTCGCTATCTCGGTTCGGGGCATTGGTGCGCAACGCCAACGCAGTCATAATCGTCCCCTACCCAAAGTTCTGTACCGGAATCGAACTCGGGGAGGCAGCGGTAGAGGTCCCTATTCTACCACTGGGGTATCCTCCCCAAAACTGTTAAGCTTATTAATCAACCCAAAATCACCAACCGCTCGCCAAACCCATTTAAACTAACGAAGCAACCGAATATCACACTTCTCGGCCGTAACAATATACCGATTTCCAATAAAAACGTATAGAATTTTCACTTCTTACATATAAAACTTTTTACTTATTATGAAAATTAAAAATCCTGCTTGAAGGTGCACACAGACCCCCTGCCGTTCACCTATATCCAAATTTTCAAAGCTCTACATGCTGTAGTTTTGGCTGGGCATCGCATCGCGCACACACACTTGCTTTTATTAACCGACTTTGAAAAAGGAGAAGGTTCTCAATTTGACCTGTAAGTTTTTTAGATGTTTGTTCGCGCATAACTGAAAATACTGGACCGATTTAGATTATCATCTTCTCCAAAAATCGAGGATGCTCCCACTTAGGCCCCATTTTACCTTTGTAAGTATTGGGAAAGTATCTGCCCATTAATTTTATAAATATATCAAAATGGGCTCGGAAGCGATGGATACTTGTGGGACTAATCCAACTTAGGATAAATTTTTTCTGGCATCGGTGAAGCGATAGCTTCGAAGCAGTTTATATATGCCCTATGGTGGGATGTATGTTCAAAATTCAGTCAGTATGTGCTCATAGCAGGATAAGTGTCTGAAATAGAGCTTGTAAGATTTAATTACAGATAGATAGACAGAATTGACATTGAGTTTAAGAAAAGTGTATAAAAAGTGATTACGCCAAGATTCGAACAACTGACCTTTTATAGAGTTGAAGTTTAGAGCCAAAAGCTGAGCCGATTATTCTAGAGGAGGTATTTTTAAAATCAATTGGACTTTTGATTCAAAGTTTTGATTTAGATAAACTTGTTAAATACCCGAATGACCACTAACCACTTAACAAAACCATTTAAAATATCAAATCAGCTGAATATCAAACTGCTCAGCTGTAACAATATAGCGAATACCATCGAAGTATATATAGGATTTTCACTTGTTACATATAAAACTTTTTATCTTACTATTAAAATAATATTTTTTAAAATTCATAAACCTTCTCAGGCATGCACACAACAACTCACCAAAGTTTCATCACAATTGGATGAATGGTATAGGAATGCATTCGGGACATACATACACACATACATTCATTTTTATATATATAGATAGATAACCACTAACCACTCGGCCAAAACTAATTACCTTATCGATATAAACAGATATCACCCTCTCGGCCAAACCCTATTGAACTATCGAATCATCCTTAAGGCGCCACCGCTCGCCCTAAACCAATTCAACTTATTATTTCAACTTATAAACCACTTAACCAAAACCAAGCTAAAACTATCGAATCAATCAAATAACCCCAAATTGCTAGCCGAAACATCTCTCACTATATAAAAATCATTATGTTCAAGCGGAGTTACCCGGCGTTGCTCGGGTTTATGGGCTCGCACTGACAGCTTAAGGCTGTGCCAACACTACACTTGAGCCACTCGGACTAACAGTTTCGCTGTTGCCCTCATGGATGGTGAGATGGTTATCCTAAATTTACTTAATATCTACTTAAACTCTAATACTGATTTTTATTGAGTTTCAGGTGAGCAATTTGGTGAATTATTCAATGATATTTGTCAATTCTCACCCACTCACCCAAATAGATTGAACCCATCAGGCTCGATAATTTCAGATTTAATAAGATTCGCCAATTCTCACCGGCTCACCCAAATAGATTGAACCTATTAGACTCGAAGGTTTCAGATGTCAGTCAGTACGTCAGTGAAATTTTTTTAAGTAGATGAGTATGTGTCATATCTTCTAAACTACTATATCAATTTTGATTTAACTTGCCACATGTATTTTATGAATTAAGGGAACCGATTTAGGCAGATCTGCCTTTAGAATTATAATAATATAAATAAAAGTTGTATGTAAGATATAAAGATGAAATATAGAATTAGAATTAGTATATCTGAGGGGAGGATACCGAAGTGGTAGAGTAGGGACCTCTACCGCTGCCTCCCCGAGTTCGATTCTGGTACTGGAACTTTGGGTAGGGGACAATTATGACTTTGTTGGCGTTGCGCACCAGTGCCCCAAACCGAGATATCGAATAGCAAAGGCGGTCCATGGAGTTCCTGGCCTATCATACGCTGCGCATGGAGGTTTTTCCGAATTTTATCCTCCTTTCCCATTCATTCGTTTCCCTTAATCGGTGCGGTATCGTCCCCAGGTCGGCCCACCTCGAATAAAAATATAGAATTAGTATATCTTTTGTCTGAGCATTTAAATATTATTCAGTTGATTTGAAACTTTTTTGTTTGTCAAGCGTTTGGTGGTGTCAGCTTATCACTGAGATTGACAACCCATCAGCAGATATTCCCTCCCTTGTCTCATCCCTCAAACCATTTATTAATTTTTAGCTGAATTCCCCTTGAAACCCTGCAAACCTTTTTCTCTACCAATTTCCCACCTATCAGGTATATATGCCTTTTCTTCAATTCCAATAAACTATTGAAAATACTTTGCTGACAGCTTTTTGTGTTTATTTTATTGGGATCTATCCTCACAACACCCATTCTGATATTTTGGCAATAATGTAGTACCACCTGTGACTGACTGTGGCTACTATGCATAAGTCCCAGAGAACATCCCCTGTGTGTTGATTGGGCTCTTTTCCCATTTCTGAGTAAGAAGGTACCAAAGAGGGTGGCTGTACCCCTCATTATCCAGTGCGACCTCACCCACATGGTGTCACAGATATGGATAAGAAGTACTAGACTGGGCTCCCAGTTGGGGTGTGCAAGCACCCAGTGGAGGCCCCAGGATACCAGAGACATAGCAGTCCAGGTGACTAATAGAAGTGGGGATCTACAGGAAATGTGAGAGAAGCAAACATTCAGTAATATACCAAAGGCCCCCAAGGCAAACCAGATGGTTGCATTGGGGGTAACCGTGAGTCTTGCAGGGGCAACCCCCAAGGGTGAGAGAGGCAGGGAGGATGACAACTTCTCCTAGGTTCACAGTTGCTGGCCTTCAAATTCTGATAGGGGGATTTTGCACCAGCAGGAGACAGCACAGAAGCTGCCACATTATTGGGAATATGGGTAGAAGTTGGTAGACCCCATGAGAGGGGCTGAGACTGAGTTTCCACTGGAGGGGATGCTCTAGGTCCCACTTGAGCTGGACTCACAGTGGCAGGGGCAGCTATGGAAGCCAAACTCATGCGTGGTGGGCCAGGGACATCTTGGGGCTGCTCCAACTGGGAAGCAGTTTTGGCAGACTCAGCGCTCAAATGAACGGAAGGGCCTTCATTTAATGGATGCATGGAAATGAATGGAGCATTGGGTTTGCTATTGGGGGCTGGATGGATTATTGCATTTGCAATCCACTGCAGTGTAGCAGGATTGAGCAACTGGATAATCCAGTCAGCAAACATTGGAAAGAGGATTTGGGTGATGGCATGCTTTGTCAGATTGATCAACGGAATCATTTATAATTGTTTAAATGCAGATGGAGTCTGCAAACTAGGTGGATTTATTGGATTTATTTCAACAAAAGGCAAAAGAATGAACTGACAACTGCCCTCAGTGGGGCCAGTTGCCTTTTAAACTGGGCGATAGGCATGGGGAAGCATTGAGGGATTTGTCATTTGGGGTATGGGAAAGGGATTTGGTTGATGGCTCAGAGGGTGGTAGAAGGTGGCTCTCAATTCAGGCAAAAGCTTAGAAAATTTTTGCAAATTTTTCCAACTTCTTAGGACCAAGCCAAATTGATACTGCTGATCCAGATCCTAATGACTCAAATCAGCCTGTTTGCACAGCTGGGGCAGTCCAGATTTGTCTCAGGAGGCAGGAGTCCATGGATCAGGTTTGTTGCAATTTGGGCCAATACCACAATTGGGCAGCTCATACAATCCAAACTTCCTAGATCCATTTCAGAGTGTTAAGCCCAATAAGCTGAGCCATTTGGAACTGGGTTTACAATCCAAGCTGTGTTCCAATCTGGCTTCTGAAGCAGGCCAGCCTGCACTGGCTCCCCCAGTCCAAAAATCACTGGCTGGGCTCCAATATTGAAAATTACCATTTTCCAAATTTTTGGCCATGGCTTGCCTGGGGATTGGGTGGCCTCAGGGCCCTCTCCATGCCCCCTGATGTGAGCCATCTCCCTGAAGATCCCTTCTATCAATCTTATCAGGATTGAAGAGGGGGGAAGGGGTGGGAGTGGGATGGCTTTGGGTAGGAAAGCCATCACTGAGCGCTCATCTATCACATGGGTGAGGTGCCCAACTGCGACAGAGGGTCCACTGGAGCCTTGGGGCCCCTCTTCATCTGGAAGGGGTGCTGAACCCTATCCAGTTGCAAGGGCTGGTCCCCAAGGCTTACACTACCCTTTCCTTTTTCAACAGGGAGGATCCCACCCCTGGGGGACATGGACCAAGGCATAGTTCTTGTGGCGCTCAGGTAACTTTATGGCCAGAATGGCTACAATCTTCTGGGGAGAGCGGGGTGCTGTCAGGTGGGAGAAATGGAATTACTCTATTAGGTCTTTGCAGTTTGTAAAATTGCGCGTGTTCACCCAGCTGTTCTCATATGAGGGGTAACCTTTTCAGGTGACCAAGTACTGAATGGATTGGCAGGACCTTTGGGAAGCTACAATGACCTCCACCTCCACTTCCTGGGATTTCCTGACAACGATTGGCTCAGGGGATGTTGGCCTTTCCCCCTTAAAGGGGGTTAGGAGGGACGTGTGGAAGACATTGTGCTGCTTCCAGTGCACGGGCAGCCTCAGGTGGTAGGCTCCATTGCCTAAATCCTTCTCAACCTCAAAGGGTCTTGAGTGCTTGGCTGCAAGTTTGTGGGTGGGGGCTTTCATGGAGTCTTGCAGGTATCCAACATGACAGGGAACCAACCATGATCTCATGGACACAGAAGATGCTTCTGATCAGGAAACTTTTTGTAGCCCTCAATAGACTTTGTCAAGTGTTCACAGACCAAGGTGTGCATCTTGCAGAGAGAGCTTACTCAGTCCTTGGAAGCTGGAACTTCTGAGGAGAGGCGGGGACCAATCTGAAAAGAGGGGTTATACCCCGGAGTGACCTCAAAGGGAGAGAAGTTGGTTGAGGAATGGAGGGAGTGGTTGTATGCGAACTGTGCTAGGGGTAGGTCCTTGGCTCAGGTGTCTTATGAGGCTGTTGCATAGCAGTGCAAGTACTGCTCCAGTACCTGGTTCATCCACTCAGTCTGCCCATCATACTGGGGGTGGTAGGCAGTAGATCAACAGGCTTTAATGTGAAGGAGGGTCAACAACTCTTCTCAGAACTGGGCCGTGAACTGGGGTCCCCTGTCACTCACTATCTCCTTGAGGAGACCAAACATGGCAAAGATATGGTTGACATTTAAATTTGCAGTCTCCACTACAGTAATAGAAGAGAGGCAGGGGATGAAGAGTGCCAACTTGGTAAATTGGTCCATGACTACCATTATTGCATCAGAACCACAGGAGGGTGGGAGCTCCACAATGAAATCCACTGAGACTGAGGTCCATGGCCCCTCAGCCTGATGCAAGGGGTGTAACAGTCCCTTCTTTCCAGAGTGATCAGATTTTGCTCAGGCGCAGGTGACACAACAAGATATCCAATCAGGAATGTCCTTTGAGGACCCAAGCCAATTATAGTTTCTCTTTAAGAGATCTGCACATTTTTTGATGCTGGGGTGACCGACGGTCTGGGAGATGTGGTGTTCCTCAATGACACAGCTGCATAGGGAAGGAGGAACCCAAACCCAATCACAGAATCAGATTGTTTCATCCTGCAAGGTATATGGGGTTCTATTGCGGCACATGGACTCCAAGTCAGCCAGAAGCTCGATTCCTTCAGGGCAGCAGGTTTGGAAAGCAAGGACATGTGGGAGGAGTGGAGTGGCAGGGTCTACATAAGCGAAAGATACAGTAGAGGGAGCCAATGAGAGTATTTAAGAGGGGGGCACTACTGTCATAAGGTCCAATGGGTCCTCCTCCCCATTAAGGAACAGGGAGGGGTTACAGCTGAGCATGTCCAGCAAGACGTTCAGTGGGCCTTTGATGAATTTGTACTTGAAATGAAACTCACAGAGGTCTTGATACATGCGGGTCTGCCGGTGGCCTAACTTATGAGGTTTGTGGTAGTAGAGCAGGGACTTATGGTCCGTCCAAATGGTAATCTCATGCAGGGCGCCCTGCAGGAGATATCTCCAGTGGGTGAGTGACCATGCCACCACCGCGAGCTCCTTATCATATATCAGCCATGCTTGCTTGGTTGTGGTAAACTTCTGAGAGTAATAGGCCACTGATGTGATGGGTGGGGTCTCTAAAAAACTGCTACAAAGCAGTTAGGCAAGAGTGCCCAAGTGAGGGCCCACAGGCAGGATAGCCCTGCTGTGGAGAAATCCTGAATCTGACTATGCGGAAACCACTTTACCTTAAAAGTTTGGGCCTCAGTTAAGACAATACTGGCGCTCAGAAGGAGGGCCTAACCCCCTGAGAGGGCGTACAAGGACTAGATGGCCTTGTCAAAGTCTGAACTGCTGTCCATGTGGGGTTTCTGGGTCTTATCTTAATAAAGTGATTTGCAAATGCGCAAAACTAATTTTCAAATTTATTAAGTTTTATTTAAATTTCTAGAAGACAAAACTGCTTTATACAGTTTCACCTGCTCATATTTATACTGAGCTTAGTGGGGAAGAGTGGGTCCTGTTCCCGCGAAGTCCATGGGCATCTTCCCAGCGGCAGGCCCTATTTGAGAATCTAGACCCTCAATTTCGGTGTCGAGGCCCATTCTTGAACTCAGGCTGGGTACCCTTGGAGTTGCGGAAACTTTTCCACATTTATTATTTGGCTTCAATTTGCTCTCAAAGCCTGGGCCGTTCCCTTTGCCCATATTCCTTGATATTGGTTCATTGCCTCTTTTGGAAATATTTTGTTTGGTGACATCTGGTTGGCCAGAGCGCCGTTTGCAAGGATTTTCCTCCTTGTTGATACTCCCATGAGCAACGGATTCAGCCACATCCAATTGGCCAGAAATTTGCATCTGAGGGTCCAATCCCTCATTGCTGCATTTGGCAATATTGGATTTGGCAGCATCTGGTTGGTCAGAGTGCCATTTCTGAGGTTTCCCTTCCCCATCAGCCTTTTGATTCAATTTTGCTTCCAATTTTGAGGCATCTGATTTGTCAGATTGCCATTTACAATAATTGTTGCGGTTGAGCCCCTCTCCCCTGGCCCCAACTATCGCCCTAGGGAAAATTAGGGCAATGTGATGGTCAGGCAACGCCTTGACCGTTACAACTGGGTGCTCAACTCCCTCATGGTCCTGCAACAGCACAGCGCCCACTGCCACTGATGAGGCATTGCAGCCTACTATGAAGGGCCAGGACATGTTGGCATGCCGCAGGACAGGGGCTGTGACAAACACCTCCTTGATATCCTCAAAGGCCTGCTGGCAAACGGGGGATCATTTAAAGGGGGCATTCTTTCCGTGAGGGGGTGCAAGGGTGCTGCCAGTTGGGCAAGAGTGGGGGAAAATTTCCTCAAAAAAGGTGATGGTTCCAAGAAAGCTGCAAAGCTGTTTCTGAGTGGTTGGGGTAGGCCAAGACTGAATGGCCTCCAGCTTGCAGGGGAAGAAAAATACCCATCCTTTAGGACAAGATTCCCTAGGAAGGTAACCTCATCCCTGAAAAACTCACACTTGGTTGGCTTAACAAATAGCCCTGCCTTGTGGATGGCTGCCACTACCACTTCAAGGTACCTTACGTGTTGTTCAGGGGTGGGGGAATGGACCAGGATGTCATTAATATAGGCCACCGCACAAGAGAAATGAAAGTTCCCCAACACATTGTCAATAAGGCATAGGAAGGTGGCTGGCGCATTCTTCAAGCCAAACGACATCACCCTGAACTGGAACAGGCCTCAGCAAGTGCGGATAGCTGTGAGCCACTCCTGTCCCCTCGCCACCCTCACTTTATTGAAAGCTTTCACTAGGTCCAACTTCAAGAAGATGCAAGACTTGGCGATGGCCTGAGCTATGCTCTGCTCTAAGGGCAAGGGGTATGGGTCCAGGATGGTGATGTTGTTGAGGTGTCCATAGTCGATGCAGGGGTGCAGGGACCCATCTGCTTTCCTGGAAAAAAGTATGGGGGAGGCGATTGGAGAAGACTTCTTGATGAGCCACCCCTTCTCGAGCATGTCATCCAACCAACTGCCAAGAGCCCTATCTTTTTCCTTGTTATAGGGGTAGAAGGCAGTTGATCTTGACTAGGTCAACTGTCAGCTGGAACGTCAAGTCATACTCAGAGTGTGACGGGAGCTTGGATGCCAGGGACATGTCAAAAATGGCCTTATATGAGGCTAGGCAGGAGGGAAAGTCCAGAGGGAGGTCAGCTGGGATGGGATCCGGTGGGGCGATGGAACAAAGGGATGTACCCTGGGGAAGGGTCTTTAGCAAGGAAATCTCACCACTCAACTTGAGGTTTCTGAACAACAAGGAGTTGGTTGCAAGATTGATATGAACTTGTTGGCAGCGCCACCAGCCCACCCCCAGAATTACAGGGTAGAGCAAGTCCTGTACCACTGAGAAATGGTGGTAAATTTAAAGTCATGAATTAAGAAGTGCAATGGATGTTGGATGCGGTGGGACATCATGGACTTTGATGAGGCGCCCAGGATAGATGAAGCTTCCTCCATCATTAGGTCCAAGGACCATGCCACACCAAGGTCAATGAAGTTACCCGCCGCTCTGGTGTCAAGCAGGGCTTGCACTGTGATTACCCCTGACTCCACAGGAAAGGAAATGGGAAACAAGAAGTATGCTTGGTCTTCTTTATTGGGGTGAGCTAGCAAAAGGGAACCTGAGGAGGGGCCATAACCCAACATCAGGAGAGACTGACCTGGGACCGTGAGGGTGGGGTGCAGTTGATCTGGGGTCTCTACCACTTCCTTGTCCCACATGGGAAGATGAGGGTTAATATGCACACCCACTCCACTCTCTTCAGGGGGTGAGGTGGGTTCACCCTGAGGGATGATCACATCACACTGCGCAGACTCTGAACACTGGGGACCCAACAATCCAGCCTCCTGAGCTGGGCTGGGGGCCAGCAGTACCATAAGCAAGGATTCCCCTGGGGTGAGTTAACCGAGATGGCCACTGAGGGGGAGCAAAGGGCAGCTAAACCAGGGGGATGCTTCCCTTGGCCGCGCCCACTGGCAGGGGGAGGTGCAGTATGGGGTGTCTCAGGGGTGGCGATGGGACACGCAGCTTTGTGCCAGAGCCTGGCCTCAATTGCATGGGCCACAGAAAATGCAACCTCCAAAGATCCAGGGAAAAGATCCTAAGCGGTATGGGCCACCACAGTGGGGTCCAGGGCTGCACAGAATGCAGAGACCACGATTTTGACAGGGATGGGAACCATTGGAGCCAGGACTGCAAAAGCCTCAATCAGGGAGGCCAGGTCTATGGCTGCCTGTCCCAAAGTAAACAAGCGGAGGAGGCGCGCTGGTCTTGACTCAGGGGTATGGACCACTGAGGTGACCAACGCCAACAAAGGGGTGGGATTGCCCGGCTTGGCAGCAGAGAGGAGCACTCTCCTGACCCAACGGCGGGCATCCCCATCCAGGGCATCAAGGAGGGCCACGCTCTGATGTGCATCAGAGGGAAGCGGGGACTTCCCCCATCAGCAGTGAGGCGCACCTGGATCTCTGCTAGGACGCCCAGGATTTGATCAGCCACCTCATCAGAGGGGACAGGGGGAACCACCAACCCTGTTGCGTTCACTACAGGAGTAGCGCTCTCCATTGGTGCTTGGCGGGGCAGGGACCAGTTCAGCTGAGCCTGGCGGCAGGCCTGGATTAATGAGGCCACCTCCCAGCAGGAGAAGGCCAGATCACAAAGAGAAAGCACACTCAGAGTGAAGGCGTAGGCCAGCACATCACCCATCCCAGCGAGGAGGATGGAGAAGGCTGAGATTAGTGGTTAGTTCATTATGTCACAGATATGGCTAAGAAGAACTAGGCTGGGCTCCCAGTTGGGGTGCGCGAGCACCCAGTGGAGGCCCCATAATACCAGAGACATAGCGGTCTAGGTGACTAATAGAAGTGGGGATCTACGGGAAATGTGAGGGAAGCAAACATTCAGTAACATACCAAAGGCCTCAAGGCAAACCAGATGGTTGCGTTGGGGGCAACCATGAGTCTTGCGGGGGCAACCCCCAAGGGTGAGAGGGCAGGGAGGATAATGATTTATCCAAGGTTTGCGGTTGCTGGCCTTCAGATTCTAATAGGGGGGCTTGAGCGCCAACGGGAGACAACACAGAGGCTGCCACATTATTGGGAATATAGGTAAAAGTATGGTAAACCCCATGAGAGGGGCTGAGACCAAGTTTCCCCTGGAGGCGACGCTCTAGGTCCCGATGGTGAGCTGGACCCACAGTGGCAGGGGCGGCTATAGAAGCTGAACCCATGCGTGGTGGGCCAAGGACATCTTAGGGATGCTCCAACTGGGAAGCAGTTTTGGCGGAATTGGCGCATGAACAAATGGAAGGGTTTCCAATTTAATGGACGCATGGAAACAAACAGAGCAGTGGGTTTGCCATTGGGGGCTGAGGGGGATTATTGCATTTGCAATCTGCTGCTGTGTAGCAGGATCGAGCAACTGGATAATCCAGTCAGTGAACATTGGAAAGAGGATTTGGGCAATGGCATGCTTCATCAGATCAATCGATGGAATCATTTATAATTGTTTAAAGGCAGACAGAGTCCACAGCAAACTAGGTGGATTTTTTGGATTTATTTTGATGAAAGGCAAAAGAATGAACTGACAACTGCCCTCAGTGGGGCCAGTTGCCTTTTAAACTGGGCGATAGGCATGGGGAAGCATTGAGGGATTAATCATTTGGGGTATGGGAAAGGGATTTGGTTGATGGCTCAGAGGGTGGTAGAAGGTAGCTCTCAATTCAGGAAAAAGCTTAGAAAATTTTTGCAAATTTTTCCAACTTCTTAGGACCAAGCCAAATTGATACTGCTGATCCAGATCCTAATGACTCAAATCAGTCTGTTTGCACAGCTGGGGCAGTCCATATTTGTCTCAGAAGGCAGGAGTCCATGGATCAGGTTTGTTGCAATTTGGGCCAATACCACAATTGGGCAGCTCATACAATCCAAACTTCCTAGATCCATTTCAGAGTGTTAAGCCCAATAAGATGAGCCATTTGGAACTGGGTTTACAATCCAAGCTGTGTTCCAATCTGGATTCTGAAGCAGGCCAGCCTGCACTGGCTTCCCCAGTCCAAAAATCACTGGCTGGGCTCCAATATTGAAAATTACCATTTTCCAAATTTTTGGCCATGGCTTGCCTGGGGATTGGGTGGCCTCAGGGCCCTCTCCATGCCCCCTGATGTGAGCCATCTCCCTGAAGACCCCTTCTATCAATCTTATCAGGATTGAAGAGGGGGGAAGGGGTAGGAGTGGGATGGCTTTGGGTAGGAAAGCCATCACTGAGCGCTCAACTATCACATGGGCGAGGTTGCCCAGCTGTGACAGAGGGTCCACTGGAGCCTTGGGCCCCTCTTCATCTGGAAGGGGTGCTGAACCCTATCCAGTTGCAAGAACTGGTCCCCAAGACTTACAAGTGGTAGATGAGCGCTGGGTAACAGCTCTCCCTCTTCAGATCACCTCACCAGTGCCCACACTCACCTCGGCAGAACTTTAACATCTAATCAGGGAAATTTGTGCTGAGATTGCTGAAATGAGATTGATTGGTCCAAAATTAAGTGGAAACAAGACTGATGATCAGATCCCACATAGTCAAAAAGGGACGAAGACTGATTCATTGGCCAGAATTGCCAACAGCTTTGATTCAGCCAACACAGCAATTGTCAAAATTAACCCCCTCCCAAAATCATTGGAAATGATCCCCAATGAGCTGGTAGTAGCATTGACACCATCAATGAGGTTTGAAGCTCCCTTCAAGCAAATTGGGTGTTGCAGCTGATATAATGCTTTTGACCAAACAAATGGCTCAGCAACCGGGCATGGATGGGTTGGGCATCCCAAACCTGTTCCTAATGAATTAGGACCGCCCCTACATGGGGTGGCCCTGGGGGATTCCCGCTGCTCAGCAGGCCAAACGCCATCATGCCAACTGTCAGAAATGCAGTCAAGCCTCAGTTCAGGCATTTGAGGTTGAACTGACAGAGACTCAGCCTGCTGCCAAATTCTTCGATGTTGGTTCCCAGTGAACTTATCTGACCCATTCCTGAATAATTCTCTGGTTAGGTCAAAATTGAGGGTCTCAATCCTGGCTTGTCCCCGCATCAATTGACTACTATTTGATCAATTGCATTGCACTGAGAAAATTGTTAGTCGATCTTCTTCACTTTTTCTTTAATAAAAATTTGCCTCAAAAACTATCAAATTTGATTTTATTGATATACTTCTGGCCACATTCCCAATGGCTTTTCTCTGGTAGCCCGTTGGTCCTTATACCAAATGGGCTCTACCAGTACTAATAGTTACTATGGCTCCTACCATCGTAAACTGGATTCAGTGAGCTAGATACTTCTGGCAATTAGACCCTGTCATTACAAACTTTTGCCAATAATATACTGGGATATTGTGGCCTTACATCCACCATCTCCAAGCAAGGATCCGCGCCCTTGTCTCCTCAGTTGTCTTAACCCCATCTATTGATTACCTTGTAGAAATCATACCAGTAGTACCACCCCCTGCAGAAAGACCTCCAGTGTCTGGGGCGGTCTCCATTTGGTTCATGCTAAGGTTGCTATTCACTATTGCCCTGCACCAACAATTTATTAATTCCCAATGCCTGGCTCCATACAACGTCATATAGGCGGCAATGCCTCTGGCATTCTGGCTTGCTTTTTGGGTGCTTATGCATCCTGACTGGCAGGCCATTCTAATCTTCTTCTGCCATTTTCATGACATAATTGACCAATTATTGTTTCCAGCCACTTCTTCCATGCTCTTCGAGGTGGGCGTTGCAGTGGTTACCCTCTACCAAATGAACGTGCAATCAGTAGTCTGCTTTTTGTTGTTCATTTGGTCACTTGCTGATTTTGGGAGTAATATCCGCTCTACCCTGAAAAAATTTCTTCAGGCTGGCCAAGCTGCGTGGATAAATACCACTCCCCTCCTAATAGCACGGAGGAAAGTTCACATGTTCCTTCCCAAGAGATAATAAATCAGGTTCTCAACACCCTTGCTGAGGTGCAAATGCATTTGGCAATTGCCCTTAACAACACCGCTGTGTTATCTCATGCCCAACAGGGGGTCTTTTTAATAGATGCTGTGGAAGAGGACGCCTGTCAGTAGTTAGAGGCCTTCTGCGCTCTTCCTCACAAGTGGTAGATCCTACTTCGCTGATTGCCATTGTATTAGCTGCCTTGAAACCCCCTGTGTCACGCTCAGACCACTTATTCAGATTGCTCTATACTATGGCTGAAGCCCCTAGCTTGGCTTCTTTGATCTCTACCTTCCATGAATTGTCTCCCACACTGGACCTCTCTCATGATATGCTTCAGGCAATCTTTAGATCAGGTTTGGATTCAATTTTTGCTTACCACGAAGTTTGGTCCACCTCAAAAGGAACGGTAGATCAAATATGTGCCACCATGACTACTATCAATGCCTCCCCTCGCCATGCTTCCCACTATCAAAAGGGAAATTTTATGATAGGATTACCCAACGATGACGTGGATGTATTGTTCACCATCAAACCAGTGATAGCTTCATCTTCCAAGCCCATCACTACCCCTGCGTCAGAATTGGCTAATTCTGATTTACCTATAAATGAATCAGTAAAAGCCCAGATGGAGGAATCTGGTTCTCAAGCACCTGTTCTCCCCATCTTTACTCCAGAAAGCCCCCAACCTTCCCCCCAATTTTCCAGCTATTTCTTCAGTCACAACATAAATGCCCAAATCTTCCAATAAAAAAACTTCACTTATTTCTTATTGCCTATGAAGATTAGTATTGGATCCAACCATGTCTCCTTTGAGGCCCTGGTGGACACCAGAGCCACAGATAATTTCATGAGTGTTGAGTTAGCCCAACAATTAGAACTGAACATGGATGTGGGTCCATTGGTGATGGTGGCTTCTTCTGCCTCCCAGACATCATATGTTGTCCGTCGGCCAGTACCTTTTTTAGTACATCAGTTTAGCTTCTGAAATAGATTTTCCGCTATGCAAACTTGGTGTTTCCCGTGATCTTATGAGTGGGATGGTGGCGCTGACAACATGTCAAGATCCACCTGGAGTCTAACATGTTGTCATTAATTAATGATCAACTGGAGGGTGACTTTCCCCTGATTGACACTCTTAAGAAAACTCAAGGTCACAGTTCTATCACTTCCCTCATCTCTCCTGCGAGCATACCATCTGATTTCCAGAAAGTTTAATGCGCTATCAAAGTATCTTCAATTCTGAAAATTCAGATCATCTGCCTTCTCACACTAAATTCAATTTGGGATTTTGAACGACAGTGGAGTTGGTGAATATCAACTGTCCATTGTACCCCATACAGCAGAAGAGGAGTTTGCGCTCAACACTTGGTTGGATGATATGCTGAAAAAGGGTGGTTGTTTAAGGAGACATCTCCAGTCACATCTCCCATCATCTTATCCAAAAAAGCTGATGGTTCCCTCCATCCCTGTGTAGATTATGGACATCTAAACAAAGTAATGGTTTATGATCCCTACCCCCTACCTTTGGAGCAGACAATAAGCCAAGAGATTGCCAAATCTTGTGTGTTCTCCAGGCTGGATCTCATCAATGCCTTTAACCAGATTTGGGTAATGAAAGGGCAATAATGGTTAACAGCAATATGGATGAAGCGAAACATTTTCCAATTCCGCGTAATGCCCTTTGGGCTGAAGAATGCTCCCGCTACGTTTCACCATATGATTGACAGTGTACTGGGTGACCTCCAGTTTACTTGCGCAGTCACATATATTGATGACATTCTGGTCCACTCCCCGACTCCTGAACAACACGCTATTGACTTGGAAGCAGTTGTGGCCGCCTTGCATAAAGCAGGATTGCTTGTTAAGCCTTCCAAATGTGAGTTCTATAAGGAGGAAGTTACCTTTCTTGGGAATCTTGTCCTTAAAGATGGCTACACGATTCCTCCCAATAAGTTGGATGCTATCTGAGAATGGCCAACCCTGACAACCCAGAAAAAATTATTGAGTTTCTTGGGAACCATCATATTCTAAAAAAATTCTCCAGCTCTTTTTTAGCTAGCTGCCCCACTCCACCCCCTCACAGGCAAGAACGTACCATTTCGCTGGACGCCTAAATGCCAGCAGGCGTTTGAATTGATCAAAGAGGTGTTTTTATCCCTCATGTATTGAAACATGCGGATCCCGCCAAGCCATATATCATTGCATGTGATGCCTCCTCGGTGGCAGTGGGGGCAGTGTTGCTCCAAGAGCACAATGGCTTGGAACATCCAGTCGCCTATTTTTCCTGAAAGTTTACCTCTACAGAGCAGTCTTGGGCCATCTATGACAAGGAGTTGGCAGCCATAGCATGTGCATTAACTTGTTGGAAGTATCTGTTACAGGGTGCTCAACGTGAGTTAACAGTCCGCATGGATCACCAGATCTCTTGTATTTTCGTAAACCCCAAAAATTGGCGCACCAGCAAGCACAAACATATCAGGACTTGTGCAGTTCCAATTTCAAATATGAATTCATAAAAGGTGCGCTTAACGTACTTCACAATTTTCTCAGCTGCAGCCCCACCCACTGTCCCTCAGACCCGGAGGAAGTGGACCTCGTTACTGTGATTCCTGACACTCAAATACTATCAATTGTTCCCCCTGTCATCTTTTCCATAGCTCTGGCTCCTGACGCCCCGCTTGTTGCTCAGGTCTTAGCTGGTCAAATGGCCTGCCCTGAGGGTGTGGAGTTGTTTGAGAAATTGTCCCACCAAAACCATAAACACTCTCTATGCTCCTTGGAGGGTCTCATTTTATTTTTGGTCCTGAATTTGGGTCCCTCCTCCCTTCAAAACTGAGGTATTTAGTGAATATCACAATCCCCCCACGGTTGGACATCCAGGAAATAAGAAATACATTGACTTGATCAAATGGACCTACAATTGGGCAGGTTTAACCAAGGAGGTTCCGTCCTGGATCACCGATTGTGTTACTTGTGCTCAGGCTAAGTCAGATTGCTCTGATAGAAATGGGCTTCTACACCCCTTACAGCAGGCGGAGGGTCCATGGACATTGGTGTCCGTGGCTTTTATTTTTTTCTCCTCTGTTCTAATGGGTTTACAGCGGTGATGATGGTAGTGAATCATTTCACTAAATTTCCCTTTTCAATCCTTGTACTTCCACAATTACGTCAGAGGAAACTGCTTGCCTCTTTGTGCGCCATGTGTTCTCAATGTCTGGCCCCCACAGGAGATCATCAGTGGCCGTGGTTCAAAGTTCATGGCGTGGTTATGGAGCGAACTCTTATCTATTCTAACAATCTCCCCCTGTCACTCCACAGCATATCATCCTCAGTCCGATGGACAGACCAAGCAAGTTAACCAAGTCCTAGAACAGTACCTGCGTTGCTATACTGCAGCCGCACAGGACACCTGGGCCAACAACCTTCCCCTTGATCAATTTGCTTATAACAATGGCACTCACGCTTCCACAGGATTTTCTCCCTACAAAGCGACGTTGGGTTATAGTCCTTCCTTTTTGGTTGGACCCTGTTTGCATCATAAGGTCCAAGCTGCCGCGGATCATTCTGAACATATTAGGTCTACTCAATCCTTAGTGCGGGAAAACCTCACCAAAGCTATTGAAGACTACAAGCGGTCTGCTGATTGTAAGCGACTTCCAGGTCATGACATAATGGTGGGCTCCTATGTTATGCTCAATACATGTCATTTGCAAATGCAAGTCCCCTCCCATAAGTTCGCAAGTAAGCATTTGGGTCCCCATTTGGTAGAGGAAGTCTTGGGCAATGGTGCGTTCTGGTTAAAGCTTCCAGCTCACTGGAAACAGCACCCCGTCTTCCACGTTTCTAAGTTGTCACCCTTTAAGGGTATGGTTCCCACAGATCCTGAGCTGATCATTATCTAAAATGCAGAAGAGGCCAAAGTGGAGAATAACCTGGCATCCCATAAGTTCTGTCAGTCCATTCAATATCTCATGGCTTGAAAAGGGTACCTGGCTTACGAGAACAGTTGGGTTAAGGCTTGCAATTGTGCCAACTGCATGGAAATGGTCAAAGCATTCCACGAATCCCACCCCAAAGCTCCTCACCCCCAAATTATAACTGTAATGGCGATCAAGTTACCCAAGGCGCACAAGAATGTGGCCCTCGTGAAGTTTCCCAGTGGTGGTGCCCTCCCTTTGGAAAAAGGAAAGGGTAATGTAAGTCCCAGAGGACGTCCCCTGTGTGTTAATCAGGCTCTTTTCCCGTTTCTGAGTAAGAAGGTACTGAAGAGGGTGGCTGTATCCCTCATTACCCAGGGTGACCTTGCCCACGTGGTAGACAAGTGCTGGGTAACAGCTCTCCCTCTTCAGATCCCTCCCCCGGTGCCCACACTCACCTCAGCAGAACTAGTACATCTAATCAGGGAAATTTGTGCCAAGGTCACTGAAATGAAATCAATCAGTCCAAAATTGAGTGGAAACAAGCTCGATGATTGGACCCCACATAGTCAAAAAGGGATGAAGACTGATTCATCAGCTGGAATTGCTGATGGTTTCAATTTAGCCAACACCATGATCATCAAAATTAACCCCCTCCCAAAATTGTCAGAGATGATCCCCAACGTGCTGGTAGTAGCATTGAAACCATTAATGAGGGTTCAAAGCTCCCTTCTGGCAAATCAGGCATTGAAGCCAATGCAACACTTTTGACCAAACAAATGGCCCAGCAACTGGGCACGGGTGGGCTGGGCATCTCAAACCCATTCCTAACCAATTGGGACCGCCCCTACATGGGGTGACCCTGGGGGATTCCCGCTGCTCATCAGGCCAAATGACGTCACACCAACCATCAGAAATGCAGTTGAGCTTAGTTCAGGCATTTGAGGTTGAACTGACAGTGACTCAGCCTGCTTCCAGATTATTCGATGTCAGTTCCCAGTGAACTTATCTGCCCCATTCCTGAATAATTCGCTGGTTAGGTCAAAATTGAGGGTCTCAATCCTGGCTTGTCCCCGCATCAATTGACTACTATTTAATCAGTTGCATTGCACTGAGAAAATTGTTAGTCAATCTTCTTCACTTTACTTTTTCAATAAAAATTTGCCTCAAAAACTATCAAATTTGATTTTATTGATATACTTCTGGCCACATTCCCAATGGCTTTTCTCTGGTAGCCCGTTGGTCCTTATACCAAATGGGCTCTACCAGTACTGATGGTCACTATGGCTCCTACCATCATAAACTGGATTCAGTGAGCTAGATACTTCTGGCAATTAGACCCTGTCATTATAAACTTTTGTCAATAATATACTGGGATATTGTGGCCTTACATCCACCATCTCCAAGCAAGGATCCGCGCCCTTGTCTCCTCAGTTGTCTTAACCCCATCTATTGATTACCTTGTAGAAATCATACCAGTAGTACCACCCCCTGCAGAAAGACCTCCAGTGTCTGGGGCGGTCTCCATTTGGTTCATGCTCAGGTTGCTATTCACTATTGTCCTGCACCAACAATTTATTAATTACCAATGCCTGGCTCCATACAACGTCATATAGGCGGCAATGTCTCTGGCATTCTGGCTTGCTTTTTGGGTGTTTATGCATCCTGACTGGCAGGATGGTCTAAGCTTCTTCTGCTGTTTTCATGACACTATGTCATCCATAAACTGGATATCTGAGGTGACATATGAACCTCCTGTTGTGATCAACCCAGGATTCCTGAGCTATTATGACAAAGTGGTGATCCTGCCAGAGACGACACCCCAGAGATTACCCTAGCTGGCTAACCTGTATTAACCTTGAAAAAATGAGTCTGTTAACATACCCCAATTAAAAGACAATTCTGCCAACACCTCCAAAGTCCTGACAATGACTTTTAATGTACTGAGCACTGCGACCCCAAGAACAACCAAATTCCAGATTTTTACTTCCAAATTCTTAAAGGAAATTAAGAATCATGATATACCAGATGCTGAACCCCTAATTGCCACCCCCAAAGCTCCCACTTAATTTTCAACTTGATGAATGAACCTAAGGGTGGTTAGCCAAGCGGGTAAAACTGCTTCCACCCTTAGTGCAGATTTTGAGTTTGAAACATGTACTGTTTACAAAACATTCTAAGCGTGGTATATTTGTCCCAAGGTCAACCCACCTCAAATAATTTTTTTGATAAATGAACCTGAATGAGCCTCACTGGCCTTTCATGCCCAAATTGATGCTTTATAACAGATCCAACTTTATGAATACCTCCAAGATAGTGAGAAGGAGGAGTAGTTACACTTGATCCAGGACTACAAAAATAACATAAAACAAGATTAAGATGACGTCCTGCTATCATTCTGAAAAACACCACATTGATGTTGGGGACTCTAAGCTGATTACCTGACAGCCCTACTGACTACCTCAAGCCTGGGAACACTTTTTTTAAGCCAAAATCCAGAAGGAACTTAATAGTGGGATTATTACCCCTTTCAATTCCCATGGACTTTCCGGTGGTTGTGATGCCCAAGGAAAATGGAAAACTCCACATGTGCATTGATTACATCCCACTGAACAATGTTATCAAAAAAGATTCCTACCCCTTGCCTTTAATTACCAATATTTTTAGCGCCATGAGGGGAGCTTAAGCATTTATGAATATTGGCCTCTTCTCAGGATACTACCAGTTGGAAATATCTGAGACTTGATCATGAAAAATGTCTTTGTCACTAAATATGACCAGTTTGAATATACACAAATGCCCTTTGGAATCACTGGAGCCCCATGAACTTTTCAAAAGCCAAAGATACCCTCTTACATAGCCTTCTCAATTGATGCACTACTGTCTATCTTGATAACATTACCTTATACTCCCATATTTTCCAGCAGAACCTTCTTATCTGAAGGTAGTTTTGAGGTGATTCCAAAAACTAACCTAAGCATCGTCAGATCTAAGTTAGTTCTGAGCACCCAAGAGCTCAAAATATTAGGTCGTATCCTTATACCTGAAGGAAAATAAACTGACTCTGAGAAAAAAGGCCATCGCCTCCTGGCCTTAACCCAAAATGTGAGAAATTTACTCAGCTTCTTAGCACCATCAACTATTTTCACTCCTTTATTAAATTATAGTCAGATCTCTACCCCTTGTACCACCTGCTAAAGAATGGAGCTGTCTGTAAGTTTGACCAGACTGACCAAATTAGTTTTGATGAATTAAAGACATCAATGACCCAAGAAAGCATGTTGATTTCCTGAACTTTGAAAACACCTTTCAAGTATTCACTAACTTGAGAAATATTGCCCTTGGAACCATCTTGACCCAATTTTGAAATGAGAAATATCTTCCCATCAAATATATTTTCAAGAAATTCAGTACTACCAAACTCAATTATTCTACATATGAAAAGGAGATACTTTTAATTTTGTATACCCTCTAAAAATTCAGATGCTAATTGTTGGATTGAGATGTTACTACTATACTGATAACTTTGCTCTGTGTTTTCTGTTCAATAACCCAACCCCAAAAGGCTGTCAAATCTGATGTAGATATGAGCCGATGGAATTCCAAGTGAAGTTTGTACACCTACTAAGAAGCTGAGTGCTATGGGTGGTGGCCTTTTCACATTCCCTATTGTTGACTGTTGGGATTTCCCCCCACCTTTTCAGCTTCCTAGGTTATCTCCTGGTTCTCTAGGGGATAAGTCCCAAGAGCTAATAAATCAGATATTGGTTGACCTTGGTTTTGGGTAATAGTGTCTGAGGATTTTAGGTAATTTGCCAGGTTAATACATCAGGGACCAATCCATGTGATTGCTTAAGATCTCATTGGGAAATGTTGCAAAGGAAATTGGTGCATCTGATAGTCGATTACTCATTATCTATCAGGTGTACCAATTGGGATTATTTGGTGTTTCATCACCAACTGACTGTGAATTTAATTATCAATTGTTAGGTGAGTGGTGCTGCTTGCAACTAGTAAATCAATCAATTTTATTTGTGACTGCTATATTGGGTAAAGAGTCCCATTACTTAAGTAGATTGCTAGCTAATTGTGGTTGGTTTTATGTGATTGAACTGGAATGGTAGATACACGTTTTCTTTTCTCTTTTTGTTTCAGGTCTCAAGGTCTGACAGAGGAATCCCTAATCCAATGGAGAAGACCATTTCCAGTAGTGACGTCATAGGGAGGTTCAACAGCAATGGTTGCAGTTTTATGGATGAGGTACCAAAAAAGGAGTTGGGCACTTAATTACCCTATAAATCCACAAGTAACTTTATTAATAAAAAGGATCATACACTAAATCTAATCTATTATCAAGTTTTATTCATCTTCAGTTAATTATTGTTGTAGCTCAATAATTGTGGATTCTTTTGTGTGTATAAATAGTAAGGATCAGATATCCCTGAGAAGAGAAGCAGACCTTGGATATAGATCTCCGCTGACTCAGTGTGACAAGAACTAGGTCAGAACTTCTGAATCTGAGAGTAAATTAAGTTCTGACATAATAAGGAAGAAGTCCCTAAATGTCAAATCTGTATTTCATTATAATTTCAAGTTTAGCATTGGACCACATCAGGTTTAATTGTTCAACTATGGATAATAGTTATCATACTATTACCACTCATATATATCTATCAAGCAACGTGAATTATGCACATACTGAATTTGTTCAGTTAACTTATGGGAACAATCAATCAAGGAAGCTCTTATATTTGGGGCCAACAGTTCCAGTTTTTAACATTTGGTGCTCACTAAAGGGTGTAGTTGAGTAAGTTAAGCCAGTCTACAATGTCCTATAAGAAAGAATTGAGAAAGTTATAAACAGAATTGGCAACCATCAATAGAACGCATTATATTCAGCCAATTATAGCAAATTTGCTGCCTTAGAGGAGAGAGTTACTAAGATCAAAGAAGGCGTAGAATAAGTTTCCAGTTTCAGCAACGAGCTACTTGGGAAATTAATATTATCAAAAAAGAAAGAAGGAGATTTGGTCAAAGAAGTTTTATTTCTGAAGATGGAACATCAACCGGATTGCATTTGTTTGCGCTCACTTAGATCAGACATGGAATGACTATTGAAACAAGTCAACGATCTGAAATATCAGAGATGTGAATGAAATCCTTAAGTGGTGACTGACGATGAAGAAAAGACCCCTAGAACTCCAGTTGGGAACTTGACAACTTCTAGGAATATGCTGACAGCTTTCATAACCATTTTGGAGATAACCCCTAAGATTACTCCTCAAGTCAGTTATTTAGCCAAGCCAAAAGTGGCAGCTAGAGAAAATTCTGTGGAATTCAGAGCCACGCCAAAATTACTCACTTTTCATTGGTACAACGCTCCTTCATTATTCTGACTGTTTGACATGACTATATTTGGGGTAGGCAATAGACAAAAGGCTCTGACAGTCATGAACTGTTTTGTATACAGACTGTCAAAACTTGGTGTTACCTCACTTAAAGGGAGACAGCTGGTCATATTTGGAGGTCAAGGCTGCAATAATGAAGGATTTTGGAAGCCTCATGCATATGTCAAAACGCAAGCAAGAATTTATGGGGATCCGATTCTAGAAAGATGAGACCTTAGCAAATTCTTGCCAACCAATTCTACCAAAAATCAAAGATTTTTGTCATAGTGAAAATCTTAAACAATTTTGATGCAAGGATCACGTTACAGAGCCCTTCAGCCATATTGTGAATTACATCAAATGATGTCTTCTGCGTTGCCCCCAAAATAACCTTGCAGATGGTGGACCACTTGAAGATGATAGATGTAACAGACAGAAAAACCCCAGTTCTGACTGCCATATAATTTTACAGATTGCTTTGGTGCACCAACAAGCAACCAAAGCGGCCTAACCGAGTAGGGAGAGGTTTGGGAACTGACAAGCAGCCAAACATTCACCTCTCATTGGTTGGCTATGTAAGTCCTCTTTGTGGTTGGTCCAACCCAACCATGTGAAAGCTTCCTCAAAACAGAAATACCCAAAAAAGACCACAGGTATGTGAGGTATGCAACCCTGAAACATCCTTTTATTTTTATTATGGACATAAAAACCAAGGCGCCCTCCAACCAGAGCTCGTCTGGGGAGCAACTGACAATAATACCCAGGAAGGGAATGCTAGGGTCCTTTTAGAATTTTAAAGTGAACTTTGGAATGGCATGCATGCCTTATAAAGGCAGCACTTCAGGGACCTCAACTGAGCTATTGATTATGTTTGCACAAGCCTAATCTACAGCTTGGGCAAGGCACAACTCAGCGTCTGAAACAAACAAACCAAAAACATTTCTAAAGCGATCTGACTCAGATTTGGAATATCCATATCTGAGTTGGAATGTGACAAACAAGACAAACTCATCTGTTACATCACCCCCACTTAGAGGAAAACCCATCCCTGAAGAGGGGCCCCTTGGTGGAAGGCTGCCACGATGAGGGCTTTCTGGGGTGAGTTACCTCAAGCTATAGGAAAAATAGCCCAGAAAAACTCTGAGCACCTCAAAGAAACACCGATGACAGGATCAAATCGCCACTGGGCTGCCGGAATAAGCCCACCCAGCATGAGGATTCACGCCCAGCACGTGGATGTGTTGCGCCCCCTCCCAGGCCCCCATTTAAGTGGTCTTCTCATCCCAACAAGAAAGGCGCTTTCGTCAAGGAAAATGCAAGAGGGGTGTGCAGTCCAGCATGGCTGGATGTCTGACCCCTTTCTGGGCGGACCATCCGCGGGGTGAGGGAGCCCTGCTGGGACAGGACCCCTTGATGCCACAAATTCCAGGTGAGTGGAAAGTCCCACTGGGAAATTGAACTGATGGTCACTTCAATTCCAGGGTTGTCCATCAGTCACTGGCTCCCACCAGTGATGGTTCTTTGACAACCAGGACCAAGTGACCACTAAGGTCAATTCAAACTGGGGATTGGAAGCATATAATGAACAAGGTACTTCAGAAATAATGTAACAGATGAAAAACCCCAGTTTCAACTACCGTATAGTTTTACATATTGCTTTGGTGCACTGACAAGCAACCAAAGCGGCCTAACTGAGTAGGGAGAGGTTTAGGGCACCGACAAGCAGCCAAACATTTACCTCTAATTGGTTGGCTATGTAAGTCCTCTATGTGGTTGGTCCAACCCAACCATGTGAAAGATTCCTTGAAACGGAAACACCTAAAAAAGACCACAGGTATGTGAGGTATGCAAACCCCAAAACATCCTTTTACTTTTATTCTGGATCATAAAAACCAAGGTGCCCACCAACCAGAGCTCGTCTGGGGAGCAAATAACAATGCTCCCTAGGAAGGGAATGCTAGGGTCCTTTTATAATTTTAAAGTGAACTTTGGAATGGCATGCATGCCTTATAAAGGCAGCACTTCAGGGATCTCAACTGAGCTATTGATTATGTTTTCACAAGCCTAATCTACAGCTTGGGCAAGGCACAACCCAGCGTCTGAAACAAACAAACCAAAAATGTTTTTACAGCAATCTGACTTAGATTTGGTCAATCTGAATCTGAGTTGGAATGTAACAAATGAGACAAACTTGTCAGTTACATTAGGAGCCATGTTTAAGGCCCTTAATTGAAGCTTCAAGCTGATCCTAGGCAAAAATTCAAATCATACCAAAGTGACCAAACTTGCTAAGGAATCAAGCAATATAACAGTGCTGGGAAACAAACCCAAGAGGTTTAAACAGAGAGACAAGAGTAACTTGCGCTGTAACCAATGCAGAGGAAAGGGCTACTTCGCTGCCCAGTGCTTCAGCAAGAAGCCTAAGGAGAAAATAAACATGGTCCAGGAAAAGGAGGCCAAACCTGAATTGAAGTTGGGAAAAAGGCCTGCGGCCTAGACAAAAAACAGTTTAGAGCTCAGTTAAAACTGTTCCTCCAGATATTCTAAATGAGGACATTGACATCAGTGATCTGTTTGTTGATGATAACACACAGGACCAGATTTAACCTTTAGTCAATTTAGACATCAATGAGGCAACCAGAGCCAGAGTGAAGGGATCATACCCCAAAATAATCAAGGAGGTCACTCGCCCATATGTGCGCTAACTAGTGGACAAGATTCAATTTTACTAAGAATCCAGATGATCTGGACAAGATCAAATTAGAAGAAAAAAATCTGTTAATCTTTACAAACAAAATTAAGGAATCATGTTTTAAACTGTTAATGCAAATAATTATCACCATTGATTTGGCAAAAAGTGCCACTATACACTCAGTAAATACCATTTTGCAATATTCTGAGTGTATGTATATTGATATACTGGTCATACAAGTATGAGTTTGGCTGATTATTAAAACTGTGGCGCCAATTAATATTGTCTTGACCAAGCTGGTGAAGAAAATGAGAATCTCGCCTGATTTGAAACATAAGAAGGAATATGGAACTGCCAGGCTAAATACTACCATCTCCAGTGGAGCGTATAGCGCATTACCACTGAGATTTGAATCCCTGGTAATATCCGCCCCAGCTATAGTTTTGGCCAACCAAAAATATAGTATTCTAATTGGGCCCAATAGATAAGGAAATATAGAGTTAAATAACTTTGAATATAATACGTTGACCATATTGGGTCAAACGTTGCCTCTAGTTTATCAGAGAGATGGGGAAACTTCACTTACCAAGAGTAACAACTTCATCAATCTGATTTACAACGTTAGCATTATTCCAATTTGCTACCAGCTGTTTGTACAAAAGCAAAGGGAAATGCCAACAGAAATCCTGGAAAATTGGGGAATTCCATTATGAAGCAAGATGTGAACACCATACTGCTAGGATTGCAGATAATAGTTATTACAGGATTGACATTGGAGATACTCAAGCTGTTGTATGGAGATGTTGGAAGCCCATGGAAGAAGTTCAGAATAGAGCCAAGGGTGGCGCCTGTGATAGTGATGCTGGGCCATGGGGAAATCTGAGTTCTCCTGGAGAATTTGAGTGGAAAACCAATTAAGAAGGAGAAGAATCAAATCATTGAATTTGTCCATCTGATCCCAAATAGCGGAATTACAAAATTCCATGATTTTGGGACTCTGTCAAAATGGGATTGCCAGTAGGAATTACCAAAAGTATCAACTTATTGGTTGACCAAAAGCAACACGCTGATATGTTGGAAAGCCAGCAAGATGAGGTGCTCAAACTATTTGATAAGTATTGAGAAATCTTCGCCCAGGATGATAATGACTTAGGATGTGCAAAGATTGTAGTCCATAAATTCGACACTGGGGAAAGGTTACCAATATGGATGAGAATGATTTGATGGTCAAAGGCTGCTGAAATGGTAGTAGAAGAGAAATTAGCAAACTAGTTGAGCACGGGATCCTAGCTCCGTCATCAAGCCCCTGAGCAAGCCCTATCCTGATAGTGAAGAAAAAGGATGGCACTAATTGGATAAAATTGACTATAGAAGGCTGAACAAAATAAAAAAGGATTTGTACCCACTACTGAAAATTGATGACGCAATAGATCAATTTGAAGAAGCGAAGTATTTTTCAGTGGTGGATCTAATATTAAGATTTTGGCAAATGAATTTTCTAATGGAAGACCAAGATAAATGTGCAATCATCACCACGCAGGGGCTATACCACCTGATTAGGATGGCCCAAGTTCTTTGCAATGTGCATGCAACGTTCCAAAGGGCCATAGATGACATATTGAACGACTTGAAGTTGTCATGCGTCCTGGTGTACTTGGATGACATAAATATGTTCAGTAGTACCTTTACTGACCATTTGCACCACTTGGAAGAAATCTTCAACAGACCGTCTACAGCTAACCTGAAGATTAAGCTGAGGAAGTGCCACTTATTCAAGAAAGGGTTGAATATCTGGGGTTCACCATCAACTCCAGTGACTGCAGCCGCAAACCCAGAAATTGAAGCCATAGAGTGGATGGCCATCCCAAGAAGTATCCAAGATATCCAAGTGTTCCTTGAAAATGGTCAGATTTCACCAAAGATTCATATGGAATTTTGTGAGAATTGCCAAACCCCTGTTCTATTTGTTAAAGAATATGAAGAAAGGATTCATATGGAATGAAGAGGCCCAGGATTCTTTCAATGAGTTACTTTGGTATCTGATAAATTTGCTGATTTTGAAATATCCAAACTTCAATTGGGAAATTATAGTACAGACCAATGCTTTGTTAATGGTGATTGGCACTGTCCTGAGTCAAGTAGATGAACTTGAGGACGAGCATCTGGTAACTTAAATGATCTGAACATTGTCAGCAGCAGAATGGAATTACACTATTACTGAGTTTTGTCAGGATTCCTACCCAAATTGGAGATTTGGATGAGGTAGATGATGGGAATCGAACCTGAGCCATCAAAATAGCTGAAACCATTATTTGGGATAATCCCTGACTTATGTGGTCAAATATTAATCGCCCAAAACCCCCTAATATTGAAGTTCAAACCTAAGCTATGCAATGAGAAAATACTATTTGACCAAATTACTAAGCCTGCTACAGAATCCCCATATTGTAACAATTATAGATTGTAGCTTGGACCATTTGGAAATGGACCAGGTAACCTCCCTGAACTCCCTTGTGATTTAATTCTAAGAAAATAAAAATTACTCTCTCTTTTCGCCTTTTTTAAGAAAAATTGGTTGACATATATCTAGGATTTACCACTCCAGACATAGTAACCAGAGTAAAGAATTTTCAATCAATAAAAAGAAAAAAGGTAATTTGTAACACCCAGGAGCTTTAGGTCCCCTGGCTTTTAAATTAAAAAGGGATAAGAGTTCTAAAACCTTGATCCTGACAAAACTGGTGCTCCCTGCCAGGTATACCTTGAGTTCCCAGTTAAGATATAAAATAAATAAAAAAATGAACAATAATTTGGTGTCAGATCTCTTTTTAGATCAGGAACGCCTAAACTATTGACAAATTTACCTGCCATGATGTGCGAGATGGGGCAACAAGTTCTCACCCTTGAGCAACACCAACTCAAACTTTGAAATGTGACTACCAAGGTCAAAAGCGAAATTCAGCAGTTAACCAATATTTTGCCACCAAATCAGCACTTTGTGCCGCCCATGATTGGGTATACGCAATAATTGAGGATATTAACACCTTACAAAATATAGTGGACGCCCTCTACCCTTACAAAACGTTTAGTAGTATCAAATTTCTCTTTAGGTGAAAACGTCCCCCTGATGTCAGTTCACATTGTTTGGCTGTTAACCCCCTAGTGGCACATTCAAACCGTCGTTCAAAGAAAATTACGTACAAGGTGAGGAGAGAATCTTCTCTTTCTTATTTTGTTATGAAAGTGCTATAAAGGAAGCCACTGGAACCCAACGTCTCAAACAACTAACTAACCGTCTTAGTTATGTAGCTCAAGACATTATGGTACCTCATCTAATGTATTGCTGTAATTGGGATGACGCCAAGACTACCTTGCTTTGGAAATTTTAGAGTGACCTAACTTTATCCAACCAAAAGCAAACTTTTATTGGTATAAGCCTTAATCAGGGAGAAACTGCCAATGGGTTTGCTCACCATATTTACCTTGAAGCCCAAACGTTGGTCGCAGGAAAATGTCTTACTTTAGATGATGCTATCACTTATTCGTTTTTGGCGTTTAAAAATATGCCTAACATTCTACTTTAACTTAAAGCGGTGAAGTCTAACTGGACGTCTCTCCTCCACATCAAAGAAGCTTTTTTGGAGATTCCAGCTGACCTAAATAACCTACTGGGCCCACTATTTTAAAAATAACAACAAACCTCGTCCCCAAGTGCTAGCAGTTACATCCCCAAAGTCACCTACACCTGAATTATACTGCACCTTTGCAAGAGAACCAACCACACTGTAGACTTTTGTTGCATCCTTCAGTATAAGTCAGCAAAATACTAGTCAGTATAGGGCAAGAGGCTCCCTATGCTGATGGAAATCAAGTGCCTCATGACCATTGTTCTAGCTCTAGCTCTATTCCTAGCACTTTAGGATGTTTTGTGTTGGCTGCGCCTGCAGAAGTTGACGTACCTCTTTCTATCCAAGATAAAAATCTCCAGATTTCTTACTTTTATGTTGGTCAGTTACCCAAACAAATTTAGGCGGTCAGCTCTTCTATGGAAAGCCAAGCACTGGCAGATAAAACTTTCAAATGCATTGAACAGCCATGAGCTTGGCCGCGGCAGAATCCTCCACTTGCTTCTCTGTAAATCCCTAATGACAGTTTACTCACTGTTAATTACCTGTTCAGATAATTGGTTGTTTGAGTAGAGATAGTCCTACATAAGGTTAAAGTTCTGGTGATATTTGACACAGGATCCCCAGTTAAAATTATTTCCTCCCAACTTATCTAAAAGATAAAAATGGCTCCAGACTTGATTCATGAAGTTGAATATGGGACGGCTGGTAATCAGTTAACTAAGGTGATAGGAGCATATTCTGCCTTACCCCTTTGATTTGGGAAACTTTCTAATTATTGCCCCCACCATTGCATTAGAAAACGATACTTATGAGTTGCTTATTGGGTTCCAATTGATGCAGGAGTTTAACTGCATCATCAATTACAAAGAAAAATACCTGTCCCTACTATGGTATCAGATCCCATTAATATTTAAACTCCCCGTCAAAAGTAAAGGAGCCTCAAAAAACGGACATACCTCCTTGAATACCCGTCATTCAAATGCAAAGTAAATATCAAGTCCTAGGGGAAAAACTAAGTTGCCCCCAGAGGCGGTGTATGCTGAAGATGGGATCCCTCTATATGCTTTATCCTATCACTATACCCTTTGGCTCACAAGCTATTGTGGATATGGGGATCCAGATTCTAACCCCTCATAACCAAATTTTGGAGCAAGTGGACACCCAAACCCTCTCAATTAAAGAAGCGTTGACCTGCCCTGTTATTTTGGATCCCACCTATGGGAAATCTATATCTATCTTATTAGGGAATTTAAAGAATCATACCCTTCAAGTCCCTCAGCATGCCCCTATCACTTATGTAAAACTATGTCTCATTGAGAATATTGCCGATGTGAGCTGTTTTGGCTCATTGAAGATTTTAGGATTTGTCCCCTACCTACCATAGCTTAGTAAAAAGCAGTTTTGGAGATAATTTTACACCTTACGAACGCCAGAATGCTGAAGACTTCTTTGATGAGTATAGCAATATTTTTTCCTTGGGACAAATTGACTACAGAAAAATGTTTGGGGTAATTCACCAAATTGAGGCTGAGGCTAACCTTTATTCAAATCCTGACCTTACTAAAAATCTAAAGTGGAGGAAGCTCAAGTGGCCTTGGAGTTACAGCAACTGTTGGAAGCCGGTTTATTAGTACCTTTTAAAAACCTGTGGGCTTCCCTACTAGAATTAATTTGGAAAGATGGTGGCCACATGTTGCCATGGATTATCGCCACCTCAAACCTATCATACAAAAAGATAGCTATCCTCTGCTGCATATAGATAATTTCTTATGCTTGATGTCAGGATCCCACTATTTCCAGCTATGGATCTTGCCAGTGGATACTGGAAAGTTGATTTGTCACCAGAGGATTGAGAAAATTGTGCTCTCATCTCAAGTGAAGGATTTTTGAGCCCACCATAATGCCACAGGGATTGTGTATTGCCCTGACTACCTTTCAACGAACAGTAAATGGCTTTTTAGGTGATCTCAAACTTTCCTGCGTTTTAGTGAACCTTGATGACATAACATTATTCCTGAAGATGGATACATATCATATGGGTCACCTCCGAGAAGTATATTAATCAACATTGGAAAGCCTCTCTAAAGTTGTAACAATCAAAGTGTCTATTTTTTAAATGAGATAAAGTCTCTTAGGCATCAGGTATCAAAAAATGAATTCAAACTCTTCCCAACAAGATTGACACAATCCAAAAAATGCCCCAGTATGCTAGCTTAAGAGATATGCAAGTAACTTAGGGATGGTCGGATACTACTGATGGTTTATCCCTAGATTTGCTGAGTTATCAGAACCCTTAACTTACTTGTTACAAAAATGATTACCTTTTGAGTAAAAAAATGAACAAGAATAAGCTTTTAATTTTCTTAGGACTGCCTTGTGTACTAAGACAGTTCTAATATATCCTCGGTTTGCTCAGCCTTTTATAATGTTTACTGATGCCAGTGATGTTGCGTTTGGAGAAATCATCACTCTCCATGATGAGTATAAGGTATATAATACTTTCATTTTTATTATTGTAAGACTTTAAGTATGGCTGAGAGGAATTATATTGTAATTGAGAGGGAGGCCTGGCTGTCCTGTTATCTATTAAACAGTTCTGTTGCTAAATATATGAACCCATTTCACTGTGGTTACTGATCATGCCTCATTACGGTGGCTACAACAAAAGAAGGACCCTGATGGGAGGTTAGCACGCTTTGCCCTTTGTTTAACATATCATGATTTCTATATTGAACAACATGCTGGAACTGTGCAACAAAACGCAAATGGTTTATCCAGGATGCCCGTCTTGGCTGTGCTTACTCCTGAAGAGGATAGGATTCATGATCTTATTAGACAAACGGAAAGATGGTTTTTGAGGCTAAAGAAATTTATGACAAGATACATAAGAAGACAAAAAACACCCAGATTCAAGAAGGATTGCTCAATAAACTTATCAATAGTAAATGAACCACTGTATCTTTCTTTATTCTAAAACTAAAGTAATTGTGGAAGGAAATAATGCAATAGGCCATGGTGCCATTAAGAAAACTTACAAATGGCTGAAGACTCAATACTATTGGTATAGGATGTTAGAAACCATCAATGAAGTCCTTGAGGCGTGCTTTATTTTCTGGAACCAGGACTAGTATGGACCTCGATATCAACATCTAATTGTGGCCCCTTCAGGACCTTTCCATGTGGTTAGTATAGATGTAGTGGGGCCTTTACCAACAGGGCTTCATGGCCATAAGTATATACTGTTGGCCATTCATTTAACTAAATGGGTGTAAGCCATTTTGGTGCCCTCTGCTACTTCTAAAGCCACAGCAATGTTTTTATTTAGCACGTTTTCACCCAGCGTGGGTGCACTCAAATATTTTAATCTGATAATGGTCTCAAATTCACATCAATGGTAATAGAGGAGCTGACTTCGCTGTTTAATAATAGTCATCATTTTGTTGCTCCTTATAATCCTTTATCCAATGGAGCAGTTGAGCGTGCTAATGGAACTTTGGTTTCTATCCTGAAAAAGATATAAACTTCAGATCCTAATTGTTGGAATCATTACCTTTCTACCGCATTGATGGCTTACAGAATAAGCTATCATTAGTTATTAAGATGTCCCTATTCCAGGATCTATATACGAGATATTACAGATTGCCAAGTAGTGTACAACCGTTATTAGACAACTCTGTGCCAGATACCACTTATTTAACCATAAGAGCTCTAGCAGATGAGATGATTTGGTTACAGTCTCTTGCTATAGAAGGAATAATATTCACAACCTCTAGAGAAACAAAAAATAAAATGCCAGATGACCTGTATTACCCATATTCAATTAGGAGATCTTGTTATGTTTTACCATCATTGACAAGGAGGTTGACCTAAGTGCAACATCACTTGGTCTGTTCCATATTGAGTTATTCATAAAGTTAACACTAAATATTCCATCACCAATTTGGCCCATGGATCTGTAGTCGTTTGAGTTCATGCTCAATTACTTAGGTCCTATGTCCCTCTTCAACAAGATCTTGAGGATGCATTGTTGGACATCAGAATAACAATGGAGATTATATTGACGCTACTTCCATAGAAGATTCCCTCAGTGATAAAATAAATTGATGAAGGAGTCATTTCTACACCAAATCCTCAATGTCAGAATCTTAGGCTACTACCAAAATGACAGCTTCTGGTGTAAATGAACAACCTCCAATCTCCTCTAGAAAATCTTTTCAATTAGCATCCTGACATCAGTTGATGTAAGATCCTGTATGAAGAGAGCCTATAAGTCCACCTCAGTGTAGAAAAACCTAAATTCCTATAAATATAAGAAGTTTTGAAATAAATAATTATCACTTTTTTGTCTTAAGATCTATCATTAAATTTCTTTAAGTGATTCTATAATACCTACTTATTAAAGAAAATCCTGTCTCCTAAAAGTTACAGTTTTAAACCTTCTTAATTTTGATTGCTCAGCAGGTTGACTACTTTCCGTTGCCTTAAGAAACTAAACTCAGCCAGGTAAATTTTTCTGTGTTCCAAGAATGACTATGAAAATTTACTTCCTAAATACCCTTGGGGGTAAAATAAGTTGCAATTGACTGATGACAAAGAAATGACAAAGCCAAATTAACCTGTTAGAAGAATTAACCTTCCATATAAATAAATCTTAAAACAATTATCTAATATTAAAGACAATTAAAACCCTGGAGTGAGGTCTATTGGAGTAGTGTCATTGATTGAAGTACAGAAGGATTATCATATTACCCAATCAGGTAATAAATTAAAGACCAGAAGAGGTATTGCAGCCATAGATCCAGAAGCAGGTATTAAATAAGGGGCCATCAGACATACTGGTGCAGGGATGCCACCATGAGATGGAGCTTGCATAATGAGACATTGAGTAAAATAGATTCTGCCACCAAGGCAGAAATTAATAAGAGACTTACAGGGGTTTATGAAGCCCCTACAATATTGCCAAACCCCACTACTTATTATTTTCTATTTTACATCCATTTTGTATCTTGGTTATATACATTATGTAAACAAATACTTAATTTTATTCTAAATAACTCATTTACCAAAGAATCTGACGTTTATTCTTGTTTTAACTTAATTTAAATAAAGCGAATAGTTCACTAGTAACCAGTCTAAAATCAAAAAGAATAGAGTAGAAGGTACTGTAGCCAGTCTAGTATCTGCTCAGGAAAACATTCATTCAGGAGAACGCCTTGGGTTAATTAGAACGCCAAGGAAGAGATTTGGTTGAAGTTTCAATGATTCTTTTGTTAGGTCAACATATCAGAGCTATGTTTAAGATTTCAGATAAAATACCATCATTAGGACAATGAACAGTTATAATGTGCTAGCGATGCTATATTAGGTAGCATTAAAATAAGAATTATATAGCGAAGATGCTCTTGTTCCTTCCAAAGGGCATCAGGTATTAATATGAGCGGAACAGAATCCCTCCACAGTAAGCAGTCCAACCAAGTCAAGTGAGAAAAGGCAGATTTTCTGACTACCATAAACAATATCTATTAGCAATACATCTTAAAAAGATAGAGAGTATGACTAAATTCCACTAGATGATTTTATGCTTGCACCTTAGCCTTTAGTCACCAATAACTATATCACTCTAGTTGATGCTATGGCCACTGTGTATCCACTCTTAAATTGTAGCCCAAATATTCAATTTTCCATAATTAGGATTGGGATCATTTTATTTGTATTTTAGAGATAAAGAAAAACTGAATAAAATACCCTTATCCCTGGTTGTCAAGGCTTCTTACATCATGTATTCTTTAAGTTGGCCCTTAATAAAAGCCATGGAAGAATAGAAGAAAGGCATGCTAAATGCACTTATTTAAAAGCCCAATTTATACTTCTAAGCAATATTAACAAAGAAAAAATGAGGAGGCGTAAAAAAGGCTAACTTAAAATAAAGGTATCTTATTGTTGACAAACCTACAACTATCTAAAAAAACTTATTACTTTTCTTGCAAAAACTTAAGCTATCACCACTTGACGTACATGGAGAGTGAGTTGCTTATTTTTGACAATAATAAATTTGAAATAATTTAATCCTCTTTGGACAATTTCCCATGTTTCTCAAATTACATCCTTTATCTGGAAGTTTGGTGACACGAATTACTGTCAAGGTTAAAAGCATCTGTACTTGTGATTATCAATAGAGGTTCTCCTGTGAATTTTATCTACTGGAATTTTATACAGTGTATAAAGATTTCTCTCAAAATAATTTTACTATATGGAGTATGGCACCGCTGGGCCTCAGTGCACTCAGTTATTGGGCCATAATCCTTGCTACCCATTTATTTAGTAAACTATATTTTTTTAATTTGGCTGTGACTCTTGATAATCCAAGCTATAACTCTTGTTGGGAACAAAATTTCTTTGTGAGTACTCAGCTATTGTACACTATGATTAAGGGTTCCTATTTTTATTGGGAATCTAGTTACTTAACGTTCAAAGATTTTCAAAATAGTAAGCAGTACATTGGAGCCTGATCATAATTATTAAATAACATCTAAAACGATCAGATTAAATTTATGTGCTGGAATCTTGGGTGTAACTAACCTACCTGTGGTCCATATCTATGAGGGGTTGACTTTTTACTCTCCAAAGTTAACATTAATACTGCCGAAATTACAAGTCATGCATAAGACTTGAGTCCACATGATCATATCTCCTGGAAGCATGCACGATTTTTTAGGGGTAGATGACCCCTTGGTAAATAAAAGTTCTTACCTGACTAGGAATACTCATCCTGCATTTGTGGTGTCAATATTAATATTTATAGCAACTTGATTAATGAGCCTTGAATGGTGAAACGCAATGCCTCAATTGATGACGCCTAAATATCACCTATTGATAAGGTTGTTAATGTTTTTGATTCTAGAAGCTCACCCCATTTTGGCTTAGAGCAACCCCAGCAATGGCCCTAATTATTGCTCTAATTGGGAAGGTATTAACCTATGAACACCGGGAAAGGATCAAATTTACAAAAGCCCTGACCTCTCTTTGACAATTACTTGAAAAATTAAGAAAAATGAATTCATTCTACATCATGTAAAATTATGTAGTTGCTTTGCCATTCCGCTCATAACCTTAAAGTAAGAATAAAGTAAAAAATACCAGATTAATGAGCTCAACCAATAGCTATAGTCCAGCTTATTAATTCCCCTTCATAGCCCTTAGCCTCCCCCTTTTGCTATCAAAAATAAATGTGGCAGTCATAAAGAAGTTATGGAATACATGTGGCTCAGTCTGTTACCAATAAAGACATTTCTTCCAATGCTTTAAATCTAAGACTCACTACGCCTTTTTTCTGAGGATCAATTTTTCTCAGCAAGACTCTTGTTAGTGGTGACTAAAAGAGTGAACTAGAGCCTGAAGACCAAGGAAAAAGCGCCATATTATTTAATAAATAACTGTTTAAATTAATTTGGATGCCACGTAGATTATGCGTTGCCACTGCGACGTTCCAGTGGCCATGAAAGGCTATTGGGTGACCTAAATTTGTCATTGTCCTAGTAGATCTTGATGACATAATATTGTTCTTAAAGGCTTAAATACTCGGCTTTAAAATTTCCAGGAATTTTGAATCAAATATGGAGGGCCTTCATGAAGTTCAGGACGTCTAAGGGCTCCTTTCTTCAGCTAAAATGGAACTTCTAGGACATAAAGACACTTAATAAGAAATATTGAAACCACATGAAAAGGATCCTGCTACTGAAAAAATTTCTCCTCTTTAGAGCCAAAGTGAAATTAAATATTTCTTGGAATGGTGGGATATTTGTCACGGAGACAGCTAATGAAATTGAGACCAGCCTGCCAAATAAGGTGAGTAAACACCCTTAATGCAAACTGGAATGCTAAGGCATAGCCATCCATACAACCTGAAATTTGATGGGAATGTGTAAGTCCTTGGGAACGTCCCCTGTGCGTGGATCAGGTGATCCTCCTGTTTCTGAATAAAAGGGTCCAAAGAGGGCGGTTGTACCCCTTGTCACCCAGGTTGATCTTTCCCACGTGGTAGACAAGTGTTGGGTAACAGCTCTCCCTCTTCAGATTCCTCCCCCAGTACCCACGCTCACCCTGGTCAAACTCATCTGCTGGATTAAAGAAATCTGCACTGAGATTACCAAATCAAAGTTAATTGATCTGAAACTGATGATAATCAAGCCCAATGATCAGAAAACGCATAGTCAAAAAGGGGCAAAGAGAAAATTATTGGCTGGAATTGTTGACAGTTTTGATTCAGCTAGTAGTGCAATCGCCAAAGCTAACCCCCTTCAAAATTGTCAGGGATGATCCCTGACGTGTAGATAATATCATCAGAAACCATTGACGACAGTTCAAAACACCTATCTGGCAAATTGGGAGTTGTGGCTGACATAACTCCTTTGACCAAACGAATAGCCCAGCGACTGAGCATGGGCAGGTTGGGCATCCTGAACCTGTTTCCAACCAATTGGAACTGCCCTTACGTGGGGTGGCCCTAGGAAATTCCTTTTTCTCGTCAGGCCAGACACTGTCACACCAACTGATGGAATTGCAGTCAAGCCTCAGTTCAAGTATTCAAGGTTGAACTGACTTTGACTCTGCCTGCTGCCAAATCCTTCAATATCAGTTCCCATTGAGATTATATTCCCCCTTCCCCAAAAATTCGTAGGTTAGGTCAAACTTGAGGGACCCAATCCCTGCTTGTTCCCACATCATTTGGCCACTATTTATCAGTTGCATCACATTGAGAAAATCGTTGGTCATATTTTCTTCAATTTCCTTTCAAATAAATTTCTGCTACAAAAACTATAAATTTTTACTTTATTGATATCCTTCTGGCTGTAGTCCCGATGGTATTACCCTGGTGGCCTGTCCATCCCTATACTGGATGGGCTTTACCAGTCTTGATGATTACTATGACACCCACCCTTGTTGACTAAATTCAGCGAGCCAGACACTTCTGGCAATTCAACCCCCTTATTTTGACTATCCGCCATCAATATACTGGGATCTTGTGGCCTTACATCCACCATTTCCAAGCAAGGATTCGCCTCCTTATCTCCTCAGTTGTATTGTACCCACCTATTGATAACCTTGTAGAAACTATCCCAGTGGTACAATCCCCTGCAGCGAGACCCCCAGGGTCTAAGGCTGTCTCCATTTGGTTCGTTTTAGGTTGCTGTTTACAATTGACCTACACCAACAAGTTATCATTTCCCAATTTGTGGGTCCATACAACGTCGTATGTTCAGCAATGCCTCTGGAATTCTGGCTTTCTTTTTGGATGCTCATGCATCCTGACTGACAGGCCAGTCTAAACTTCTTCTGCCGTTTTCATGATTAATCGAATTAATCATTGTTTCCTGCCATTTTCGCCCTTCTCTTTGAGGTGGGCGCCACAGTGATTACCCTTTACCAAATGAACGTGCAGTCAGTAGTCTGCTTTCTGTTGCTCGTTTGATTACTTACCAATTTTGCGGGTAGTATCCGCCATAACCTGGAGAAACTTCTTCAGGCTGGCAGAGCCTCATGGATTACTACCCCTTCTCCACCTAATATTCAAGAAGGAAATTCAAGTGTTCCTTACTGAGATATTGTGAACCAGGTTCTCAACATCCTTGCTGAGGTGCAAATTCATTATACAATTGCCCTTTAACAATGCCGCTGCATTATCCCATGTCCAACAAGGGGTCACTTTGTTGGACGCGGTAGAAGGGGATGCCCATAGGCGGGTATGAGGACTTTTGCGTTCTTCTTCACAAGCGGGGGATATCACCTCGCCAATTGCCATTGTATCAGCTGCTTTAAAACCCACTGTGTCGCACTCAGACCATTTATTACAATTGCTTTTTACTATGCTCAAAGCTCTCAGCTTGTCTTCTTTGATCTATACCTTCTGCAAACAGGCTCCCGCACTGGATCTCTCTAATGATATGCTTTAGGCAACCTTTAGATCAGGGTTGGTGTCAAAATCCAAGGATCGCTAGCTTGTAAATATTATCATGCACATCTATTAGGGCTGAAGTTCTGATGGTTGATCCTCAATAGTGCCTGTAGCTTATGGGATTTGGACCGTCTATTAACTCACTAGGCCTAATAAATTCGCCTTGACTCTTCCAGCCAATTTCAGGCATTATTTCCTTTATAATTGGGAACTTCTTCTGAGGCAGGATCTAATACAAACTGGAGATTCAGTCCTTCCAGTTTGTCAACACTTCTCCAAGGTTAGGATTCAGGATAAAAAACCAGGAAAAGATAAAATAAATGCAACTTTTATTTAGGCTATTTATTTGATAATTTTCATTAGGCCAGGCGACGGTATTTATACCTCTAGGGCATCTCTGGCCACATTCCAGCACAAAATTTCAACAGCTATTTTGCCACTCAGTTTGGCCTATGACTGAAACCTTTTCTTAGGTTCATTGGTGGCAAAATACTCTCAAAGTTGGGAGGATTTCAGGTACAAAAATTGCGATAAAAGCATGCGAAATTTTCCTAAGATCTTCTGGATTTCAGTTTCGTCAAACTGCTGATGAAACACACCTTCTGTGAAATTTTGGCCTCAATTGAAGTAAATTACGCACCCCTGATCAGGACATTGCCAGGCCTCTTCTTCAATATCACTAGGTAACACTTTTGGGTGGTCCATGCAAGTGCTATCATGCCGATTACATGGATTGACATATGAATTTCACCCTAAGGTAGGAAATTGACTACATTTTTTGTTCGTCTGAAGTCCACGGGATTTTCAGATGCAACTTCGGTTCATCCCCAAATTTTGTATATGATTTGAGTTGATTGTGTTTTGATAATTGGGACCAATTGCTGAGAATTGATGCATCAAAAATTGGCCATAATATGCAAGCGTATTTGGGCCAAGCGCCTGATAAAATACTTGATCAAATTGTTGTTGAGATTTTTGGCCCAAATTGTATGAATGCAATAGGTAGTGATTTGAGAATATAGGCGTTAGCTCAAGCATTAAAGGGATAATCAGCCCAATCTGATGGTTGTCAAAGGTTCATTTTTGAGTCAACCACCAGAATCTGACAGTTGGATTCAGTTTCTGCCCATCACTAGGTTAGGTCCACCTCTAAAGGAGCAGTTAATCAAATATGTAATGCTGCGACCACTTTTAATGCCTCCCCTCACCATACTTCCTGCTATCAAGGGGAAAAATTTAATGATATGACAGCCTAACAGCGACGTGGATGCAGTTTTTACCATTGAACCAGTATTAGTCCTGGCCTCAGAGCCCATCACTACCCCTGCGTCAGAGTTGGGTTATACTGTAGACTATTAATTAATCAGTAAAAGCCCAGATGGAGGAAGCCAGCTTCCAAGTCCTTTTTATTCCCAACTTCACTCCAGAAAAGGCCCCCGACCTTCCCCCACCAATTTTCCTGCCATTTCTTCAGTTTCAACAGAAATGACCAAATCTACAATAAACAAAACTTTGCTTATTTCTATTACCTATGAAGATTAGTATTGGATCTCACAACGTCTCCTTTGAGGCTTTGGTGGATACTGGAGCTGCGGGTAATTTTATGATCATCAAGTTAGCCCAACAATTGGAGCTGGACACGAAAGTAGATCCTTTAGTGATGGTGGCTTCCTCAGCCTTTCAGACATCATATATAATCCATCAGCCAGTACCTTTCTCAGTACATCAGTTTATCTATATGATCAGTTTTCTGCAATGCCAAACTTAGTGTTCCCGGTAATCTTGGGAGTTGGATGGTGGCGCCAACAACATGTTAGAATCCACCTGGAGTCAAACATGTTGTCATTTGTTAATGATCAACTGGAGGGTAAATTTCCTTTAGTCAACACCATTAAGAAAACTCAAGGCCATAGCTCTATTACTTCCCTTGTTTCCCCTGTGGGCCTTCCGTCAAATTTTTCTAAAGAATTAATGTGCTATTGAAGTATCTTCAATTCTGAAAATTCAGATCATCTGCCTTCTCACACTAAATTCAATTTGGGATTTTGAACGACAGTGGAGTTGGTGAATATAAACTGCCCATTGTATCCTCACATAGCGGAGAAGGAGGTCGCGCTTAACACTTAGTTAGATGATATGCTTAAAAAAGGGTGGTCATATAAGGAGACAACGCCAGTTGCGTCTCCCATCATCTTCACCAAAAAAGACAATGGTCCCTCCATTCCTGCATGGATTACGGACACTTAAACAAAGTATTGGTTTCTGATCCCTACCCTTTGCCTCTGGAGCAGACAATCAGCTAGGCAATCGCTAAACCCATGCGTTCTCTAAGCTGGATCTGGTGAACGCCTTCAACCAAACTAGGTAATGAAAGGGCAAGAATGGTTAACAGCGATCTGGATGAAAAAAACATTTTCCAATTCCGCGTAATGCCCTTTGGGCTGAAGAATGCTCCCGCTACGTTTCACCATATGATTGACAGTGTACTGGGTGACCTCCAGTTTACTTGCGCAGTCGCATATATTGATGACATTCTGGTCCACTCCCTGACTCCTGAACAACACGCTATTGACTTGGAAGCAGTTATGGCCGCCTTGCATAAGGCAGGCTTGCTTGTTAAGCCTTCCAAATGTGAGTTCTATAAGGAGGAAGTTACCTTTCTTGGGAACCTTATCCACAAAGATGGCTACGCAATTCCTCCCAATAAGTTGGATGCTATCCGTGAATGGCCAGCTAGACAATTCAGAAACATTTATGAAGTTATTTTCACCATCATTTTCCTAAAGAAATTTTCCCCAGCCCTTTCCCAGTTAGCTGCCCCACTTCATCTCTCACAGGCAAAAATGTGCCTTTTTGTTGGACACCCAAGTGCCAGTAGGCGTTCAAGTCGATCAAAGAGGTTTTTTTATCTCCTCTCATCTTGAAAAATACAGATCCTTCCAAGCCATATTTTGTTGCATGCAATGCCTCCTCAGTGGCAGTGGGGTCTGTTCTGCTACAGGAGCACGATGGCTTGGTACATCCAGTCACCTACTTTTCTTGAAGATTTTCCTCTATGGAGAAATTCTGGACTATTACAATAAGGAGTTGGTAGCCGTAGCATGGGCGTTGACTCATTGGAGGTATTGTTACAGGGTGCTCAGCATGAGTTAACTGTGCAGACAGATCACCAAGCTCATTTGTACTTCCGCAAACCCCAGAAATTGACGCATTGCCAAGCTTGTACCTATTGGGACTTTTGCAGTTTCAATTTAAGATATAATTTGTAAAAGGAGCACTTAACGTACTTCCTGATTTTCTTAGCTGCAACCTGGCCCACTGTCCCTTAGATTCAGATGAAGTGGACCTTGTTACAATGATACCCACCACTCAAATCTTGTTGATTGTTCCCCCTGTTGTCTCTTTAATAGCCCTTGCTCCTGACGCCCCTCTAGTTTCACAAGTCTTAGCAGCCCAAATTACCTGCCCCAAAGGAGTGGAGTTATTAGAGCAATTATCCCTTTTCAACTCAAAAAACATTCACTATGTTCCTTGGTGGATGGCCTTATTTACTTTAGGTCACGAATTTGGGTTCCCCTCTCTTCAGAGCTGAGGTATTTCGTGCACATCATGACCCTCTTACAATCGGTCATCCAGGCAATAAAAATGAATTGATTTGATCAAGTGGACTTACAATTGGGCGGGTTTAACTAAGGAAGTTCTGGCCTGGATTGCCAATTGCATTACTTGTGCTCAGGTTAAGTTAGATCGCACAGGAAGAAATGGCCTCTTACACCCCTTGCAACAGGCGGAGGGTTCATGGACATCAGTGTCCATGGACTTTATTGTCAAACTCCCTGTTCTAATGGGTTTACGGCGGTGATGGTGGTGGTTGATCATTTCACCAAGTTTTCCTTTTTATCCCCTGTGCTTCTGCAATTACATCAGAAGAAACCGCTCGTCTCTTTGTGTGCCATGTTTTTTCAATGTTTGGTCTTACACAGGTGATCATCAGCGACTGTGGTTCACAATTCACAGTGCAGTTCTGGAGTGAACTTTTATCTATTTTAAAAATTTCCCCCTGTCACTCCACAGCATATCATCACCAGTTCAATGGACAACCCAGGCATGTTAACCAAGTCTTAGAACAGTACCTGCATTGCTATGCTTTTGCCGCACAGGACACCTGGGTAACAACCTTCCCTCGCTCAATTCACATACAACAATGGGAATCATGCTTCCATGGGGTTTTCTCCTTATGAAGCGATGCTCAGATACAATCTCTCCTTTTCAGTCAGACCCTGCTTGTGCCCTGAGGTCCAAGCTGCTGCGGATCATGCTGAACATATTAGGTCCACTCAATCCTTAGTTTGGGAGCATCTCACTAAAGCTATAGATGACTACAAGCATTTTAAGATTGTAAGAGACTCCTTGGTCATGACATAACAGTGGGCTCCTATGTTATTCTTGATACACACCATCTGAGAATGCAATTACCCTCCTGAAAGTTTGCAAGTAAGCGTTTGGGTCCCCACTTGGTGGAGGAAGACTTGGGAAATGGTGCATTCCAGTTAGAACTACCAGCCCATTGGAAACAGCACCCCATCTTCCATGTTTCTCAGTTGTCCCCATTTAATGGGACTGTTCCTGCAGACAAAGAGCTGATTGTAATTGAGATTGTGGAGGAGGCCAAAGTGGAAAATATCTTAGCATATTGCAAGTCCCAATGGTCCATTAAGTATCTCATGGCCTGGAAAGGTTAACCAGCCTACAAGAACAGTTGGGTTAAGGCCCACAATTTCGCTAACTTCAGGGAACTGGTCCAGGAGTTCCATGAGTCCCACCCTGATGCTCCCTATCCCCCAAGAAAATTCATGACTGTAATGGCGATCAAATTTCCCAAAGCGCATAAAAATGTAGCCCTTGTGCAGTTTCCTGGCGGTGGCTCCCTTCCTTTGGAAAAAGGAAAGGGTAATGTAAGTCCAGGGGAACACCCCTGAGTGTGGATCAGGAAATCTTCCTGTTTGAAATAAAAAGGGTCTGAAAAGGGCAGTTGTACCCCTCGTCACCCAGGGTGATCTCGCCCACATGGTAGACAAGCGTTGGGTAACAGCTCTCCCTCTGCAGATTCCTCCCCCATTACTCATGCTCACCTCAGCTGAACTCATCCACCAGATTAAAGAATTCTGCACCAAATCACTGGATTAAAGTCAATTGGTCCAAAACCAATGATAATCAAGCCTGACAATCATAAAACGTATAGTCAAAAAGGGGCAAAGGTCCAATTATTGGCTGAAATTGCTGACAGTTTTGATTCATCCAGTAGTGCAGTTGCTGAAGCTAACCCCTCTCAAAATCATTGGGGATGATCCCTGACGTTCAGATAATATCATCAGAAACCATTGATAACAGTTCAAAACCCCTATCTGGAAAATTGGGAGCTGTGCTAATCTAACTCCTTTGACCAAATGAATGGCCCAGTGACTGGGCACGGGCAAGTTGGGCATCTTGAACCCATTTCCAACCAATTGGGACCACCCCTACATGGGGTGGCTGGGGAATTCCCGTTGCTCATCAGGCCAGATGCCATTGCCAAACTGACGGAAATGCAGTTGAGCCTCAGTTCAGGCGTTTGAGGTCGAACTGACAGTGACTCAGCCTGCCACTGAATCCTATAATGTCAGTTCCCATTAAGATTATATGCCCCCTTCCCCAAAAAATTTACCCGGTTAGGTAAAACTTGAGGGCCCTGATCCCTGCTTGTTCCTACATCAATTGACCAAAATTTTATCAGTTGCATCATACTGAGAAAACTGTTGGTTGCTTTTCTTCATTTTCCTTTAAAATAAATTTCTGCCGCAAAAACTATCAATTTTTACTTTATTGATATCCTTCTGGCCACATTCCCAATGGCTTTAATCTGGTGGCCTGTCAGTTCTTACCAGATGGGCTTTACCAGAATTGATGATTACTATGACACCCGCTCTCATCAATTGGATTTAGCGAGCCAGACACTTCTGGCAATTCAACCCCCCTATTTTGACTATCCGCCATCAATATACTTGGATCTTGTGGCCTTACATCCACCATTTTCAAGCAAGGATCCGCCCCTTGTCTCCTCAGTTGTATTGAACCCACCTACCAATAACCTTGTAGAAACTATCCAGTGGTACAATCCCTGCAGCGAGACCCCCAGGGTCTAAAGCTGTCTCCATTTGGTTTATTTTCGGGTTGCTGTTCACAGCTGCCCTACACCAGCGAGTTATCATTTCCCAATTTGTAAGCCATACAACGTCATATATGCAGCAATGCCTCTGTCATTCTGGCTTGCTTTTGGGTGCACGCGCATCTTGACTGGAAGGCCAGTCTAAACTTCTTCTGCCGTTTTCATGAAAGAATGGAAGCAATTGTAGGATGGCAGCTTTTAATTACTGTTACCACCATACCTATTAACAGCCATGCTATGATTACCGTGGTGGCCACCAATTCGCCACTGCTAAATCTGTTGGGCCCACAGGGGACCATGAATTCACAGTGATGTTGTTGGGATTTTTGCCCATAATCCCAGCTGACTAGATTACAGGGTTTGCTAGGGGATAATTCCCTAATGCAAAGTATTTTGGTTATCAGTTGACCCTTATTTCAGGGTAATAATGTTCAGGTGATTTTAGGTTATTCACCTATGTCAGATCCATCAGGGATCGATCTGGATGAATGCTTAATATCTCATCAGGCAGATTTGCCAACAAAATAGGGGCATATGATAGTTGATTAACTATCAGGTGTACCAATTGGGATTGGTCAGGTTTCATCACCAACTAATTGGGAATTTTAGGGATCAAGTTGAAAGGTGAATGATGCCACATGCATCTAGAAAATCAATCAGTTGGTTTGCAACCTGCCTTAATGGGTAACAAGTCACATTACCTAAGAAGGTCACTTACAAATATGATTGGTTCACTTGGATAGAGAGGAAAACGTTAGGGACACATTTCTGAATCTTTCAGTTTTAGTCCTGAGGATTTACAACAACAGAATCTTAGCCATGATGGGGAAGACCATCGCTTCTGAGATGAGGATGGGTAATTTAATGGCAACAGCTTGTTACTTCATTGAGGAGTGCCACCTGAGGGTTGGGCGCTGAATTCCACACAATAAATCTCAAAGAATTCACTAATAAAACCATTAAGTAATTAAGTAAAGAAGTAATTATCTGATCCTTTATCAGAGTATTATCTTAGTATACTGTATCAGAATCCATTTCAAGTTCTATTCTTTCTCAAGGAATATATTGCTATGTGCTCTAATTGGGAGACTCTTTAGGATAAAGAGTAAGGATCTGAGCGGGGATCCAGAGAAGAAGCTGCATTGAATCAGGGATTGCTGCCAACTGTGTGTCATAGAGAGAAACTGTAAACAGGGATCTGAGCGTAGATTAAGTTAGGCGGTACCAGGGAACGAATCCCTAATCAGGACATCACAAGTATTTTGAGAGGAAATAATGGCTGAGCGTTGAACCAAAATCTAGTACTTCAATTTAACTACAGATAATAGTCTCCATACTATTACCTAGATTTATTTGAGGTACGCTGACCAGGGGACAGACAGTATTAATCACAATACTCAAAACGGCAAAACAAACTACTAACCAGGTGGGAAGCAGAAACTGCTTAACCCACCATGGCAGAGGGTGAGGAGGGGTCGGGGGGTTGGTTTTCAGAAAGCCCCACCTCGATCAAGGGGTGTTGGTTACATTACCGGATCAGAGCAGAGAGCCAGGGCGTTGGGGCATCTGCATAGTGGGGGCTGAGGTCAGCGTAGTAGGAGTTTTCCACTTCTGCATCAAGATAATGATGGGAAAGTGGTTCAACAAAATCTGCGAGGAGAACTTCAGCTTCTTTGTGGGCTTCAGGAAGTTGGGTGAAAAGGGAGATACTGTGGTGGGTGATTTTGGCTGAGGGGTTGAATGAAGCAAGCGTTGCGACATTCATAACAGCGATCTCAGCATCATCAAATAGTTTTGAGATGTCACTGCAGGGAGATTCAGGGAAGTCAGGGGGGAAGAAGATGGTGGGCAGGCCATGCTGGAGCTGAGCCACTGACTGGGCCACCGCGGTGCATAGTTTTGGGCAATGAGGAGAGGCCACCGCAGCTAAGGTGAGCTGGTGGTCACTTTGGAAGGGGGCTGTATTGGGTAGAGGAGCAAAATGGCGAGGGGTAGGGGTTTCATCAAAGTTGGGAAGGAAAAATTCTGCCTGACCATAATCGCCATGGCAGAGAGGTTGACCTGTATACTTACTAATGAGGACATTACCTGATTCGTCAGTTTCAGCCAATAGATCCCATGAATTTTGGTTTACTGGAATAGTGGCGTTTAAAATTGAGTGGGTAGGATTAGGCGAATGGGCAGCTGCTTGGGTGCCAATGGTGGTCCAAGCATTGCTCTGATTGTATGGGGTGGATTTAGGTGAGAGAGTGAGGCTGGAGGTTTTGGGGGGGCTGATTTTCCATGCAGGCCCACTGAACAAGATTGGAGGGTGGGAGGGGGCAGCAAAGCGCCCCATACTGAACCTCCAGAGGGGGGCTCAGAAGCTGCAGCAGCAGACTTGGCCTGAGGGCACGCTCTTTTTGCATGGTTGAGGCCAAAGCAGAGGGAACAAATCTGCCTACCATTATTGACCTGAGCCCAAAAAGAAATGATCAGGCGCTGCAGCCACACTAGCGCGGGGTGGGATTTGTTGGGCTATGGTAGGGTGGTGTGGTATGATGGTGGCTGTTGCACGAGGAGCAGCAAGGCGTTCCGCACCAGATGGAATGGCAAAGATGAGGTTGGGCTGAGTGCCATAAGCCATGAGCCCCGCGACCAACTGGTCATACAAAACCTGGGGTGGAAGGTGGGATGGGAGATTTGCAAAGGATACCACTAGCGTGGTGTCTGAAGGGGGCGAGTATGGGTTGTGGGAATGGGGTTTTTTTTATAAATTAGAGGAGTTTGTGCTGCCGCTTCAGCATCCTCCTCAGATTGGAAACCAACGTCAAAGTAGCCCTTAAAAGGGCAGAAGTCTATAAAGCCAGCTGGCACAAAGGCTGTAGTGGCTAGGTCAATAATTGCCTTATCGGCATATGGGAACAAACGCCCATAGTCCACTCTGAGGCAATATCGAATAGCAGAGCGAGGGAGGGCGAGAGAATGGGGGCGAGAAGGGTGGACGCGCGCCAGGTGGAGCGCTAAGTCCCGTGGAGGGACAAAACGGTTGGAAGCAGTGGGCGGGCTGTTTGAGCCCATCCAAACGCACTTGCCTTCAGGGCGGAAAACGCTAGGTGGGGGTGCACTGCTGCCCCACACTGGGGTGGCAGGCGGCAGAGCCAAGGACATCAAAGAATAGGTTTGGGCAGATGGCTGTGGATAAATAAACTTAAATTTAAAATCTCTCAAAAGTGACTTTGAGCGGTTAAAGAGAGTTTTTAGTCTCTATACTATTACTAATGATTATAATTCATTATTAAACAATGCGGAGAATTGTGCAACAACCAAACCTGTGCAGTTAATACATTTATAGGGGTTTTTGGCCAAGAATAATAAGAAAACCTATAAATTTTAACAGAGGGGGTGGAAGGCGAGTTGGTAGGGCATACGGCTACTAACCTGAAGGTTGTGAATTTGATTCCCACCCTTCGCACATCAATTGGGGTGCCAGCCAAAGGAAGCTATTGGCGGTTAGTAAGTCTAATAACAAGAAAACCTTACCCATGATGTAACCAGAAAAATTTGAGTCCCAATCTGGAGGTGGAAAAACTTTCTTCAACGGAGTTGACCCTGTTCAGGTTTCATGTCATTTTTTCTTTTGGTAATGCCTGTCCCCTGGTCGGCTTGCCTCGGTTAAATAAAAATATAAATTTTAACAGGTGACTTGGGGTGCTAAGCGCGTGTAAAAGATGTGAAACTTCACCAACTGGAGAGAAAGAATCTCCAGCAGAAATGGTACATCCTGACGCCATATGGCTTCCAAAAATGGGGACATCCCTAAGAGGCCACTAAAACAATCTCATTTAAGAAGAGAGGGCAGCAACATAGAGATGATGGCCACTATGGTTAGTTGTTGTGTAAATGGGGAACATGGCATTTAGGGGGCAGCAGCTGTAGTAAGCAACAAAATTTTAACTGGAAATTTCTGAGTGGGAATTTGTTTATCAAACAAAAATTGGAAAATTAAGTGACAACTGTAACTGTGGGAACAGTTGTCTTAAGTACTGTGAGACTTGGGAAATAAATAAAATTTTCATGAACTGAAGGTAGTGTGATCCCATTTGATTCCAGTGGATTGTAATTTTACAACTATTTGATGTCAGATCAATCTCATGATAGCCAGCCAACTCTTGCTCGAATTTTGCCATCAAATTTTCTCTTTCAGCGCAATTTTGCCTGGCGGGTTGGCAACGCTTCATCTAGCAGGCAGCTGGATAAGGCCATGGTCAGGCCATATAAGGGAGATCCCTTTGGGTCTCAGACAGATTTAATGCCCTCATTTTTGTTAGGGCTCATACTACCTCTTCTGGTGGAAGAAAAACTCTTTGGTGGGGTTTAAACATGACCATACCACAAATGGCTGGATTCCACTAAATATCAATTTATACAATTTCACAGCCCCCTCGTTTGGACCCTGGATATAAAAGATGGATAGATGGCCACCACTTTCATGCTTGCTGTGGCCTTTCGCCATCACCACTTCCACACACATCTCTGATTCGCTGCACCAACTCCTTGGTGGTAAGGGGAAAAGGGGGCAACTTTGAGGAGGTACGCCATCACCCACCTCACGTCCACCACATGGGCCAATCTTCCTGGTTCACAAGAGAAATCTTCATCTTCTTCACCCCCTTTTTTGTGTGAAAATGAAATTACATAAGGTTGAGACGCAGGGGGTGCTCCCCCAGACTTACATTTCCTTTCCTCTTTAAAACGGAGCACCGCCACCAAGAACTTAGGTGATCATAAAGTTTTTGGGCTTTTAGCAACTTAAGGCACAAGAGTGTCATGATCTTCAAAGGGAAAGGGAGCTTCAGGGTGCAGGGCATTAAAGGCCTCCAATAACTCATTAAAATTGGCACAGTCACAGGCGCTGATACAACTATTTTCATACAATGGAAATCCTCTAGGCCTTGAGATTTTGGACCAAAAGGTATAATTTCTGAAAAGCCAATATTGCCTCAACCTCAGCTTCCTCAGACCCCTCAACCATTATTAGCTCTGGCGTCGCTAGGTCCTTCCCCTTATATGGAGACAACTGAGAAACGTAGAACACAGGGTACTGTTTTCAGTGGGATGGATCATCAACCAAAATGCGCCGTTGCTCAAATCCGCCTCTGCCACATGGTACCCAGAGCACTTGCTCACAAATTTGTGGGAGGGCACCTGCATCTACAAGTGTTGCGTGTCCAACATAAAGGAGGACCCCACCGTGATGTCATGGACTTGGAGATGTTTCTAGTCTGTGAAACGTTTGTAATTGTTGATGGCCTTGGTCAAGTGCTCCAAGACCAAGGACTGAGTGCTCCAGATGTGCTGCACGTGGTCCACTGGAGCCAGAACATCCAGGTAAAGAAACTTCCTAATATAAAATGATGGGTCATACCCCAACATGGCCCAGTACAGCGTGAAACCAGTAAACGCATGAGTACCACTATTATACATGAATAATGCCAATGGAAGATCCTCTGCCTAGGTGTCCTGTTCAGCATCGGTGTAACATCAAAAATACTGTTCAAGCATCTGACTAACCTTCTCCTTCTGACCATCTGACTGAGGGTAATATGAAGTTTAGTGGCAATGATTAATCTTCAAGACATCCTTGAGTTTGGTCCAAAAACGCACCATAAATTGTGATTTCCAGTCACTCACAATGTACAGAGGCAAGTCGAACATGAGAACACATGTCACATGAAGAGCCGGAACATCTACTTGGAGGTGATGGCTGAAAAAAAGGATGAAGAGTGAGAATTTGATAAACTGGTCCACGATCAACATAATTGCAGTAAACCCATTGGAGCTGGGAAGCTCAACAATGAAATCAACTGGCACCAAGGTCCATGAACCTTCCGCCTGCTGCTGGGGATGGAGAAGACCATTTTTACCAGATCTATCCAATCCTTCCACATGCAAATTATGCAATAATTGATCCACACCGGGATATCCTTGTATACTTGGCCAGTTGTACGTCTGCTTAACCAAATCATTGCATTTTCTAATTCCCAGGTGGCCAACCACTGGGGGGTTATTGGAAGCCTGAATGACTTTATCGTGGAGTTGAGGCAGAATTAAAAGTCTTGAACTAAACTGAATCATTCCCTCCACCAACAAATAATGGGTCTACTTATTCGCTGGAAGTATTATATGGTCCTACAACTCCAGCCCCTCCAAGAAGACAATATGCCCCGCCAATATTAAGAGACCAGAGGCACATCTGGGGCCCAACTTTCCAACAAAAATTTCAGGAGGAGAGGTGGCTAATATCTGAGCTGGAGAAATTACCCTGGTTAGCTCTTGCTCATCTGTCTCTACCAGAATCAACGCAGGGTTGGATTTGACAAGTCAAGAAGGACATTTTAAGCCCCTTCATGAATTTTATATAAGGTTAAAACTGCAGTGGTCAAGATATGTCTGGGCCCAGAGATGTAAAAGCTTCTATGATATCTGAAAATACATAAGGGCCTGATAATACATCGGCATGGTCACCTCATGTTGCATGCCCTAAAGAAAGTACCACCAGTGGGTAAGTGACCATGCCATGGTGGCCAACTCTTTATTCTTTTGGTCCTGGACTGTTTGGATGAAGCAAACAATCTCAAAAAAGTATACAGCTGAATGATCCAAACATTGTGCGCTTGTAACAATATCACCCTCTGGCGGCTGATGAGGCGTCACATGCTATAATAAACAGCTTGATGGAGTCCACACGTTTAAGAACATGAGGCTCCAAAAATACCTCTTTGATGGCATCAAACGCACATTGGAAATCCTACATACATTGAAAAAAAAATTATTCCCGGTCAAGGGGTGCAGCAGGGCAGTCAGCTGTGAGAGGGCGGGAGAAAATTTCTTCTGAAAGATGATTGTGCCCAAAAAGCTCTGCAACTGCTTCTGAGTTGATGGAGTGGGCCGCTCGAGTATTGACTTGATCTTGGGGAGGGGAATATGTAGCTGTCTTTCAAGACCAGGTTGCTCAAAAGGTAACCTCCTCCCAGAAGAACTCACACTTTTAGGGCTTGAAGTAAATTTCTTCCTTGTGTAACGCAATACCGCCTCCAGGTTCTTCTCATGCTGCTAAGGGGTGGGGGAGTGCATGAGGATATCATTGATATATACCAAGCGCAGGTGAACCTGAGATTGCTGAGAGCATTATTGATTATATGCTGGAACGTAGCTGGGGCATTCTTCAGGCTGAAGGGCACCACAAGAACCTGAAATATGCTCCTTCTGGTATGAATTGCCATAAGACACTCTTAGCCTTCTTCCACCTGGATCAGGTTAAACGCGTTAATAAAAAAAAGCTTCAAAAACACCCAAGATTTCGTGATTGCCTAGCTAATCATCTTCTTGATGGGGAGAGGATAGGGATCATGAATGGTGATATTTTTCTAAGTGCCCAAAGGTGACGCAGGGGCGCAACATACCATCAGCCTTCTGAGCGAAAACTATAGGCGATGCAATGGGAGACATTTTCCTTGACCACCCACCATTTTTGAGAATATTTTCAAGACAAATCTTCAACGCCTTGTCCTCCTTCGCCATATATGGATACAACAAAAATTTGATGCTGTTCACAGCTACTGTCAAACAGAAAGCCAGTCATATTATGAATGTGGCAGAAGGTGATTTGCCTTCTCCAGATCATATATATCCTAATATGCTACCAATGCCTAGAGAAATTCTGCCAGAAGTTCTTCAGTAGAAAGAAGAAGCGTGATAGAGCTCATCCCCCATTCCATCACAAGTGTATCATAAAGATAAAATCCCTCCACAACTGGGTATTTGCTAAATATAATACATTTAAGTCCAGGTTGATGCTAACCTGCTGCCAACGCCACCACCTTACCCCCAGAATAACCAGGAAGAGCAGGTCTGTCACCGCGGCGAACAGATCAAATAAACAGAACTGGTGAACTGAAAATGATAATGGTGCGCCATATTTTGTATGAAGCCATTGGAGCAGAAGACGCGCCCAGCACTGATGCCTCAAATTCCATGTATAAGCTGAGATCCTACGCCAGTTTTAAGCTCATAAAATTCCTCAATGCTCCCATACCTACAAGCGACTCAATTGACACCATGTACGCACCCAAAAGAATTTCCAACGACAACAAATAAGAAGAGTAAAATTCAGTTTATTAGCTATCGCACAGGTTAATGCCAGCTGAGTGGTAATAATTACTGAGTCGTCCAGGGGAAACTAGATTAATTGTGGAATTGGAACTATCCGCAGAAAGAAACTTCTAATATTACTTACGCTAGGTTTCTAACAACTAAGAAACCAAGGGACTCAAGGGCGCTAAGTCCTTCACAAGAATTGCCTCACCAGCTGACGCCAGGGCAAGGGAAGGAGAGACAACAGAAGGAGGAGAGACTGGAACGTTCTACAGCACCAAAATACACAACCTGGGATCCTGGCCCAAACGGCCTGCTGGGAAATAGACAAAGGGCGTTCCAACATAACATTTAACACCCCACTCAAAACCGCTTTAGTGGGGAACCTGTTTAGAGCACTTATTTACCCTACCCAATGCACGCTGGAGCGTAGCCCCAATGGAGGTAGCCACCATGCACACCTGATCTAGTGAACCCAACTGCATGTCCCAGGTGGAATGCTTGGCAAACACCAGGTCCAAGGCGGCATGAAATAATGCAGATATAACATCTAACGAAAGCCCAAGTCCAGGAGACTGGCCATGGAAAGCCTCCCATGAACAAATCCAGATTGGACGCCTCTAATCTCAGCATAAAGAATTATCAGAAGAGCCAATTTCAAGACCAGCGCCTGCACTACAGATGACAATTATGTAATCAAAGGAGTAGGGACTCCTTCTTGGTTAGCTGAGCATAAAATCATATGCACCCAATGATGAGCATCACCATTCACCACGTCCTAAAGAGCTAAACTCCAATGCATATTAGTCAGGGAGGATATAGCCATTGAGTTGGACGAAAATTTCACCTGCAATTCAGTAAGGCGTCCAAGACCTGGCTATGCAATCTCCACGTAAGAGATGGACGAAACCACCCCCCTAGGGAGGGATAAGACTGAAAGTGACTCCTGCAGGAGGAAATACTTGGTCAGGAACTCCATCACCACATGGAATCACACAATAATGCACTAACTGACCACACAAACAGAATCAAACTGATCACTGACTTCAGGTTCATGTGGTATAATAATACTATTATGTCACCTACTTCAGACATAAGGGTGAAGATGGCATATACTAATGGTCAGTCAATTATGTCATGGAGCCAGCTAATAAAGCCGAGACCAGCCTGTCAATCAGGGTGAGTAAACACCAGAATAAAATCTAGAATATTGGAGGCATAGATGTCCATACAACTTGAAATTTGATGGGAAGGGAAGAAATTGCGGGATGGCAGCTGAAAATAACTGTTACCACCATACCTATTAACAGCCAGGCTGTGACCACTTTGTCAGCTGCCAATTCTGCTGTTGTCATCACTGTTGGTGTCACAGTGGGCTTTAAATTCGAAGTGGTGCCTTAAGTGCCAAGTGCACAGAGAAGTCACAAAACTTTGCCTTTGGTGAGAAAAAGAATCTCCAACACTGCTGGTACATCCTGACGCCAGATGGAGTCCAAAAGTGGGACATCCCCAAGATGCCACTTAAACAATATCCTCATTTGAAGAGAGGGCAGCAACTTTGTATTGATGGCCACTATCGCTTAGCGTTGCATAAACTGGGGAAAATTCCACTTAATAGTGGCGGCTGTGGTAGGAAAAACTTTAAATTGAAAATTTCTGAGAGGGAGTTAGTTTATTGAACAAAAATAAGAAATTGACTGACAGCTTACCTGTAAGGGATGGTTGTCTTAATTTTTGGGGGCTTGCGAAATAACTATAATTTTCATGAAATGAGGGTAGCATGATCCCATTCAATTCTAGCAGATCAGGAACTTACTAATTAATGACAGATTGATCTCATGTTGGCCAGCTGACTATCTCTTGAATTTTCCACCATATTTCCCCTCCCATCTTAATTCCACCTATAATTTCAGTGATGTTTTTTTCAGATGGCGGCTGGATGCCCATGGCCAGGCCACATAAGGAGATCCCATTGGGTATCAAACGGATTTAACGCCCTCAAATCTGCTGTGGTGGGCCCACCTCCTCTGTGTAACAGTCAAAAACGTCCCAGTTTCCAATTTCCATCTTACCTTAGGTTTGATGCAATTGACGCTGAATATCCATCATGAGCTGGACTCTTAGGTAGTAAACCTCAGAATTAGGGAAATTTGAAGCAAGACAAAGATGAAATAAGGATGTGAGGTTGCAAACCCCAGAGTTAACCTTATTTTATCTTATCTGATAAAGAGTCACAGATAAACATGATCCCAATTATATGATTCCATGAGCACACCAAGTAAAAGACAGGATATTCGAGAGAGATCAAGCCCCAAAATCCCAAGTTTTTGTTAATGTGACAAAAACTTGTTGTGCGTGGATCATCAGGAAAGATAAGGTAAGGGCGGCCCCAAGGCCACCAGAGAAACCCATGTGATAGTGGGAAAAATTCTGAATGAAGTTCAGAGTTGTACAGGCTCGCCTTAAAGGTCGCCCTTCCAGGGTCTCGCCCAAACCATTGATTAGGCTTGCAAGAGCCTAATAAATAATTTAGGCGAGGCACAACCCAGCACCCAAACCTGATAAACACAAAAAATCTTTTTAAACAGATCAACTCGGATTTGGAATATCTGAACCCAAATCAAAATGCAACTAACAGATTAATACCATTTTTTACGCTCTGGCAGAAGGGAAACACTTTAGTGGGGTTTTAAACCTGACCATGTCAATAATAACTCAATTCTGCAAGCATCAATTAATTTAATCTTAGGGCCCCCTTGTTGGGACATAAAGCATTGAGGGGAGTGATGTCCACCATTTTCTTGCTGGAAGTGGCCTCTCACCACCACCACCTCCATACATATCCCTGATCCGCTACACCAACTCCTTGGTGGTAAGGGGAAAAGGGGGAAACTTTTAGGAGGTACGCCGTCACCCACCTCTCATCCACCACATGGGTCAAATTGCCCTGGGTCACAAGAGTGACGTCTGCCTTATTCACCCCTCTTTTGTGCAGGACAAAAATTTTGTAAGCTTGAGGTGCAGGGGTGCTCCCCTAGAACTAAAGTATTGTAGACAATTTATCCATTTTATTAGCTGACTTATAGAAGCCCATGGTTTACCTCCTACATAAAGGTATCATTTTTGAGTTGATATCTGAACAATATCAAGCCTCCCATTTCCTAGAACAACAATACTTTTATGGAAAATCCTCATCCACCTTAATTTAAATGGCCCCTTATTGTTGTTCGCCATTTTAGTGTAAAGCTGTGGGTTCCATACTAGCATGAAATGATAATAACCAAGTTAATTTTCTGGTGGCAACAATATTAAGACATTGTAAAAGACTGAGTCAAGCTATGGTATTACCAACATGAAGTTTCTGGATGTATTGCTGAAGTAAAGAATCCTTTCATTCCTGTATGGGATACACTATACCATAACTACTGACCATGCCCCCCTTTGAAGGTTACAGAAATTTATAAATCCTTATAAGAAGTGTTCTTTTTGGCTAAAGCACTATCAGTTTATTATTGTACACCATGCTGTAGTAATACATCAAAGTTGGTGGTTTGCTTCTTATACCCTTTCTGGCAGTGCTGCACCCACATAATACTATATGTATGACCTGGTTAGCCTCCTAGAGAGCTGGTAACTTGGTCCCAGAGACCCAAGCTGAATTGAAAAGATGGCCAAAAGCACCCAGATACAAGAAGGTATGCTCTATAGCAGGTCATCAGAAAAAGGTTATCATATGTACACTCCCTCTTTGCAAACCAAATTCATTCTATAAGGGCACTCAATTTTAGATCATGGAGCGGTGAAAAAAATTTAAAAATAGCTGAAAGTTATGCTGCTACCAATATGAAATGATTAAAACCATTTAATAAATGTTAGAGGCGTGCTGTAACAGTCAAGGCGTTGCCTGACCGCCACATTGCCCTAATCTTCCCTAGTGCGATGATTGAGGCCAAGGGTGAGGGGCAAAATCATTACGATTTTTGTATATGGCAATCTGATGAATCAGATGCCTCAAACTCAAATTTAAATGAATATTGTGAGGTTGACGAGGATGAAAATCCTTGTAAATGGTGCTCTGGACAACCAGATGCTGCCAGATACAATATTACCAAATGCAGTGACGAGGAACAGATCCTCAAAAATGAAATTCTGGCCAACCAGATGTGGCCAAGTCCGATGTCCCCAAATGTGATGACAAGGATAAAAATCCTTGTAATTAGCACTCTGGCCAACCAGATGCCGCCAACCACAATATTACCAAAAGGGGTGATGAGGATGAAAACCCTCATAAATGGCGCTCTGGACAACCAGATGCCACCACTTCAGTTGAGCCTGGATAAGCCTCTTGGAAATGGCAATTGTAGAATCAGAAGCCGCCAAATACCTCTTAAATAATACAATATTTAGAGATACATATGTAGGGAAAGGCTTGGGCTTTGAGAACAATTTGAATCAAAATAATAAACGTGGAAAAGTTTCAGCAACTTTGAAGGTACCTGATCCTAGTTCTGAAATGGGTCTTGACAAGGAAATCAGGGTCTAGACCCTCAGGTTATGACTGTCATTGAGAAGATGCCCGCGGACTCTGCAGAGAACAAGACTTTCTCTTCTCCTTAAGCTCAGTATAAATTTGAACTGACAAAGCTTCATAAAGCAGTTTTGTCTTCTAGAATTTGAAAATCTCAATAAAATTAGAGATTAACTTTAAAGATTGGGAATCATCTTTATTAAATTCTTAAGGGCAACTGCACAATGACCACAGCTCAGACTTTGACAGGGCTATTGAGTCTCTATATGCGCTCTCTGGAGGACAGACCCTCTTGCTTGGCACCAGTATAGTACTGACTGTGGCACAAACTTTCATAATCAAGTGCTTCCCACATAGTCAGATTAAGGATATTTACACGGCAGGATTATCCTGCTTGTGGGCACTTACCTAAGCACTCTTGCCTAACTGCTTTGTGGCAGTGTTCAGGGACCCCGTCTGTCACAAATTCCTAACCTGTAGGAATCAAGATTGTCTATAACCTTTAAGATCACCACTGATTACTGGCCTCTTAAGACGCTTTTAGCATGGTCAGTTTTGATGTAATAGGCCCACTTTTTTAATGGTGCTCATGGCCATCAATGCATCATCCTAGAAATAGACCATCTAAATAAGTTGATCAAGGTCATATCAGTGCCTTTATAGCCTCAAATCTATCTTATTACTTCTCTTTTGTTCCATCTTTACTCAACATGGATGCCCTCAGATCCTGTTCTTTGACAACAAGCTTAAAACCTACTCCCCAGGTAGTGCAAGAGCTAACCTCACAATTAGACATCAGTTAAGATTTCACTGCCCCTACATCTATTGATCAATGGAGAGGTAGAAAGAGAAAATGGGACCTTGGTATGTATCCTTTGAAAAATGGGTGCAACTAATCCAATGCTTTGAAATCACTAAATGTCAAGCTCCCTTCTGGTATATAAGATTAGGTATCATCAAGTAGTAAAGATGTCACCATTCCAAGTCCTTTATGGGCAAAATACTTGACTGCCTAAAAGTGTATATCCATTTTAGAGGCACCCACACAAAGAATGCATAATTAGCTATGAGGGCTCTGTAGATGAAATTATAGGATTTCAGAAAAGTACTAAAAATATTTAGCTTACTACTTAAGGAAACAGGTCTCAATTCTTCAATGGATACTCCGCTGCCTTTCATCTAGGTGACATTTTTATTATTATACCATCACTGAACTGTATGTTATTCCAACAAGATCAACGTTTCCTAGTCAGGCTCTTATCACGTCATTTATATAGCGGGTTTCTGGAAAATAATAAATGATATCACTCATGGTACCATAGCAACTGAGTCCATGGTAGGCTTCTTTGTTCTAATGTCATCCTAAATTAGGAGCTTGGTTAGAGCACTGTTATATTTTGAGATAGTAAACAATTAAAATACCCACTCCAAAATTGAGTCCAATCAATATGGCCACCAACTGACCTCTTTCTACTTATAAAATTTTGATTGAAGGCATTTAATAGAAATGGGATCTTGAATTACATAAGGTTGCAATCACCCTGGACTACCCATTTACTAACCCACTGAAGCAAAACTCATCAAATAGATCATGATGCTCTATAAGTTTGCGCTATCTAGTTACTAGGCAACAGAAAACAGAACATCCATTGTCTGGCCTTCAATGTAAAAAAGAATAAAAAGTACCTGGTTGTGGAGGCCCTGAATTTTTATTGTCACAAAGTTCCCATGAATCATATAATTATTGATCAAATTTACCCTTATAATTTTCTGAATTATATACATCCTTCAATTTTTACTTTAGTTATGTTGTCTTGTTAATTTTAGGAAATTGTATTGAAAAATGGTCTTGAACATAACAGGGGTACTTCAAATCTTTTAATATGAAATCATAAAGTCCTGGAAAAGAAGCATCTTAGCCAATGAGTACCCTGAAGTCAGGAGCTATTAACAGTTATCTGTATACACCTTTATTATTGAAGTACTAATGATACATAAATATTTTCAAAAGCATATATAACATAAGAAGATGGGAATATTGTAAAAAAATTCTTCTTTTATATTTTATAATTAATAAATATCACTTTATGATATTTTTTTATCATTAAACCAATACTATAATAGGTATTTACTTATGTTTTAAAGAAAGTCCTTTGGTCACTTTGATGCTGTTTTATCAGCATTTCTTTTTATAATAAAGAAGTCTCACTACTTTACTACTAAGTCCCTATTGCAAAAGAGCAATCTGGCTCATACTATGAAGATAAGCGCTGAGTACTAAAAGCTTTCCTATTCGAACTTTTACTCAATAAAATTACTTCTAGAGCTCATGATACTGATTAATAATTGTCGAATATCACATCTGCAAAGAATTGTTAGTCCACCATAGGGCATTTCATTCACCACAATCTTCAAAAATTTTGCTTTAAGTCACATATAGGAAGATTAACTTTACTTAATATTCTCTATCACAAAATCTGGTCCTATTCTTAGCCCATCGGTGTTTTCAGCAAGTTTTAAGCTCCTAATGACACCTTGGCAGCCCAATAGTCTCAGTATATTCGCTTGTAGTATGTCACGTTGAATAACCTTTGTTGCTCATCCAGACCCATATTCAACCTTTGACCCATGAACTTAAATGCAACCTGTCAATTTATTTATATGAAATATAATCCAGCTTTGACTTAAAATGTAACAAGGTATCTATCTTGTTACCAATTTATGTATTTATGTATTTGTATATTTGCTTATGAAGTATATGTTGTTTTATAGTGTCAGGATTTAACTCCATTAAAATTTCTAATTAATGTGAATTAAGTGCAATTGCCAACAATGTTTGTATATTAATTTAGCAGTTTGCTATATTTTTGGTATTTAAATTACTTGCACGTGATGATTGGGCTGAGATGCAGACCAATTAGGGGTGTTCTTGTGTTATAAAATCGTTGTAATGCTTTTTTGATGGTAGCTTGTAGATTCCCAGAAAACATGACCCGTCATTAATGAGTAAATTGTTCCATTACTTAAGCATTTCCTCAATCTTGTAAAAGGGTAATTTACTGGGGCTGGGTAAAGTCTTTGGAACTTGCTAAACCAGAATTTAGCCCTAAGGATCATAATCTAGTAGGCGATGGCTGCCAATTAGGTGGATGATTTTTGGATAAGTTATTCATCAAGAATAGATTCATTTATGGTTAAGTTTGCTGGCGATGAATGTCTTTTTTGAGGTGAAATTAGTTAGTTGATCACCAAACTTTCTTATGTAAGCCCCCATGCCATTTTTATTTAAACAAAATTAGATAGTTATAATATGTTTTCCCATTTTTGAATAGTGAAGTAATATTTTTTTCTCTATCTAACTTATTGAGTTGCTTAAAGTTATGCAGATATCATTTTCCTGTAAGAGGATACATGAGTGGCGTTAAGTCCAATTTTAAAGAAAATTGACTGGCTATTTGTCTCATATAACTGATGAATTATTTTACTCATACACTATAAGTCATAGAACTTAAGCAATAAACTTAACACAAAGTTTAAATTGGTTCTCACTAAGTGGGTATTTGAGTCTTTCCAAACTAATAGAAGAACCAGAAATATTAAATAATATGTCTTGCATACAAAGAAAAAAATTTAAATAGCTATGGAACAAGTGAAAGTGTTAATTGGATTACACTTATATTTGCAACACAGGTCAATCTGACAAAATTAGAAAAAGATTGGAAAGATGGAGGAAGAAGTCTATCTATTCAAGACCAGTAAAGTTTTATATGAGAAAATTTCATCCCAGAAACAAAAGAATCTGGTGTTATTAGGGAACTTTTGATGAAAAAGTGTCTCAAAGATTAAAATTGAGAAAATTTGTAAACTACAGGTGAAAGAATCATATATCTTAAAACGGCTACAAAACTTTGAGAATAAAAAATTTAACTGCTCTTAATTGGAGACAGAGTTATGTGATAAGTTGTGTGCCTTAAAAGAAGAGCGCAATGTGGGAAGCATGGTGCCTCTAGAAACCCCCATAATGCTTTTGCTGCATTTTTAGTAATGACCCCTGATAACACTCATATTACCCCAAGAGTTACTAGATGTACATCTTGTACAATTGTCATACCAGTGATTATTGAAGAATTTTGAGATACTTCAAAATGCTAACATCTAACCAGAGTAATGCACGGTGTTTTTCAGGATAATTAAACTGACCATGTTCATATACTTTAATCTACAGAAAGCAATTACTATCAGCAATTACTTAAACACCAACTGTCAGAATTTGGCGCTTCCCCAATTACATAGAGAATTGGTCATATAGCAATTCAAAAGCTGCGATTATGAAATAATTTGGTAGCCTCAAGTGGATAGCTGCCCAAAAGCAAAAGTGTATGAGAATTTAAGTTTAAATGGACGAAATTTTGGGAGAATTTTACAATTGAGTTTAAAAGAAATAACAAGCTCTGGCTGGCGCAAATGCAATAAATTATTTTAACTACAACATCGCCATGAAAATGGCACTCCACTCTTAACATAAATTATACAAGTGATGATTATGGCATTATCAACCAACTTTAATAATCTCAAATGTCAAATACTAAAGACGTTGGGCTTAAATTTTGATGCGCCAAACAAAGTCTCAACCTGAATGCATACCATGTAAGTTGGTGGACCTTTACTGACAGAAACATGGATAACATAGAATGGGGACAATAGGGAATAAACCTAAAGGGTGAAAATGGCCTGACAAATAAAACATTTGCCACAAATGTGGAACTAAGTATATTAAACCTCTCAGTGTTGGAGTAGTGATAATGAGGAGCAAGTGAACCTTGTTTGCCCCAAGAAAATGACCTATTTAAGAGGAGGAAAATGACATGCGGTCAAGATGAGGAACAATCTAGAACTATATGCTATCAAGTTTAATCATACAAACATCAGGACAATAATTTAGATATATCTTATATTATATATGAATAAACCATTAATCCATTATATAAAGTCATATGTCAGAGTGTTTGTCAAGATACCAGGGTGGAATCATGGAAGGCGTGACTATTTGAAGGTAGGGCTTTGAAGTTCACAGAGTAGTATGAGACTTTATTGATTTAGAATAAAAAATATCTAATAAATATATAAAAGTATATAAGAAATTTCTCCGTAAAAGTACTCTTTTTTAAGATAAGTGGGTTTAAATAATACCAGGTTAAAAATAAGAAAAGAATGAATAAGGGAAATTCATAAGATGGTGAGGGATAAGTGCATAAAACTTATGATGGAGGAAGTAGATTTGGGAATGTAGGAGGCGATGTCACAGGTCAGGCTAAGAGTTAGAATAAAGCAGGATTTATCATTGAGAGCTGTAATGAGATTAAAAATAGTAATAAAGTTAAGTGGTTTTCATTTTATGCCATTAAAGAGCCTACAGATAGTAAGGTAGAATATGTGGCATAAGGTTGATAGTGGGAAAATAGATGAGATAAACGCTGAATACAACTTATGCTTAATATCAAGAAAATATTAAGTTGATTCAGGCATATTTCCCTATCTCATTGGCTAGCAGAGCACTGATGGAGCAAAATATGTAATATATTTGGTCATGAACTCAGCTTTATTATGGAAAATCACTCAGTGCTTAAAAATAGAATTGCATTGGTGAAACTAGGCCTTAGGCCCAATAAAATATTAAAATATATATTAAACTTTTGATTTTGGTCCTTGAACCCAGTAAACAATGGATTATAAGTATAAATCAATATTGATGCCACTAATAGATAAATAGAAATTAAATAAAAGAAATAAAGGATCATAGCACCAAAACTTTGGTTAACCCTGACAATGCCCCCTCCAAGCCTTGATTGGAGGTGATAATAGTTTTCCAGTGTCAGCTAGCTTTGGATTCACAGGGTAGTATGGCATCTGGAGCTGCATTTTGAGAAACAAGATGGTTGAGGGAATTATGTCAATGGTTCATGAAACCATATAATGAGAATGTTTGTTAGATAGAATTTCACCATGGTGTCAGATAAAGATAAACTTTGGTTGGGAGAAATTAGTTTAGCTGATGGGATAGTAATGTTGAAATAGCAAAATGAAAGCACCTTAGCTGCTTTGTCAGGTCACCATGAAAGCAGAGCTGGTAAATATTGAAGATAGCCTTTCTTTATTTTTTATGGAAGTAATTAATTTCACATTCATTTTTCTACTGAGTTTCTAATTGGATGAAAGTTTGCTGCATTGATGTGTAAATATAAACTTGGATTGAGAGGCTTCAGATTGGCAGATCCAAATAAGAGCCAAAGATAGTAAAGGTAAAGTATTTTGGTTGTTTTTCCCAGTTGAGATGTCAGTGAAGGTAAGGATTTTGATTTTGGGCTCTTATTAATCTTAAATGGTGGCTAGATGGTTTGGAATTAAATGTGATCATATAATTATTAATCAATTTCTTAAATTCTTGGGTCAGAGTGGCTTGGTGTTCAGGCCTTCAATATTATGCCTATTTTTGCGTAAGGGTTGCTCATTGGTAGTTTTACTATTGCAATTCTTTGATTCAGCTTTATTTTCCGCTATGGTCAATTCTCTCTGAGTCGATTGGTCCAAATCGTCCTGAGGGAAGCTAGCAATTTGGTTTAGTGATTGAGCTGCAAACCTCTAAAACCGTCTCAAGCCTTTGGAAAAGGTTCAGGGGGTTATGATTCCTTACTGACATTATAACTAACTAAAAGGTTAGTTAAAATTAAAGAAACATCAATGAAAAGTTAGAAAGTACTTGAATTAGTATAAGGAGAAGAATTGTTCTTGATGGTACACAGCTCAGTAGTTATAGAAATATATCATGATTTCAGAGGGCTTCAACTAAGGTAAACATTTTAGAGTGTGGAGGCATCTAAGTTTGGTGGCTCCAGTCTCTTATTTGGATCAGCGAGGAGCCTCAGTGCGGGGTATTGAAATTGGTACAGGGGCATTCAGTATGTTTGGCCCATTTTTTGTCAGGAGATTCAGTTGGTTGCAACATTAAACTCAACTTCTCTGGTAGCAAATTCAAACTATCTGTCTATCTTAGTCTAGTGGGCTTACGCGCCCAGCTTTAGGCTCTTCTTCAAGATTTAGCTCTTCAGCGCGCTTGTTGTGGCTAAAGTTTGGCAATCCCAGGCATTTGTCTAATAAATCATAAGTAGTTTAATAGGTGCAATGTGGTTGTTGACACATGGGATTTTATCAACTTTAGGTTGAAGGATATATTGTAGCTTTAATACTTTCTTCAGTTATTGTTTTACTGATGAGTGGTGACAACCATTAATCTTTCATTATTGCAAAAACAACCTAAAAGCCAATAGTCATTAATCTCAGTGAGGTCTTCATATGATTCCTTTTGTACAGAGTCCCATCTTTTCTTTTAACTTAGTGCTTCCTCTTTTTTGTAAAAGTAAAGCTTTCTCAAATCTCTTTATTTTATGATGCTGGAACTTTTCTTATTTCTATATCTTCTAAATATTTCAGACATATTTGATAGGTCAAGAAAAGGTTTGAATTAACTGTATATTCTAAAGTGTACAAATTCTTCTGGTCTACACTCAAAAGATCTCCTTATAAAGGTACACTCCATAGATACTTTATCTTGTCAATTTAAAAGCAGATATACCAATACATTGGGGTTGATTGACTCTTAATGATCTCCATAGTGATATCTTGATTTTCATCCAAGTTTGAGGGTATGTTCTCATGGTGCAACTTAAAAGCTACCTGGAATAGAATATCTATTTGTCAGGCCACAAGGGTGGAATCACTGAAGGTGCAATTTATCTGAAGGTAGGGCTTTGAAGTTCACAGAGTTTTATGAGACTTTAGACATTTAGGATAAAGTAATAGCTAATAATTAAGTTTAAACGGTATTCTTATGTAAAAGTACTCTCTTTTTTAAAAAGAAATTGGGGGAAAATAACAACCTTTAAAAAAGGCACTAAAAAGTATGAAATAATTGAGAAATTATGCCTCCTCAATAAGACCCTTTTAAAGTTGGTGCCATCTTCCAACCTGGCATAAAATTTTGCTTATGAATAAAATTTATATCTTATGTCTGGATTGGGTTCAAATGTAAACTATAAGCAACTTAGAATATATAGTGCTGAGTAAATATATTATAAATGCCTATTATAAGTCAGTTAATATATGGTGCTGCCTTCAAAAAGGTTTTTATTGAGGTGGCATAATTTCTTAGTTATTTCTACTTTTTAGAGCCTTTTAAAGGAGGTTCTTTTTTCCAAAAAAATTTTTGAGAAGGTCCTTTTTTCCAGAATCCTTTACCCCCAGTTCTTTTCCCCCAAAAAATTAGAGCATTTTTTAAAATGGCTCTTTTTCATACTTTTATTTAGAAATTTTTTTAGTACTAAATGGTTACTTTTATTTAAATATTACTATCTCAATATATTCTTTTTAACCCCTTACTATTTTTCTATAAAATTAAAACTCATTATATATAATATTTATAGTATCTTATAAACAATTATACTAATAATTCATTTTATTAAATTTAATTAATTTTATTGGCCAAATTATATTGAATTTACTGATCACCATCTACAATACTTCATGTTATTAAATTTAGATGCTTTTATTGGTCAACATATGCTGAATTTACTGATCACCATCTACAGTAATTATTTTATTATATTTGGTTTCTTTCATTAGTGAATCTATGGTAAATTTTTTGATTGCTGTCTAAAATAATTTATTTTATTAGATTTAGATGAGTATAATGGTCAAATTATGCAAAAACAATAGCCATCTATAACGATTTAAGCTTGTCCTGCTATGATCTCATACTGCCTGGATTTTGAACTTACCCCCAGCCATAGGACATATATCATATCAAAAGTTGCTTTGAAGCTATTGCTTCACCAATGCCGGAATTAAGTTTATCTGAAGCTGTATTAGTCCCACAAGTATTCATCGCTTCTGAGCCCATTTTGATATACTTACAAAATAATGGGCAGATACTTGACCAATACTTACAAAAGTAAAATGGGACCTAAGTTGGAACATCTTCTATTTTTGAAGAATATGATCATCCAAATTGGTCCTGAATTTTCAGAGTTATGAATGAACAAACATAGAATAAAACAAAAAAACATACATAGAAGTCAAATTAATAACTTTCTACGTCTTCAAGATCACTTAAAAATGAAGTTTACTTTATATATTACCAGAATATAACCAAGTATAAAATAAATGAAGGAGAATTTTTCACATGATGGGGTTAGGTGCATACCATGAGTGAGGGTAGAAGTGGATTTGTAAATGTAGGAAGTGATGACAGTCCAGTTTCAGAGTTGAATTAAATCAGGACTTATTATTGAAAGATGGACAGAGATTAATAAATGGCAACACAGTTAAGTGGTTTACATTATCTACAATTAAAAACAATAGATATAAAGGTAGAATAGGTGGCATAAGGTTTAGGGTATTTAGAGAAATTTAGTTAAATACAACCCAAGTATTAGTACTAAGATGATATAAGTTGGTTTGGGCATAATTACCTATCTTACCAGCCAGTGGAGCACTACAAGGACATTTTTTACGTAATTTAATTAGGTCATGAACTCAGCAGTATTATGGGAATTAACTAAGTGCTTAAAAATTGAATATCTAAAATGATATCAGGCCTTAGGCCCAATTAAACATTGAAACATAACTTATATTTAACTGAGGTAAGCCAAGCAGGGGATAGACAGTACCAATATACATAATGGGATAGGGGAGTGAAGTGTAACTAAATTAGGCACCCCAGAGTAGACGAGCTACCCTATTGACAGCCAGTACTGCCAGGTATAGGGGGGTCAAATGCGCTACTTCAAAGGGGTTTCCCCTATTATAGAGCAGGTGTGGAGGAAAGGGCCCTTATGCAGAAACCAGAATAGGAACCATGATTCAACAAGTTGATGTTGCTTCAGCCTCATGTATCCTTATAGACAGGCTTGAAAGTGTTTCAGTAGGTGTAGGTGAAATCTGCTAATTGTCCCACGGATGGTGGGTACAGTTCCCTTAAAAGCATCCAGTGCTATGGTATGGATTGTCCACATTGCAATGGTGACTATTAGGGAGAAGAGTGTGGGTGGTATTGGGGACTCAAGTCGGAGCGTTAGAAGGCTTCTGTAGATTGAAAGTTCCTGGTCGTTGTGTGTTCTTAACAAATGCGCAACTTCCTGCCATATGGCTCTAGATGGGGGGCATGCCTCAAGGTGGTGGTGCAAGGTGCCATCCCCTCCACACACTGCGCACTCTGCATGAAGAGAGTTGGAGGGATCTGCTGTTCTGTAGGTTCTTCTGAGACAACGCCAGGTGTCAGCTCTTACCCTAGCTGGAAGAGCAAATGATGTGTTATCCTCCATATTGTCTTCTGTGTTGTGAGATCATATGGGATGTCTAAAAACATCCAGGTAGTCGATTCTTGCAATGAATGGGGCCACGTTGTGTGTGTCCCTCTGGGGTGATCCTCTGGATTCCTTAGTGTGAAGTGGGATCTGGTTCTTCCCCTTCCCTGACTCATGCCTGTGAGTGTGACGGACCACCCCATGTACATTAAAATATAAATTAAAAACAATGTTTTGGGCCTTGAACAAAGTAAAAGTATTGAATCTTATTACAAATTGATATCAATTCCAATAATAGATAAATTGAAGTTGATTAAAGAAATAAAGGTATCATAACCTTATAAATGAGGCTCATTTAAACTATGGCACAGCCCAACATTTTATAATGCAATCACAAGAGCTAAAGTGTAGGTTACTTGCCCTAGAATTCACAACAAAATGAATTGACCATATGCTCACCGTGTATTTGACAAGGCAAAAATGCTGCTGAAGATAATGAGAAATTAATATAGATGAAATTGGATGATGATGGAGTCAATATTCTTAAATAAAAAATATAAGTAACTTAAAATTCATACCCATTTAGATTAAAAAAATGTGTGCATAAAGTAATGCCTTAATCATGCTTTTTGAATATAAATGAAATTCAAACTGTCCACTCTGAATTGGCAATTTGAGATAAGTTCTCCTACTATGATGCAAGAGGTCTGATTACCAACCCAAAGCGGATGAATTCTAGATGGGTCCATCTCAAGTAATATAAAATCATCAACTGACGCCTAAATTATTAAAGCATCTCCTTAGTCAAATAATTAATATAGTCTAAAGCAAATTTTAAATTATAGGATTTACAAAAGAAAAAAATAATAGAAAATAATAGAAAAATGATATAAAAAGATGGGAAAAAATGGAAAAAATGAAAAAGTAAATATTAAAAGACAATCTCACTTAATTTTTTACCTTATTATATATATCCTATTATGATTCAACCAAACTAGGACGCCTTTTGGGCGGAGATATTTCCACGCCATACCTACAATGATGAGCATAAGCAAATAATAATCTGTTTAGCTTTTTTTAAGAAAAATTGTGAAGGAATTGAAGATCATCTATAAAGCTGACAATTGCAGGCTTTGCAGAATCTAGGGGTAGTTCAATTCAAAATTGTTAGAATATGAGTTGCAGTTGATCAACATGGTTGATGTGTCCATTTAAGCTGTCAGAAGATAGAAACTAGGGAGAATATATCATATATAAGAGAGTTGAGCGAGATAATACTATGTAATCAAAATAAATTTTTTTGAAGTAGCATCAAGAGTTTGAAAAAGAGAAAATGAAATGCTTGCTTTCAAACTGTCATGTCAGGGGATTTGTTAGATTTTTTGATCACATCATATAGCTTTGACTAAGTATAAAATGATTCATATCTATCCTGTCACCAATTTATGTATGGGGATATTTGCCTATGAAGTATATGTTGGTTTTAATGTCAGGATCTGTTAGGATGAGTATGTGCCAAGAGTATTCTGACTTTAAGCGTGGGTGCTTCAGCAGCCTTGACAGCAAGCACAGGCTTCTCAGCTGTGCCTCATCAGAATTAGGGGGTGATACTGGTGGGTGTTGTCATTGTAAGGTTGCAGCTTCTAATAGCTTGGTTAGTTTAGCTTCTAAATGTTCCTTATTAATGAGGCCATTAAACATGACCCTTGAATGGTGTCTACTTGGAAAGCGCAAAAAATGCAGATAATAAAACTTATTGACAAAAAAATAAAAAAAACCTTTGGGGATAAGGTTTTTTAGAAAAAAAAATAAAAAAGAACAAACATAACACATTAAAATAGGTAGGATGCTTGGTTTTAGCTGAACTAGGGGGAGGAAGTCTACTAAGATGAACTATGGTAGTAGGGGAAGTGTCAGGGTTGGGATCTTGACAATATATCAGTTCTTCTGAAATGAGTATCTATTATCCTATTTTTTAGTTATTCAAATTGGTTCAATTCAATTTTGATTAATTTTTTATTCACTTTATTTTAATACAATTCAAACAAAATTGAAACATTTTTGAGATAATTTAATTTAATTTTGATTGATTATTGTAGTCATTCACTTTTAGAAATTTTCATATTTCATTGTTACATTGAAGGTCTTCCCATTCACTTTAGGTGCCATGTGCACTCTAAAACTGTAGTGCATTGTGCAGTACACTCAATGCATTAATTTATTACTTTACATCCCTAATCGATTGAGCTAATCTACTATCAAATAAATTATAGTATAAATAAGACAGGATGGCTAAGGAAATCTCAAGCTAGCATAAAAAGGTTTTAAAAAGTTTATTTTATTGTCTTTTATCTTAGCTATGATTATTTGGAATCTATTACCTTTAATACAGTTCTTCCTATCCTTTGTTCTAAAAATATTGTGATGCCAACTTCCCAGGCCCATTTGCCACCTCCAAACTTGAACTCTTTATTGAACTTCTTATTGAATAATTTGCCAAAGGTAGAACCTTCCACCAAGCCAGCAAACATTCCAACTGTCATGTACCACTATTCACCCTTTTCCTTCTAGGGTATATAGCAGTGTACATAATTCTCAATAATTTCAGAAATCATTTAGGATGCTACTCTCTTCATGCTCATCTTGCACAAGTTCTCATGGTAGGAGTACCAATGTCCACAAACCTAAATGGATTTAAAGGCTTTTATAATACATATCTTAATTAAAGTCACTTCCAAGTTGGTGCCTTACAATATGCTAGCTTCCATACTGAGCTGGTTCATTCAGGACAGTTCAGGTGGTTCAGTGGTAAACCCTTTAAGTATGTTTTTAGTTGTTATCACCTTGTTTGGGGCTGTTATCTTACAGGCCTCATAATTTAACTCAGAGTAAGAATAGCTACTCAGGAACGCTACCAACCAACTTATGGTGAACCCAATCATTCCTACCATGCACACACAGTAGTAATGAACCAGGCGTCAACAATGCAACCCACTAGTAGTGAGCATCAAGATATTCTGGATATTGTATCATTTTCAGAATCGGAATTTTAAGCTTCAACAAGAAAGTTTGCATCATATGTAAAGAAAGTTAAGCTATGTGGCTAAGCAGCTAATTAGAAACCCAATAGTGGTTTGCCAAGGCAAATTTGAAGAACCCTGATTTGTGACACAACTACCCACGTTTTTGTCAAGAACTACTTGCTAAATTCAGTCTGATGACCAACTTACATGAAAAGCGTCAACAGATGTATGATCTTCAACAAGGCTATGACAAAATAAAGCGCTATAATGACAAGTTTACCAGGATAAAAAAACAACTAAACCTTAATGACACAGAAGCATGTTTCTTGATAAAGGAGAAGTTGGCCCTACAATATAAGGAATTCCTGTCCCATCATCAGTTGCCAGTGCCACATAGTGACCTACTAAAGAAATTATGCTTATGGGGGCGTAAGTTTGAACAATTACCCAAAGACTTGCAACTATATGATAGAACAAGAAGACAAGCCAAAAATTCCACAGTGGAATTACATCAAAGTAAGGAACCTTGTTATCAAAAATATTCCTAAAAAAGGAGGAGGATTTAAACTTATGGCTGAGAAAAAGAAACGTCTCATTCAGAGGACAAATTGTCTATACTGTGGAAACAAGGAGCATCAAGTTGTTGCATGCTCAAAGCTTCCCCAATCACCTACCAACTTGACATTTGGGCAAACTTCTACAATATTGGTAATCCTAATAGTGATAATAAAGTCTCATATCAAATCTACGCTACTATTCAGACACACTTGCTCAATAGGGGCCAAGAAGCTACAACTGGCCTTACTGGACTTTAAGGCCATGGCCAATTTCATGTAGTACAGCATATTTAAAAACATTAAGAGGGAACTCTCATAAGGAGAAGACCAAATTAGCTGATGGGATAGTACTGGATGTTTAAATGGCAGACCATCTCCTCAAGGTCAACATTGGAGGATGCAGATTCAGTCAAAAATTTTTAGTAATGGACAAGATAACATTCCCAGTTGTACTTGGTTTTCAATGGTGGCAGGAAACCCGTTGTATTGATAAATGGGACAAACTAACTGCTAACTTCAACCAGGGAGGAGTTTCAAGTTCAGTAAAGTTACAGATAAGGATGAACTCAATTAGACACCCCTGGCTACGCTTCATTGAACCACATGCAAACAATCAGGAAATAACAAACCTACCTAAGGAGCTACAAGGCTACCAAGATGTATTCAGTGAGGAGTTTTTTAGGACCCTGCCACTATGCAAGGATTGTGATTTGAAAAATGAAATTATGCCAGGGAAAATGTCTAATTGGTGGAAAGTTGCCCTAAAATTCACCAAGGATTATTATTAAAACAACATTTTAAAGAAAACTTACAAAAGGATTCATGAGATGGTCAAACTCATCATGCTCTTCTCCTATTTTTTGTCAAAAAAATATTAAGGACTGACCTTATGTGGATTACACTGATTTAATCAATCACCATGAAAATAGATATCTAGTCCCATCAGCAGAACAATGTCTGATAGTTTAACAAGGCTCGGATATTCACCAAATTGTATTTAAGGAATGCATACAATCAAGTCAGAATGCAGAAGGACATGAATATAAAGATAGTTGTTATAACACCCTTTGAATTTACAAATATATTATAATGCCTTTTAGGCTATGTAATGTCCCGGAAATCTTTCAAGCCTTGATGATAGAAGTACTGTTCCCCATGATGAATAATTTGTTGCAGTCTACTTTGATGATATTCTCATATACTTTAAGGATATGGGGACCCATGTAGAACATTTAAAGGCAGTGATCCAGAAACTCAGGAAGTATAACTTGTATGCTAAGTTATAAAAATTTGAGTTTATTGCAAAGAAATAGACTTCTTTGGGTATGCCATCAAAGAAGGGGGTTTTGCTATTTCGCCTATCAAGTATCAGCAGTCACAAATTGTCCTCTCTTTACAACAAGAACTAAGTTCGCGCCTTCCTTGGGCTTGTAAACTTCTGCAGAAAATTTAATTAAAGCTTTTCAGCAATTGCCCTTCCCTTGACAGACCTTACTTCAACCCAGTACCTTACATCTGGACGCAAAAGTCTCATAAGTCTTTTGAAGCCTTAAAGGAAGCCTTCACTGCAGTTCCAGTTCTTATCAGATCAGACCCAAAAAGCAATTTTTCTTGTGACAGATGCATCAGACTTCGCCTATGGTGCGGTTTTGCTTCAGGAGGGGAAAGATAAGAAAGGCCATACTGTGGCCTTCTTTTATCAAAAGATATTAAATTCAGAAAGGAACTAAAGAATCTATGATAAGTACTTTTAGTCATTGTTAAGGCTACGGAAACTGGAGACAATACCTAGAATTGAGTAAACACACTGTGATTAATGAACGGACTAAAAAACCTTCTATTTCAAAGAAAGACATAAGATCAGTCAGCGGCATGCACTGTGATATTTATACTTAGCCAAATATTATTTCTAAATTGACTTCAAGTCAGGAAGATCTAATAATGTTCCAGATGCACTTAGCAGAAGTGAGGGCCATGGTGAAAATTATGATGGATATTTTGGAGTATAATACTAGACATGTGATTGAAACAGAAAGATTTTTTTCCTAGCCATGCAACAGGCAGAGACCTACTTGGATTACCAAGCAAAAGAAGCACAAAAGAAGGACCCTGTTTACCAAGAGATGCTAAAAGGGGACTACCTTCCTGGACTCTCTCATGCACTTGTGATCAAGGACCAAGCAATATACCTGCAACGTGCATCATGGACCCAGATGTACTATTGAATTTTAGGTCTATTAAGGATGGCTGGTTCTTCTTCTATGGTAAGGTGGAGTTTTGAATGTCTATTGTATGAAGACAATAGACCAGACGGTGACTATAGTTAATATATAACTCCTTGGTAATTATACTTAGAGCTGTATTCTTCTGTCGTTACTTAGAAGATGGCACGCTGCCCTGATCCTTCTGATCCTAAGTAAATTCTCAACTTGATACAATGTAATATATTAGATATAAAAAAGCTTATAAATTAAAATATAAACTTGTGGTATTTTTTGATGATGATTTATTAGTATCAAAATTAGGATAATTTATAGGGTTCAATATTCACCACATCTTACCCATGACGCCTCAATTTCAATGGCACTTGGCCAGAGAAAGTAGCTAGGTCTTTTTAGGATCTACAATCCAATTGACTCAAGGCATCTCAAACGCCTCAGGGTTGGTCTCAAACTCAGAAATATTCTCAAGACAGTGTTTCTAACACGTCTGCAAATAGCTGAACTGATTCTCATCTCAAGAAATTGGCAGCACATACCAAGGCGATTTGTACCACTAATTAATGATTAATTTGATCAAAAACTTGATTGGCATTAAAAACTAATTTTGACATAGACCAAGAGCCCACATGCCTGGGTCATTTTTTTTATTTGAGGCAAGCCTATGTCTGGGTCATTTAGTTGGCTATTATTTTAGGTTTGACCAAACCAACAAAACCCCCAAGCCCATGACATCATAGTCAAATATTATTAAGTGTAATTGCTAGGCCATGGATCTTAAACTTTGCATAAGCTTAAAATATTCCTGATCTATAATCACTGATTAAATTTAAATTTATTGCGGGGAAGGCTGACCATGGGATGGACACTTCCGAATATGACTCAGATGAGACAAAACTCAGTACCAGGTGAGGCACCCCAGAGAAGCGATGCTATCTCTTGTTGCCAGCGGGAACGCCACTTATGGGAAGGGGGAAGGAACGTGTGTAGGGGGCGTAGCCACTATTGAGCACGTGTGGAGGAAGGGGTCTGATTTGATGAACCAGACTGGGAACCAGGAGGAGACCAGCTGCCGGCGACGTGGTGGGAGATATCCAAACATCCACGCTTGAAAGTGATCCACCAAATGAGACCGGAATCTGTGGACAGCTTCAGGGAGGGTGGGGATGGATCTGGCGATGGCATCCAAGACAATCGTGTGGATAGTCCACATGGCGATTGCAACCACCAGAGCACGAAGGGAGGGTGGGAGGGGGAGGCCATTGATGAAGCAAACATATCTCTTGACAGACTGAAGGGATGTGTTTGATCCTGGCCTAGCAGACGTTGGACTTCACGCCATATTACTTTAGAGGTGGGGCACTTCTCCAGGCGGTGAAACAGCGTTCCATACTGGCCACACACGACACAGGATGAGTGTAAAGCATTAGAGTGCTCAGCTGTACGATACACCCACCTCAGGCAGCGCCACACATGGGAATGGACTTGAGGCTGCAACAGAGGATGGTGTGCGTATTTCCAGATAGTCTTTTGGGTCTCAGTAGAATAAGGGATGTCCATCATGTCCAGGTAGTCCACCCTGGATAGGACTTGGGGTCGAATGGGGATCACGCCATCATGGATGGGTAGCCCCTGTACCTCTTGTGTGAACTGAGGAGAGGGGCAGCCTCTTTGGGTTGTATGTCCACTAATACGAATTCTTCACTCTGCACTTCGCATGGAGAGTAGGATTCGTTTGTAGTGGGTTTTGGTCCCGTGAGGACCTGTGGCTGATGTGTGTGATGCGAGGTATTTCATCAGGGAGTGGGGGTTTGATGGATTGTTGAGGCCCAAGGCTCGGGAGAATTGGAGCGGGCCACGCGGGACCAGTGTTGGGATGGGAGTGTAGGAGCAGTGATGGCCGCAATCTAGGTGCCTAGGATCTTGGCGGCATGGGCTTTGAAGTCAAGTAGGCCCATGCCACCATGATGATGAGGGCCAAACATGACCTCTAGCCATACTGGTGGAGGGCGGCCTGACCAAAGCCAACCTTGTAGCAAAGCATACAGGGATTTGAAGAAGCTTGGGTAGAAGGGGATGGCGTGGGCTCCAAACCAGACTTTGGATAGGAGCATAGAGTTGGCAAGAACAACCCTGCCAGTGAGGGTAGTAGGGTGGGCTCTGAGAGAGGCGATTCGCTTCGTCACGTTGTCCAGTATATGGCCCTCCATTACTGCTGACGCGTATCCTCCTGCCTCCAACCACACGCCCGGATGGCGTACTGGTCCTATGGTAGGTTGCGGCACAAAGGGGAGCACCAGTGGAGCGGTGTGTTTTGAGTTAGTAAGGCGTGGACTTGGGCGAGCAGCTGAGCTGGGTTGGGAACTACTTGCTGGGGCCCAGCAGTTCTGAAACTGACCAAGGAGGATGATTTCGGTTTTGGAGGCGTTCAGTGTCGCGTTGCTTACCCGGGAATATTCCTGGATGAGGGCTTCAAGCGTGCATACATCTTTATTACTAGACACCCCCACCATGCAATCATCTGCAAATGCCATCATCTTGACTGGGGTTTGGCCTAGCACATGGACCCCAGTGAGTTGGGCATTCACATTTTGCAGTAGTGGGTCAAGGCTGAAGTTGTATAAGAGTGGGCTCAGGGGGTCCCCTTGTCGCAGGCCCCTTTGAGGATGGACTACATCCGTTAGGAAACCTGAGCCGCGCACAGCCATTGTTGCAGATTCCGTGAGCAGCATCACCCAGTTAATGAAGCGGGGAGGTAGGCGGAATTGTTGGAGGCAGGCCCTAAGGTATTCCCAGTTTACTCTATCATAGGCCTTTTGTTGGTCCAAGAATACAAGTGCCCCAGAGGCTGTGGACTGACACACATTAGCCACAGAGTGCACGTTATCCCAAATCGACCTTCTGGGGATGAAACTGAATTGTTCTGGAGAGATGGTGGCAGATGCTACAGTCCCTAAATGGTTAGCCATGATTTTTGTTAAAATTTTGGTGTCTGTGTTTGTTAGAGAAATGGGGCGCCAGTTGGCTAAGTCTAGCCTATCCCCTTTCTTGAAGAGTGTGACTGTAAAAGCCTCATGTCCTCCTGGTAGGAGGCGCGTTTCCAACAGGCTTTGGTTGAGTGAGGCTAGCAGCAATGGGGATATGTATTTAAAATATTTTTTGTAGAACTCATATGGAATGCCATCTGGGCCTGGGCATTTTCAGTTTGGCGCACCGCGAATGGTAGTCCATAATTTGTTTGGAGTAATTAAATTCATTATTTCTGGGTATCAGAAAATGGTGCGGATATGAGCTCTGTCGAGAAATTCTGCCATTTTGGCCGGCTGAATTGGTTCGGCTCGGTATAACTCGGAGTAATATCTTTGCATTTCGATTGCCACTTTGGCTGGTGTGTCCATGATAGAATTATCCAATCTTCGCACCTGTGTGCAGGCCACGCTCTGGCATAGTGCAAAAAATTTTTGAATAAGTATGTGGTGCACTTGTTGCCTTTAGTGATGCGTGTGGCCCTGTATTGGACACAAACCTGATGTTTGTGTTGCCTTTCAAGTGCGTTGAGGTGGGCTGCTGCCTCCACCCACTTCTGGCCCTATGCAGGGCTATATCCTGAGGCTGGAATATTGGACTCCAAGTGGGCCAATCTCCACCAGTGCATGCGATATAACCGCCAATGTGGCTCGTGAGCATCTGGATGAGAGATGGCAATAGTGGCGGATGGTGTCTTTTTTGAAAGTTGCCCATGTGGAAATGGGGTCCGCACAAAATGGTGCAACAAACAATTTTGCCAAAGTTGCCTCTTCCACCCACGTGGAAAATCCTGGCAACGCAAGCTCTGGGGGCGGATTTTGCACCAATGTGGGGCCTTTGCAACTGTGATGGGTAAGTGGTATGTTATCGAGACCAGTCGGTGGTCAGAGAATTCTATTTTCGTTGTTTTGAAGTGGGAGATGTGGGGTTGGAATTTCGCCGCTAGAATAAGGTCAATGCGGGTCATGGACCTTAATTGGCCGTTGTGGATGTGGGGACGCATCATGTTTTTGAGCAGTGGGGCATGTCACGGCAGCGCATCCATTAACCCAAGGGTGGCTTTTAGAACGCGTAGTTCTACGTGACCCTGTGGGGTGTGGGGTGAGGGTGGCCACTGGTCCGTTGGTGAGGTTAGCCAACAGTTCATGTCACCAATTAGGAAAGAATTGGGGGGTAGCGGGAGGGATTTGACCGACAAGAAAAATTCCCAACGCTCTTGTGCACCGTTTGGGGCGTAAATGTTGACAATTGTGTGTGCAACATTGGCCCATGAAAAGGTGACAACGAGCACTCAGTCATTTAGGAATGTTTCTGAAGATGTAAATTTGAAAAAATTGTTTTTCTGAATTAGCACCCCACAGTGCTTTGACCAAAAGGATAGGGATGGTAGGAGCATTGTTTTCCAAGCATCCTCAGAACCTCGTGGACAGTGGGTTTCCTGGATGGCCAGGATATCCACGGGTAAATTATTTTATAAAAAACTCAGTTTCCTAGCCCGGGATGGGGAGGCCTTGAGTCTGGCGATATTCAGCATCCTTAGAGTGAAGGTTTCCCCCTCGCACCTTAGGTGCGAGGGGGTGGGCCCCTGGCCCACCAGCCTCTTCCAGGTCCCCACGGGCTTTCACAGCAGCGTGGGTATTAGCAGCAATGCTATCGGGTTTTTGTTAATTTTTGTGGAAAGAGTCACATTGGCTTTGGCCTTTGCTTTTTGTTTTCCCAACGTCGGACGAATTTTTTGTGGTGCAGATAAGTTTGGTGCACCGTTGAGTGGGGCAAAAAAAATTTTTGGTTGGGATAGGTCCCAAGTCAGTTTCAACTGGGGCTTGGGTGCAGCGATTGGGTGAGATCAAATCTCCCATTGGATCCTTGGATTGAGTGGCCCATTTGGCTTGGGCCTCCCAATCTGATTGGGTGATGGATTCCCGAGTTGCTTCTGCCACAAAGGTCTCCATGTCCTCCTGGCATTGTGAGTGTGGGATGGTGGTGGTGACCTTGGCCACTTCCTTGGCCGCAGTCCTATGGGCCTGCTTAGCCTTCTTCCACTCCTGCGGGGAGATGGGCTTTACCAATAGGTAGCAGCCTTGTGCTCCCCACAGGAAAGCCTCTTTGGTGCTTGCGGTTGGTTTGTAGTGCGCCTCTCCGCTGGCCATGGCCGCTGAGGGGTGCTCTTGGAATGTAACGCCCTCTTTAATGGGGCACACGTGTGCCTTATGGCTGAATGCATCACAGTGGGTGCATATGGGGGGTGCGCTGTCCACAGTTACCCGGAATGGGTGGGTGGTGTGCCCTGCAATGTCAATAAAGGTGGAGTGCGGGATCTGGGTTAGGTCCTTCGTGATCTCCTCAGTTGGGGTCAGAACTGCGATGGCTTTGCTGGTGCACAGGTGTGGCATCAGTGTGAAACATTGCATTTCGAAAGATTGTATTTCGCTGTATATGGCGAGACCATCTTTCAGGTGTTGCTCCAAAATGTCACGTTTTACTGTAGTAGGCAAAAAGTCAAACGTGAGGAAAATTTGGTTTGATTTTGTCCATCTGGTGCATTTAGTTTTGATGACCTGTTGCCCTTCAGGGAGGTCAACCACTACGCGCACCGCTGCAGCCTTGTCTGCTGCTATTTTGCTATCAAAACCTAGGTCCAGCCAACTGCGCGACATGGAGTGAGGTGCAACATACACCGCGGTCAGGAAAATTTTGTGTACATCTTCACAAAATTTTTCCCATAGGGCCGTTTTTTGGATGTCCAGATACACACGGACTCCAAATTCCACCGACGAAAGTGGCTGGGAATGTGGCGTATTGATGTACTGGTTGCATTGTGCTTGCCACATGAGTATCTCTGGGGAAATTGTGACTGCCGGTTTTTTTAGATTTTTTTCTATTTCGCCGGATTCTCTGGGGCGTTTTCGAACGTTAGAGGCCGCAGGCCTTCCGCCTGCTCCTCTTGCCTTGCTTGCCCAACTGCTCCCAGACATGGGCGCAGACTAATCCCCTCTATGAGATTATCAAACTAGATTTAGTCTTGAATTGAATGGGTTGCAAAAGTGTTTGCAACGAGAAAAAAAAAAAGTTTATCTATAATCACTGATATTCAATATGATCCATAATAAATTAAGCGTGTTAACATTATCATGTCCCTATTGAATATTCAACAATTAGATTCAGTCAACAACTTAATATTTATCATCTAAAGTGGAAGTATTTAAAAGCTTTATGAAAGTCTAGCTGCAGGTCATTAGGGTCCAAAGAAAACACATAAACGTATTTAAGATGATTATTGGTGGTTTTCCACTTGACAGCATTTTTGAGCAATTTTGATTAAAAGTAACCATTAATTTTCCATTGCCACCTACACCGCATCTGTTTTCCATTTATGTCTGCAAATCCACCACCTGCTGCCCCAATATGGGGTAGCGGTGCTCCACTTGATAACGTTTTCCACCCATCAGGCAAATGCATGTGGACTGGCTCATCCAGCCCGCCTAATGCATTGGGCCGATTTATCCTCCAAATGACTTATTACACTTAGCGCAAGTCCACCCAACCTGCCCCCACCCCCTAGCCCTACCCCACTCTAATATTCACTTTTGCCCTGAGTATAGTATGGACATCTCTTCTCATATGCTGACAAAGTGATATTTGAGCTGACAATGGCCATGTTTGCACCAGCTGGGTTTATTAACTTCTGCCCTTGTCACAATTCTGATATGACTGGACAATATGCCCTCAGCTGTGATGGCGGAATGGATTGGATCTGTTGAGTTTATTATATATCAATTAATTGAGCGCCCTGATATAAGGCGATATTGGGTTATTGGGAAATTGCCTCAAATTAGGCAATTGTGAAATTAACAAAATGAAGAATTGCCAGAGACAATGAAATATGGCGAATTTAATTACTAAGCCATATGAGTCATAGCATCTGAAGTTGTTACCATATAGGCGAGATGAGATGATCAAGGAAGGGTTGTTGTGAAGTAAGTTAAAAGTAAGCGGAGTTGGAAGAAGCCGCGATATTAAGTATAATAAATAAAAGAAGTAGTGGAAGCTAGTGCTCCATATTTATTTGTAAGTTTATTTTGGTGTTACAAGGGCAACGATCATCATATTGTTGTTCCTACTTGCTCAGTGGGTTGAACCCTGTGCAGATCCGGCGGCTTATCTCTTGGATATCACCTATTTTATAACAGTGGTGCTCACTACAGGGGGCCCATTGATCAATTATAAATGATAAAAACTCAGTTGTAATCAATGTTGCATCGATGAAGTTTTGATAAATATCCTACCCACTCTCTGGGTCATTTGCCTATGTGGAGCTAAAAATGGCGTTGGATGCTGTGCTTAAAAAACAAAATGAGCTGCTCCAGGAGGTCCACTGCACTAAGCTGCCCCCATTTAATTGTGAAGGGAATATTTATGGGTACTTTAAGTGATTTGAGATTGCAACAGAAGGAGTTTTAGATCAACGAAGAGCAAAATCGTTGATTTCTTCCTTGGATGTTGGAAGTGCTGATCAAGTCGTCTATTAACTTTCAGGCAGCTCCCCTATATACCAAGAAGTCGAAAATATGGTGCTGTGGTTGTTCAGCGGAACTGCAAAGATGTCCCAGCAGAAGGTCGAATTTTTAACCATCAAGTTTCAGCAGAATGAAACTCTCACCACTTTTGCTGAGCGCTTTACAGCGGAAGCTCGCATGTTAATTGGGGATGAAGTTTTATCTGAAGCTGATGTGTGTATTGCGATGACTTCTGCTATAAAACTGTACCATGAGCTACACAATGTAATGGCCACACTGTTGGATGAGGATGCACCTTTGCTTATACTTGTTCAGTTCTTGCACCGCATATCAGCCAACTTCCCTCCACTTAATACTGAATAGTTTCCTACTGCTATGACTGCTGAACCATCATATTTGGGAACCCTATCAGTCCAGTTCAGATTTCATCAAGCTATTCTCAGAAATTAAACGTCCACCCCATTCCTGCTTATCATCCTCAGGTCTGCTACTGCACTAGATCTGGTTATGCTGATCAATTCCAGCCCAACTCCCACCATGAATGGTATTGTATTAATCAAGTACGTGGGCCCTAAGGGGTCCGCTGTTTCAAGTGCAGTCAACAAGGGCATCTGGCATGATGGTGCCCTACTCAACTGGTCTCTTGCATACAGCCAGAACAGTACACAGCAGGGAAAAAGTCAGAGCGGAGTAGAGAAGGGACTCTCTTTCTCCGCTATATCAAACCCAAACATCCCACCTGAACCCAAATTTGAATATTCAGCGGAAGTTTCCTTACACACAATGATTCAGTGTTATATTAGCCGCCTGTTGGTGGGTGAATGTTTTGACACAAGTATAGTCAGCAGCTATGGGGGAAAAGGGGGCTCAGATGCAGGTCAATCTCGTATGCTTGCCATATGTTTTATCAAGTAACCCCTGAAAAGTTAGACCCTTCCTCAGATGCACCTTTCTTACAAGCAGTAAGCATCGCCCTTCCAGTCAATACTATTATAAAACAATACCTTAGAATTGGTGAGGGGTTGTATGTTTTTTTGGAAACAGGGATCCTTTAGATGTCCATGTTATCAACAGTCGAGATGCATCATAAACTGAATGTCCTTACTGTGACCTGGTTGTAGCTAAGAACTGAGTCTGTGCCATCTTAGATACTGGCTCACCTGTCAACATAGTCTCCACCAAATTGGTGGCCAGGTTGGTATTAAAACTGGATTTGGAACACCGGATAGTATATGGCACTGCTGGAGTGGAAAATACGGTCTATGAGGGTGCATACAGTGCCCTTCCTCTGAGGTTTGGTTCTATTGTCGTGGTAGCTCCAGCTATAATGTTACCAAATAGTAATTACGATCTGTTAATTGTTACTGCCTTCTTGCGACACTATGGGGCTGTTATCAATATGACAAATGAGACTTTTGAAATATCAGGTCAGCGAATTCCAATCCAATTTACCTCTAGTGGAGTACCAAATGACCCAGTGCATATAGGGAATATTAATCTAGCTTATAGCGATGGAGTTGTTTCAATGCACTACCATTGGTTAAAGGGCAAAACCTGAGCCCTTCCTCAACAGATATATGAATATCAAGGGCTGCCTCTCAGAGCTGCTGGACTTATATCTATTCCATTGGGGCATCAAGTTATAGTGAACACTGACTTGGTGATCAAAATTCCAAACGGACTCTATGAGGAGGTTATTGGGCCATATCAGAAATCACGGCTTAAGCCTCACGTGGCTCCAGGTATTATTTTACCAGTGCAGGGGGAGATCAAAGTTTAGCTTGCAAATCTGCAAACGGTACCACTGCAAATCCGCTACCACCAAATAGTGGCATAAATACACTTAATCCCTGTTGAGGAGGTTCTTTCAGTTCATGACTTTGGGTCACTAAAGGAATTTGGTCTGCCGTCCACACTGCAGCTTAGTGTAATGGCAGTTGTTTCATGTGATGAATTGATGGGGCTGTCAGAATCACAGAAGGATAGGGCAATCGCTTTATTTTTAAAATATAAAGAGATTTTTGCTGTTGACGAACATAATTTAGGATGTGTGCGGGAGGTGGTTCATAGGCTGGACACCGGAGATCATCCTCCCATCAGGTCAAGGCCAATCCGCCGATCAAGGGTGGCAGAAGAAGTAGTGACTGAGGAAATCGATAAGCTATTAGCACAAGGGATGCTTGAACCAATGAACAGTCCATGGGCTTCTCCTGTTCTTATTGTAAAAAAGAAGGATGGCACCAACTGCGTATTAATAGACTACTGGAAGCTCAAAAGCATCACTAAAAAGGACTCCTATCCCTTACCACAGATTTACGATGCTTTAGATCAGTTAGGGGGAGCTCGTTTCTTCTCAGCTATGGACCTGATCTTGGGCTATTGGCAAATAGAGTTGCCACTGGTGGAGCAGGAGAAGTGTGCTGTAATCACATCCAAAGGTCTTTTCCAACCAACCCAGATTCCACAAGGGCTGTGTAATGCCCCAGCTACATTCCAACGAGCAATGGACACTATTATTGGGGACCTAAATCTGTCATGCATCCTTGTATACCTTGATGATATTAAATTTTTCTCCTGAACCTTCTCCAAACACCTCGACCATTTAGAAGCTGTTTTCTGCCATCTCTCTGAGGCCAACATCAAGATCAAACCCCGGAAATGTCACTTCTTTAAGGACCAGCTGGAGTACCTGGGATTTGTGGTTGATGCTATAGGGCTGAGACCTCAACCAGTTAAAGTGGAAGCCATTCAAAAAATGACTCTACCCAACAGCAAGTGGGATATACAGGTCTTTTTGGGAATGGTCAGATATTACCGGTGGTTCATCCCTAATTTCAGCTATATTGGGGGCCCACTACTTAAGTTATTGAGGAAAGACACCAATTTTGAATGGATAGAACGACAGCAACACGATTTTGATACGCTTTGAACTGCACTGACCAACGCTAGTATTACGCTATCCTAATTTTTAAAAAAGAATTTATCATTCAGATGGATGCATCCCTTTCCACCGTGGGGGCAGTCCTATCCCAAAAGATGAGGAAGGAGAGGAATACCCCATAGCATATTGCAGTCATAGCTTGAACATCCATGAGCACAATTACACCATGACTGAGTGGGAGTGCTTAGCGGTGATCTACGCCTATAAGCAATTCCAGGTGTATCTGCATGGAGTGAAATTCAAAGCAGTAATGGATCATGCCTCACTACGCTAATTACAAAATCTGAAAGAACTGGAAGGGCACCTGGCCCAATGGGCTCTTAAATTGCAAGCATACAATTTTTAAAATTCTTTATTGACCTGGAGTAAAACACCAGAATGCCGATTGTTTATTGAGATTGCCAACAATTGCAGTTATGGTGGATGTAAGCAATATAATGTTTGACAAAATAATCTGCAGAAAGTACAACGATGAACCTCCCCAAGTGATCAAAGCATTAAATGAAATGAGATCAAATACTTTCCAACAGAATGGGGAACTGTACAAGTGGATTGGTGATTCCATGGTGAATTATCCATGACCCTCAGCCCAGTCATGAATTACTATGAGTGCCCACAAGGCAGTTGGATATGGGGGGTGCGTAAGACAATGGAGTTGTTGCGCCCTCAGTATTATTGGGAAAGTATGAACTTTGATGTGCTCTAAACCATTTCCTGTTGCCGTCAGTGCCAAGTGGAGAATCCATTCCGCTGTAAGACTTCGTATCAGGTAGTGAAACCACACTTTGCTTGGCATACTGTTTCCTTGGATGTCGTTGGTCCCTTTCCAACAGGAGCTAACCAGTGTAAGTATATCTTGTGGCTATTGACCATTTGACCTGGTGGGTCAAAGCAAGGGCAATACGAGATTTAGGGGCAGTTACAGTGGCCAAGTTCGTGATGAAGTGTCTTATTCAGCGACATGGATGCCCTCAGTTTATTCTCACTGACAAAGGAACTAACTTCACCTCAAACATCCTCCCAAAACTGAACAAGCTCATGGAAATCCGCGGGATTTAATGACCTCATACCACCCCAAATCTAATGGAATGGTCAAACGAGTGAATGGGACTCTTGTGAATATCTTATGAAAATTAGTAATGGATCAACCATCTGATTGGACCTCCCTTCTTTCTACTTCCGTGTTTGCCTATAACATCATTACCATTCTGCCACAGGGAAGAGTCCATTTCAACTGCTTTACAGCTGACACCCAGCTCTTCCAGCTTTACTTTATTCATGTGTAGAAGATACTGGCGGAATGGAACCCCACCATTATTTAACTAACCTTGAAAACATTCTGATCAAATTTCAGACCTTAGCATATTCCTTCAGCTTAGCTAAAAAGATCAGGAATCAGGCTGCCAATCAGGTATGTCGTAGAGGGTTGGCGCAGTTCAAGGAAGTTGATATGGTTCTCTTCCATGACCAACATGGGTTCATCTGGAAACACAAGTTGGCCAGCATCTGGATTGGGCCATTTGAAGTTATTGAAAAGACAGGTGTGGACGCATATACTATCAAGGACCCCGCTAGCAGTCAGATCATCAACCAAGTGCATGCAAAGTTCCTCCATGTGTATATGCAATAGGAGCCTTATCGTCCAGATAAAGGGGGGGGTAATGTCGCGATTCTAATATGACTGGACGATATGTCCTTAGTTGTGATGGCGGAATGTATTGGATCTGTTGAGTTTACTATAGTTATCAATTAAATGAGTGCCTCGACATAAGGCGATATTGGGTTATTGGGAAATCGCTTTGAATTAGGTGATTGTGAAATTAACAAATGAAGAATTGCCAGATCCAATAAGATATGGCAAATTAAATTACTAAGCCAAATGAGTCGTAGCATCTGAAGTCGTTACCATATAGGCGAGATGAGATGATCAAGGAAGGGTTGTTGTGAAGTAAGTTAAAAGTAAGCGGAGTTGAAAGAAGCTGCAATATTAAGTATAGTAAATAAAAGAAGTAGTGGGAGCTAGTGCTTCATATTTATTTGTAAGTTTATTTTAGTGTTACAAGGGCAACGATCATCATATTGTTGTTCCTACTTGCTCAGTGGGTTATACCCTGTGCAAATCTGGCGGTGTATCTCTTGGATATCAGCAATTTTATAACAGCCCTTACAAGGGCTATTTTGATATAGGATTTCCCACCAAAGAGTATGAAGCCACTGCAGCAGCTACGCCCTTAATATATAAAAACACACCCATTACCACCACCCATACACGCCTCCCCAGTAATACCACATTTGTGGTGACCTTTGCAAACCTTCCTTCACACCTTCCCCTCAAACACACTATGAAGAATTGATGACAGGGCTGTCCAAATATGGCACAGACCCCATCCTCCACTTCCTTGTCCCAAGCGGTGCTGAACGATTAGTGGCACCACAGGCAATGGCCACCATTACCCCCCACCACCCAACAATAGCCCAGCATATACCACCGCGTGCCTATATCCCATCTGCACTGGATCACTTCTTTTGGACTCATATTGACAATGGCTGCACGAATGCCCCCTCTTCCATGAGTTGGACCACTCCAAAAAGGCCTGTCACCACAGTTCAAGAAAATGTGGAAACCTCCAAGCCCACAAGTGAGGCCACACAAACAGCGTTTGAGTGGGGATTTTGGCTGCCCCTCACCCCTCCAGCTGAAAATTTGAAAAATCAGCAACTCTTTGCAACCAAAGCCCAAGCTGTCCATATTTCTCACAATATACCCAATTGGGAGCAGGTTTGGACCCAAATTTAAACCAAACAAATTCCTACCCCATAACTTACCCAATCACAGCCACATCTCTCTGAATCAATCCTATTCAACCACTATCCCTGGGACTTATTGGATGAAATAATCAAATATGGCAAAATTGTCCCAACTCCAGACTTTCCGATTAATTTAGAACCATACTTGTCTTCAGACTTTGATGCCCCATTCCCGCCCAAGAAATATATCCCCAAACCCACCGCTACCCCATTATTGAGCGACCATCAACTTGCTGAGGCCGTAGTGGCCTCTCCTAATAGTTGCCATCTCCATGAAGCCATGGCACTCTTGGTTGCTGAATTTAAAGAAGGGCTACATTTAACCAAATTCCCTGCCAATTTTCCTGAGGTTGCAAAAATGGAAATGAACGATTAAAAGAAACTGCCACCTCCGCTGACAAGCATTTGGCTGCACTGGCAGAATTTCCCTCACTACATGTATCACCAGATCCAATATTACGAATTTTTCCCAGCTTCCTGATGCATGCATACAAGCTGAACTCTAAGTTGCTAAACTCCTGGAGGCTTTTCTCTAGGCCCAGATTGTTACTAAAGATCTTAACAATTATCTATTTCACCTTGACCTACATCCTGCGGATGCCACAACCCCCTTGCTCTCAGCTTTGATCCACCTCTTTAATGGTGAAGATGAAATCAATAATCCTCCTGATCCCCCCTCTCCCTCCACCATGGTGGGATAAGCGGTTCAATGCTGCTACATCTGGTAGTCTAATTTTCCTTTTATCTTGGTGTCTCACCACTCATTTAGGGCTTTTGGTTTGTGTTTTTAATTCTGTTATTTGGTTTGTATTGGTAATGTACATCCCCTGGTTGTCTTACCTTAAATAAATTCAAACCATAATGATTATTGGTGGTCAGGAATGACAAAGGATGTGAAAGACTGTGTTCAGGCCTGTCAATAATGCTCAAGAAACAAAATATCTACTCACAACCATTTGGAAAAATTAAAACTTTGCCAATTACTAGCAGCCCATGGAGAAGCATATCTATAAATTTCATAACTGACCTACATATCAGTGATAAATATTCTTTGATATTGGTAGTAAATATATTTTATAAAGCTTCTGGGTTTGTCCCATGTTCTGGGGTACCTTTAGCAGTGGAGACATCCAATCTATTCATTAAACACATCTATCCGCATCATGACTGCCCTTCAGATAAGCAATCTGAAAGAGGGTCCCGATTCACATCCAAGTCTCTAAAAGGTTTTTCTAATCTGCTGGGTATCAAACTAAAGCCACCAATTTCTTTCCATACAAAGACATATGGACTACTAAAGAGAGTTGAATATATTTTTAGAGCAATTTCTTCATTCCTATGTAAAATCTAGGCAACTAAACTGGTCAAGACTTCTACAATGGCTCAATTCAGTTATAACAAATCATACCATGCATCAACCAAGATTCCTTTCATGGAAAATAATGGGTATGAACCACAGATAATATTAAGTTTTACTTAAGATAGCACATTACCAGCATATATGAATATGTAAAGAAAATAGGAGATCTACAACTGAAACTCAAGGATAATCTAGTTAAAGAAATATCGAGTTATAAGATGCAAGCTGATAAGAAACGTAGGGATTCTCCAGACTTGGAAGAAGGATCATGTGTATACTTAGACACCAAGAATAATAGAGTGGGTGGTCATTAAAAGAACTGGGTCTAAGAATATTTGAGACTTTGAATGTTCTAGAGAAAGTAGCATATACTACCTACCAGATTCAGTTGCCTTCTGGTTCACCAGCACACAACACTTTCCATCTATATCCTTTGACCTCTCAGAGACTGCCTACACTTTTCCGTCAACAAAAAGATCAAAGACCCTTACCAATTATTTAAATCATGTAGAAGAATATGATGTGGAAGAGATCCTACAAGATGGGATTATCAGAGAAAAGAAATTTTCTGATCAAATGAAAGGGATAACCTATAGAAGTGAGTACTTGGAAGCCAAGAGCCAATTTAAACATTGCTGGAATAAGATGGAGTCCTATGAGAAGATCTTTGGGGAGAGAGATAGTGTCAGGATTGGGATCCTAAACAATTCCTCAAATTCTTCTGAAATGAATATTTATTGCCCTATTTTTAGTTATTCAGGTTGGGTACAATTCAATTTTGATTCTTTATAAACTTTATTTGATTTTGATTAAACCTAAAATGAAACTCTTTTTAATTCAATCACATCATTTTAATTGATTATTGTAGTCATTCATTTTTAGGAATTTTCTTATTTCATTGTTACATTATGGTCTTCTTATGCACTTACGGTGTCATGTGCACTCTGAAACTGTAGTACATTGTGCAGTACACTCATTGCATTAATTTATTATCTTAGATCCCAAATTAAAAGAGGTAACTTACCCTCAATTATTATAGTATAAATAAACCAGGCTATCTAAGAGTAATCTTAAGCTAGCATAAAAGGATTTTAAGACAAGTTGATTATGATTGTCTTTTATCTTATATGATTATTTTTAATCTAGTACTTTTAATACAGTTCTTCCTATCCTTTGTTCTGGTAAATATTGTGATGGCAACTGCCCAGGATACTTGCCACCTCCAAACTAGAGCCCTTTATTGAACTTCTTACTGAATAACTTGCCAAAGGTAGAACCTTCTACCAAGTCAGCAAACATTCTAACTGTCATGTACCAATATTCACCCTTTTCCTTCTAGGGTATATGTATATAGTAGTGTACATAAGATCTATAATTTCAGAAATCATCTAAGAATGCTACTCTCTTATTGCTCATCTTGCACAAATTCTCATGGTAGGCGTACCAATGACACAAACCTAGATGGATTTAAAGGCTTATTAACTCATATCAGTATGAAAGTCGTATCCAAGTTGGTGCATTACAGGATAATTTCTAATTTTAATCCTTCAATTAATGGTCTTTAATGCCAATTTCCACTTTAAGTATCAGCCAATAATCCCAAGCTAATCTTGGGTCGTTTTTTACTGAATTACAAATCACAAATTTGCTTTCTTGAGTTAGGAATAGAGTCAGGTTTAATCCCCATTTTTGGCCTTTTGTTTCACCTTCTTGCATAACTCAGATTTAGTTGGGGAATTTTCTCTTTCCAGGCTAGCTCCTGATGATACTGCCTTCTGGGAGAGAGGCATGGGCCCCTGGTTGTGGAGGTTTTTGTATTTTTAAACATGAATAAAATTATTTGATTTTAAATAAGAAATCTGCAGATTTTTTTTGATTTGAATGGGGTTGAGCTGAGGGGTGGATGGGGAAAAGGTATAAACAAACAAGGAAGGGCAGCAGCCACTCATCTCTCATCCAGGGTATGCTCTAGGTCAGAGATCTAGGTAAGGGGAAGGTCCTTGGGGTTTAAACCCTTCTTGGTCCTAGAGGGGTGATAACCCTGCCCAGCCTGATAGCTGGAGCCAAGGGCCTTTCATGATTAATTTATAGTTAATGCTAGTTAATCTTGAATTGAGCGAAATTGCCAATAATGCTTGTAGGTAAATATGGTAATTATCTATATAGTCAGTATTTAAATTTCTTACATGGCTTGATTGGGCTGAGATGACAACCAATTGATTCTTTTTTTAGAGTTGATAAAGCGTTGTAATGCTTGTCTTAGTGGTAGCTTGTAGATTGCCTAGGCAACGTGGCCTTCAAAAAATGTATATACTTTTCCATTACCTATTCATGGCCACAGCTTGTAAGAAGTTTTTTTATTTGGGAAGACTAAAATTGGTGGACTTCTTTTATTCAAAATTATCCCGTAAGGATCATGGTCTAGTTGGTGATAGCTTCCAATTAGATGAAGGGTAATAGGTGAGTTATTAATCAAGAAAAATTTTCATGGGGTTAAGTTTGCTGGTAATGAATGCCATTTTTATTGAGGTACAGTTAATGAGTTGATCACCAAAGTTCATATATAAACCATCTTGTTATTTTTCATAAAGACTGAGTCATATAGTTATATAAGTATTACATTTTGATTCTTTGGAAGAGCGAGGAGATTAATTATCCCTATTTAATTTATCAAGTATCCTGGATTGATGTTGATACCACTGGTTAAAAGAGGATATCTTTTTGGGGTTGAAAATACTTGTAAAGAAGACTTGACTGTATAGTTATCTCCATACAACTAGTAACCTTTTTATTCTTGCACAACAGTCATAAGACCTGTGCATTAAATATTCCAAAAAACTTACACCATCTCTTACAATATAGGATTCCATTTCAAACTTTAATACACTCTTCCAAATATTGTTTCATGATCTTTAATATACCCTTGGTAGGGGTATCAGCAAAGAGGATATGTATTCTCCTGAGACACAAGTAAACCAAAGTTTCTAATATTTTATATGGCAACTTATTAACTAGGAATAAGGTCTGGTCTCAGATTCAATGCTTTTAACCCACATCTGAGGCCTTGAAACAAAAAGTATTCTTGTCTCTAGTGGCGATTCATAGTCAAAATTACTTCATTACTAGACCTTTAAAGTTTATTTTTAATGGAATCCTGTCTTTTTTTGCAGTGTACTTTTTAAGCGCCTTGAGCAATTTGTTACAAATTATTTATTCTAAAAGAATTGAGCTTTCAATAAACCTAATAAAAAACATATTTGCTTCTCTTCAGGCGTTTCTCTGTAGTAGCTATTTTTATCATCTGAGGATACTGTTAAGCGCCTCAATCCCCAAAAAATCCATTTCGCTTATAATTTAGGCCGTTATTGTAATGTAAAGGCTTTTCCTGACTGCCATATAGTCTTAGCGCCCATATTGAGAAGACCAAGGCCAAACAGGTGGGCTTTAAGGGAAGGACCAACGGAATATGGTTTTCAACTTGATGATAAATAATAAAAACAGGTTCAATTATAATGACAAAAAATAGCTATACTTTCAGAAATTATAAACAAATAAAAGATTGAAAATAGGTATAAAACAATATGCACCTTTCAAGGTACTGATCAACGTTCTATAATTGGCCTTAGCCTTACGCCAAAGCTCAAGGATTGTTGAATAGTGCCATCTTATGCAGATTTTACGGAGTTCATGGGCATATTTGAAAGTTTCTTTTCCTACACTTAAAATAAAACAACCAAACAAATAATTTTAGAGCACTTCAGTCTTCTTTGATCCCTAGTATAACTACATATAGAAAATTACTTTATAATTTACTATTTCATATTTAATTAAGGTTAACAAATATTTAACTTTGAGCCCATCTTGAGCTACCACTTTGAGCTTAGAAAGGTCATTGAATCAACACATCCGCTCTAGAGTCTAGACCCACATGATTATGATCAGTATAGGACTCACCTTGATTAAAGTCTTCATTGTTAGCCATCTTTAAGCCAATTACTTGTGACTTTACCTGTGGGGCATTATCCTGTTTGTTGGCTCTTACCTTATCCCTGCTATCAAACTGCATCAAGCGCCCTTTGGAAGATCTTATTTATCACAATTATGGGGTTCCAATTCTAACTTTGGCATGCAACGCAGGTACCTGAGGTGTTTTACTTGTGGCCTCTTTTTCTCATGGTGCTTCCCTAATCTTGACCTTCTATTGCTCTCCCTTCTTCACTCTGCATGAAGTAGGAGCATTTAGAATGTTCCTAGCTTTATATTTCTCTCACGTTTCCCCTAGAATTCTACTCCACAGATTTATAAAAATGACTGTTCCCCTGACATTCTGGTTCTTTATCATGGATGCTTGGGAATTTAAGATTGAAGCCAAGTTTCATTTTAATCAGCAGATATACTGACAAAAGGTACAAAGCTCTAAACATTTTTGATACTATAACATAACCTATATATATCATCCATCACTTTTCCTTCAAAGTAACATACTATTGTATGCATAATTACTAATTATTGATTAATCCAATTAGACCTTTGATACTTTTCCATGAGTTGAAGGCATCTTAGCACTTATGAGAACAGGTTTTGTGAAAGTAGTACTAACATCAAGCTATCACATTTACTTGACAATGGCACCTCTTACCTGTGTATACTAAGCTCACTATATATTATTCTATATCTTGTCAAGCTAGTTTACAAAATTGCATAAACATGCTGGGTGTTCTTATGCCCATCCAAAAATTTTCCAGATAGCAAATTAAAATTGACACTCCTATCTTCTTCATAAATTCTTTTATGTAAGGGCTTTTTTCAACGATAGTTTTGTTATACAGCTCATGTTTGAAGCTTTTATGTTGTTTTTATGGCTTTATCTCTGATATTCTTTAATCTGATGCTACCTTAATTAAGGTCACGTTGCAGCAGATTCTATTAATAATAATATTGTTGAATTTATGACAATAATTAAAACTCAAGCAAACTACACTTACTCTCATTATATACCGCTAAGTCTATTGCAGTATAAAGAACCTAGTTTAAAGTATGACGCTTTACTTTAAACATCTAACTATTCCTTAAAGTATATGTGATCTTCTTAGCAATCCGTTCCTCATAACCTCCCCTTGGTTATTCTTAATTGTAATGTGGGTGCTAATACCACATTTTAGTCATTTCATGATCTGGATATGATTCTAAGTTCCCCTCAGGTTGTGTTATTGTGCCTATGTTTCCATCCAGTTTCTCTAAATGGAAAACCCTTTCTCTCACAGATTTGATTTTTGTGATTTGTAAGTATGGTTATTCAATGCCATTTGTTACCTCCTTAAAGTCCCACTTTCCTGTATAAGCAGTCTTGCAAAGATAGTTTCCTGGTGTTGTAAGATTGAATTTAAAAAGATGAAGCTATTCATTTGTCTATAATATTGCATTGATTTGTATCAATATATTTTGGCTCCAAGCCTAAAGCCAGGTTCAAATTATTCAATATAATTGACAAATTGTAATGGTAATGCATAAAAATGCGCAAAAAGTGGTGTCAAGGCGTTTTAAAATCTATATTATTTACATAAAAAATCAGCTATTAGATGGTATAAAAATACCTTTATTTATGATGCAAAACCCAAGGCAAGGAGGCATAGGAAATCTATAATTACTATTTACAAAGCAAAATCTGGTTTCATGAAGCATAATAAATTATGTGTCCATATTAAGTACATGAGATCATTGGCTGTGCGCTGCCAATTTTCCACATTGCCTCAATAAAATGACTCAGTATTGGTGGCTACATAACAGGTGTGAATTAAAATTAGCTAATAGTTCAATTGTAAGTATAAATCAACTAATAGATACTTTATATAATTTTTAAAACATAAATACAGCACCAGAGCGCCTGTGAAATAAGGTCAAGTTGTGATGATCATCATTATTGATAATGCACCTAAGCTTGGATGTTTATCAATTATGGATGATTTAATTCCTGACGATGCCAGAAGGAATTAAGAACAGAAAAGGAGTAGCAGAGCTGAGTAACGAGCTGAATAACAGCAGGATGCCTCTTGCTAAGAAAGCATACCCATGAAGTCTGCCCATGAGCCACAGTAGGTTGATGTGCAAGGAGAAGTGAAATGATGAAGGTGAATAATGGCATCAGAATTAACCCTATAGTTAGCATCAAATTTGACAAGAAAATAGAGGTCAATTGACTTGGATTATATTCTTGTTTACTTTTATTAATAGAAACTTTATTTACTAGATTTTAATCTTTAATTGCAGTTTGAATTGTTACTTTTTTAATTAGAAGGATCATAGAGTAGTTTCTATAATTCCATAGAGATAAGATATTATAGAAGTAATTGAAGACACTAGCGTCAAGCTATTGAGAGTACCATATGATGAGCTTATTGTCTTGATACAAAAAACTAAGTAATTCCATATCAATCCTTATATAGTAGATTTGGTCTTCCATAGTAGACAAGCTTTTCAGCACCTGGTTATGTGCAACTTTGGCATACTCAAGGCATATGCCACCAGGATCTTTTTAGAGACACAAAAAGAATGATAGGCTACCACAGACATTTCTATCTCTAATGCTAAAGGTCATAAGTATTACACATTTAAAGTTTTTTATAGGATTTATTGTTAATTAATAGTATCATTTGGAAAGATAACTAGGTAAACTATTTATCTTAAGATAAAGTTTATGAAAAAGTAGTATGGTTTTTATATTGTTTTTGTTAGACGATTTTGCAAACTTCAACTCAAATTTGTTAACACTATTAGCTTTAGCTTCAAAAATTTATTGTTCGCTTCAGCAAAAAATACTGCTTATATAATATTTTATAGCTTAAATTAATGCTCTTGAATATCTGCAAGACTTTTATCAAGCCATGTGGTATAAAGGCTTTAAAAAACATTTTATATGTAATATTTCAAGTGACCTCTTGCTATTCCCCTATTAATTATGTTGATGGGTTTTTTTGACGTTAAAATTAAATTTGTCAAGTAGTTATGTTTATGGATGTGCTTTCCACAGTTTAATCGTCTTTTATCCTATTAAGCTTACTGGTTTCTTATTTACTTAGCATCATGAATCTGAAATATTAGTTTATAGAACTATTTTAGGTCTGTAGCACTTTCTATGGGGAGTTTAGAAGGCTGTGTTAGCTCTTAAACTAGCAAGGAAATTATAAGTTTTAATTATATGATCTAAGTATCTGGATAATTGGCGGTTGACTGATACAAAGCCTTGGTAGTATTTGAAACAATTCCATTCAGCTACAATTAAAGAGCATGTTCTGTATAATGAACTGGTGAACAAGGTTATGTGTTTTTAAAATATAGTTTTAGAAATAGAAGCTATGAGAAGAAGTCCATGGTGTAGTTGGTAGAGATGACTAAAACCAAGTTCCATGAGGCTACTTAATCAGGTGACAAATGATAATCTTATGACTAGGTCTGGGATGGTTACTCTATAAGTTGTAAAAGTAGCGGGGGAGTAAGCTATTGCTTGCTGGTAGAATAGATTAGAAATGACTTCTATAAGATAACTTGGTTTGAAAAACTAATTTAGTAAAAAATTTCAATAAGATCTCTATCAAACAAAAAGGTAATTGTATAATTTGGATATGTATGTGGATTTTTTTATTATCTTGTATTTTTGGAAAATATTAGGTGTTATAATTGGTGCTTATTATCAACTTACAGCTGCACAGGTCAAGAGATACTTTTATAAGATAAAAAACTGTAAGAGGACAGTGACCTTAAAATATAATGGTATAGATATTTATTATATAAAAGGTTTTATTATTAGCTTTAATCCCAATAAGGTAAAAAAAGATGCCTTTTAAAATGAGACTCCTCATCTATATAAATTACAATCATCAATAATATTGGGTAGTGAATGAATGTTCTTGAAACTCTAGGAAACATTGCCTAGGTTTAGGTATAAGAAAATAAACCTAACAATTTTTTATGCTGGCTTAGGCAAAAGAAAATAATGATATTAATGTTAGTTGGAGTCAAGTTTGTGCATCTGTGAAGCCAAGATGACTTAATATAATAAGTGATTTGGGGTATTGCACCGGTGTGGTGGAATAAAATCAAGCCTCATTGTATATATTCATAGTTGGAAGGTCAGGCGAGAAAATAAATAATAATTTAATATTATTGATTAACAACTATGTAGAAGTGTGGATGCAGAGGTAAATTAATCCATAGTAATTTAAAATCTATATATTGTTATCAACGTCAATGACAGAGTTATTGTAACCTTCAACTAATTAATAGATAAAATTTAAATTAAAATATAGAAACATAGAATAGCTCACATGGTTGGTCAACCTAGATTGAAACATTTGATATCACATGATAATAGCTTTAAGATAAATGATGGGTATATGATGGTTTTAGATATAGAATTATATTGCATAAGTTATAGCATGGATATTTTATTCATCATGATTTTAGATTTAGCAATGCATCATATATGTATCCACTTCATGCTGTAGCCCAAATTGGGCTTGAGTTTAATTTTAAGTGATGTCATAATTGGATCCATATAGCTTATCCATAGGCCTCATGAAGAACTTTTAAATAACTAAGAATATTTGAAAAAAGTTTTATATTTTAGTTGTGGTATATGATATTAACTTATACTAAGATTAATTATGAAACCCAAGTAAGGCTGATTTTAATAATTTTCAGCTTATTAGAGCGAACATATAAAGTGATATAGTCTATTTCCACTTCTGAAGCGCGCCTAGGATGATTCCTTTAGAACCCCTCCTCTGGTTACTTTTTCCTCCTTATACATAAATGACCCCCTCACACCTCCCAAGTGGGTTTTAAGGACCCCTGGTGCTCCTCCAGAGCAACCTGCGCTTTAGCCTTTGGGAAAAATATTTAAACCTCTTTCCATATGCAAGTGCGGCCTTCATTGAGATGGCTCAAGCAAAGTACAAACATGCTGTATATATTAATTTCCCTTTCAAGGGGTACTTTGACATTGGCTTCTCCTGTGAAGCTTATGTCATGGTGCCAGCAATGCTGCCATTGTTTTATAAAATTACTTCTATCTCACCATTTGCACTTGGCTTCTGCTGAAGCCACTCTGGTGGTTCAGTTTTTCAGCCTGCTCAGTCATCTCTCTCTCAAGAAAACTAGCATGAGCTCTTGGAGGGTTTTTTGCATATGGCGCTGACCCTGTCCTGCAGTTTATAGTCCCCAATGGGGCCATCTGTCTCTCAGGGCTTCACACTTTCATGACAATCTTATCTTCCATTATGATACACCTTTCAAAATCCTCTCACATTATAATTTTCTCCACTCCCAACCATCCTTTCTGAGACCACGTGGAAAATAGCCGCACTATCTGTCATTTGTGCTTTGGACTTGACCATTCAAAATGCAATTGCCTTTCCATTACTGCTGCCTCAAGTTCTGACCCACCCCCATCAGCAATTTCCCAGCCTTTGCTCCCACTGATTATTTATAATGGGTCTTGATTCACCCTCCCCCTCCTTTGACTTCTGCTGGCGCAGCTCCTCCTGAGATAGCCAATCAAATGAATCTTCTCGAAATATTTCTGTGTATATGATAGCTCAGGCACTGATTTATTTACCATTATCAATGGTTTGTGGGCCAGCCATTCCCCCTACCTAATAATTGCTTGTTTCTGCCCAGTTTTATATTATTTGATTCCATTTAATCTCTTGAGAAGTTAATGTCACCAATAATCTTATAATATAATCGAGATTTTAATTATCTAAAGTCATATAACTAACACCTGTATTAACTCCTTCAAGGCAAATTCTCTCTCAAAAGAGCTCTCCAGCGCATAATTCTGTCAGTCTGGAGGCTCAACCCCTTCATCTAGACATAAGCTTAGACCTACTTAAGACAAAGAAGAGACTTAAACCCCAAAGCCCACTTTCTTGTGAAGAAGAAAGATTTCGCACATATGGTAGGTGAACGTTAGCAACGGATTTCCTATCCAAAGTAAATGCCCAGTTGCCTATTCTTTTCACTCAAGAACTCCTAAACAAACCTTCATCCCTATAAAAGTGATTTTCAAGCTAGAAAGCAAATACTGACTCCCCTTTTTAAGTACCCACTATGCCTGTATCTTATCTCATGGTCCTCAAAACAGGCGGTACTATGGGTGATAGCCCTTAAATGGGTTACTAATCCTACAAAATCACAAAATGATTGATCAGATCACCCAGGAAGGTTAAAGTTGTTTGAAGGTAATCTAAAAACCTTGAAAACACCTACTGAGGTTTGGATTTTACCTCTCAAAACCAAAAAAATCCAGTACTACACAGTTCAACCTCTAACGTCACATATATGCCAGGATGTGCAACTTGAGTAATCTAGAAGAATACATTCATCAGTTTCGCAATCCAAAGCCAAGGCCTTTGGAAGATAATAGGAGCTAAATTAGATCTTACTAATTAGCATCTTTTGCTCATATAGGTGCCCATTATTGCTCTCTGTCTTTACTTACTGCCCCAGTAGTATATATGGCGGCTGTCCTTAGTAGTTTTAGTTCCCAATCTCACTTTCCAATAAATTTTCAATACAGACCCTATTAAAGATAACAAATATTCTTGTTGTTCTATGAAGATATCACAACTCTTCTCCATGCTTCCAATGCCAAAAAATCCTGGGAGATGAACGCCATAGTCTCACCACTTTGACTTCTATGTTGCTGTAGCAATCCTCTCAATAAATCCAGAGACACACCAGGAAGATGACAATGCCAAACTTGAATTAGAATCAATTTTTTACTTTTTTGTTTTTTTCTGAAACTAAGCTGACATTCTACTTTGCTTCTGATTCTCACCCACAGATCCCAGGAGAGTTTTCCTCCATTCTTCCCCTTCAAAAACTTTGCAACAGTACCTTTAAAACTTAAAGTTTATCTTATCACAGCTTTTAGCTTGTTGTTGAAGCATTGGGTACTATTATAATTCATTAACTTCCTAATCTTTAATCAGAAAATTCCTTATTTAATTACAAAGTGGATGGCTATGCCCTTGGTTTGTAACATCCCACTAGGTCTATCACAACCTTGGTGAACCCCATCCTTATTATACCTAGACGTATACCTGACATAATGGGTTTCCATTGTTTTCAACAATCACTAATCCTCCCTATTTGAGTTGGTGATTTGACTTCATAACTTCTGTCCATAAATCTACATGCCCTTGTCAGACTAGATTTTAGGTAACGTCTGCTTTCCTGGCTAAGACCTGCTACCTGACGTTGCTGATCAGGTTGACAACTTTCAAGAATATCAAAATGATTAATACATATCAGGTTTTAATAAGTTGGCAATACCTTCTGTACCTTCTGCTAAGGTAGCTGATTAGGTGATCAGTGTCTTGGCTGAGTTTCTAGTCAGATTTGCTGCTGGAAAATCCCATTCTCTTCCCCCTATCAATGCTCAGGTAGCGTGGCCCTTATGGATTCTCTGAAAAGCAATTCTTGTAGCTAGGTATATGATGTATTGCGCTCTGTCAACAAAGCAGGGAGTCCCGCTTCCTTACTTACTCTAGTATCATCAGCAGTACATGCTTCTGATTTGAGACCTGTGTTATACTTAAAAGTCATTTACCTTGAGACCTAGATTTTCTAATATGAGATCCCTCATTGAGGCAGTATGGCCTTGGAGCTTCCCTTGGATCTGCCTCTGTATTTTACCTTCATTGCCTTCAAAGCAGCATTGGATCCAAATTCAGAAGTACACCCATCATGAGAGACAATGTGTAAGTTCAGGGAAACATCCCCTTTGCGTGGATTGAGCGACTTTCCAATTTCCAAATATAAAGAGTCTGAAGATAGCGGGTGTACCCCTCATCACCCAGGGCGACCTCGCCCATGTGGCAGATAAGCGCTTGGTAACAGCGATCCCTCTGAAGATTCCTCCCCAATTCCTACACTTGCCTCAGCAGAACTAGTTTGCTGAATTGAGGAAATCTGCACCAAGATCATTGGTAGCCATCTTCCCCATGAGCGAAAGGGATTTTATAGTACCAGCAGTGCCAAATCCTCAGAATCAAAGCCAAATTGTCCAAAATCAATGGAGATAAAGCCTGACGGGTGAGAAACTAATAGTCAAAAAGGGACAAGTATTAAATTCTCAGTCAAATTTTTCAAAAGGCATTGAGCCATCAAGTAGTACAATTGCTGAAACCAAACTCCCCTCAAAATTGTCAGGGACAATCCCCAATTAGCATTTATCACCATCAGGGACTTTTGCCAATAGTTCAAACCCCCATTTCAAGAATCAGGATTGGTGCCTGGCATAACCCATTTGGCTGAACAAACGCCCCAGTGACTTGGAACGGGCAGGTTGGCCATCCTGAACCCATTTCCAACCTGTTGGGACCGCACCTATGTAGGGTGGCCCTGGGGAATTCCCATTGCTTATTGGGCCAGATGCTGTCATGCTAATCAATGTAAACATAGTAGAGCCTTGGAACAGGCGTTTGCGGATGAACTGATAGTAACTCAGCCTGCCACTAAATCCTTTGATATCAGTTCAGATCATTATCGTTTTCCCCACCCCTGAAAATTCACCAGGTTAGGTCGAATTTGAGGGCTACAATCCCTGCTTTGACAAGCTGACCCTAATAGAACACTATTTAATCAGTCACGTCTCACTGAGGAAATTAGTTAATCAATATTTAAACTTTACTATTTAAATAAAATTCCTTCCAGTACCCAAATTTTTTATTTTACTCCAATTCTTCTTGCTGAGGTCCTGATGGCACTAACTTGGTGTCCCATCATCCCCTATACTGGATGGGCTATACCAGTTTTGATGATGACAATTGCTTCCACCATAGTTTACTGGATCCATTGTGCAAGAAATTTCTGGGAATTTAATTTATTATTGAAGCTATCCACTATCAGGATATTTGAATCCTGAGGCCTCACATATCGCACCTTCAAGCAATAATTTGCCCCCATGTCTCTGTTTTGGTGATGAACCCTTCCATTGGAGATCCCAAAGTAGTTAATCCAGTAGTGCAACCCCCTGAAGCAAGTCCTCTGGATCTGGGGTCATATCTGTTTGGTTTATTGCTGTGCTTCTTTTTGCGCTCATCTCACATCAACAAGTCATCGTCCCCCAATTTACCACACCATACAACGTCATTTGAGAGGCAATGCCACTGGCATTCTGGCTTGCTTTTGGGTGCTTATGCATCCTGACTGGCAGGCCAGTCTAAACTTCTTATGCCGTTTTCCTGACATAATTGACCAACCATTGTTTCCTGCCATTTCTTTTTTTTTTTTTTAGTACTAGATGGTCCTTGTTTCCTGCCATTTCCGCCCTTCCCTTTGAGTTGTACGCCGCAGTAGTTACTCTTTACCAAATGAGCGTGCAATCAGTAGTTTTTTTCTGTTGTTTGTTTGGTCAGTCGCTGATTTTGTGAAAAGCATTTTCACTGCCTTGGAGAAAATTTTTCTTGGAAGCAGAGCCCTGTGGATCGCTACTCTTCCCTCAACTTATGCTCAAGAAGGTAATCTGAGTATTCCCTCCCAAGATATTGTTATCCAAGTCCTCGAAGACCTTGCTGAGGTGCAAATGCATTCTGCCATTGCCCTGAATAATGCCGCTGCACTATCCAACGCCCAACAAGGTGTTGCCCTCTTGGATGTAGTATAAGGGGATCCCATCATTGGGTGCGAGGAATTCTACATTCCACTGCACATGCGTGGGATTCTACCTCACTTGTCACAGCAGTATTGGCAGCTTTGGAACCCCCTGTGTCACGTTCAGACAGTTTACTTCAATTGATTTCCTCTATGGCAGAAGCTCCTATCTTGGACTCTTTAATCTCATTCTTCCACGAACAGGGCCTCGCGCTTAAGTTTTCTAATAATATACTCCAAGAAATATTTAGATTAGTGTTGGATTCTGCCTCTTCCCATCACGAAGTTTGGTCTACATCTATGGGGACAGTGTAACAAATGTGTAAGTCTATGACCTCCATCAATGCCTCCCTTCGCCATGCTCCCTACTTTCAAGTGGGAAGTTATATGATTGGGCTACCCAACAACAACTCAGATCATGTTATTAACGTTGAACCAGTATAGGTACTAGCCCCAGAGTCAGCCAATATTCCTTCATCTAAGTCATGTTATCCTGGTTCACCTATTAATGAATCAGTAAAAGCCCAGATTAAAGTAGCTGGTTATCATTCCCTTACTCTTCCCAACTTTACTTCCAAAAAGGATACCAACCTTCCCACTAATTTATTAGCTATCTCTTCAGTTACAGTGGAGACGACCAAATCTACCAACAAACAAAACTTCGCCTATTTTTTATTTATCATGAAGGTTAGTATCAGAATCACCACATATACTTTGAGGCTTTGATGGATACCAGAGAAGTGGGTAATTTTATGAGTGTAGAGCTAGCCCACCAGTTGGAGCTTGACCTGGACTTAGGGCCTTCAGTGATGGTTGCTTCATCAGCCTCCCAGCCCTCATAAATAGTCTGATGACCAGTACCTTTCTTGGTTCATTAGTTTAGCTTTTGCGATCAATTTTTTACAATGCCAAACTTGGTGTTTCCAGTATTTTTGGGGATAGGATGGTGGCGCCAACAACACGTTAGAATTCACCTGGAGTCTAATATGTTGTCATTTGCTAATGATCAAACGGAGGGGGAGTTTCCTCTAGTAGATACTCTTACAAAAACTCAAGGCCACAGTTCCATTACTTCCCTAGTTTCCCCTGCAGGCCTTATGTCAGTTTACCAAGTCATTGATGTGCTATCAATGTGTCTTCAATTCTGAGAAGGCGTACCATCTCCCCTCTCATACTAAATTCGATTTAGAGTTTAGAACAATGGTGCAGTTGGCGAATATTAACTGTCCTTTGTATCCACACAAAGTGGACGAGGAGGCAGCTCTTAACTCTTTGTTGAATGATGTGCTTAAGAAAGGGCGGTTATTCAAATGGACATCACATGTTGCTTCTCCCATTTGTTTTTGCCAAGAAGGCAAAAGTTCCCTTCGCCCCTATGAGGATTATGGTCACCTGAATAAAATCACAGTACACAATTCTTACCCTTTACCCCTGGAACAAACTATCAGTTAAGCGAATGCCAAGCCTCATGTGTTCTCTAAGCTCGATCTTTTTAATGCCTTCAACCAAATTTGGGTGATAGAAGGTCAAAATATGCTTACCACTATCCAAACAAAGGGAGGTATTTTTTAATTGCGAGTAATGCCCTTTGGGTTGAAGAATGCACTGTCCACATTTCAAAAAATGATTGATAGTGTGCTGGGTGAACTTTAATTCACTTGCACAGTTGCATAGATTGATGACATTTTGGTTCACTCCCCAACTCCAGATCAACACGCAAAAGAGTTGGAAGCAGTAGTGGCTGCCTTGCACAAGGTGTGCCTGTTCATCAACCCTTAAAAATGCGAGTTTTATAGGGAGGAAGTTACCTTTTCAGGTAATCTATTTAATGATGGGTATGCTATTCCCCCAACAAGTTGGACGCTATCTGTGAATGGCCAACCCCAACAACCCAAAAACAATTAAGAAGTATTTTGGGCACCATCATTTTTCTAAAAAAAAATTTCCTCAGCTCTCTCCCAGTAGGCCGCTCCACTTCACCCACTCATGGGTAGGAATGTTATCTTTTGTTGGATACCCAAGTGCTAGCAGGTGTTTGAGTCAATTAAAGAGGTGTTCTTATCACCCCCCCGTTCTAAAACATGATGACCCCTCTAAATCCTATACTGTTGCATGCAATGCCTCATCTGTTGCAGTTGAGGCTGTTCTGCTTCAGGAGCACGATGGTTTAGAACATCAAGTCACCTACTTTTCCTGTAAATTCTCCTCTACTGAACAATCCTGGGCCATCTATGATAAGGAGTTGGCAGCCATAGCATGGACTTTGACTCATTGGCGGTATCTGTTATAGGGTGCCCATCATGAGTTAACTTTGTGTACGGACTACCAAGCTCTTCTATATTTCTGCAAACCACAAAAATTGGCACATAGGCAGGCTCATACCTATTGGTAGTTGTGTAGTTTCAACTTTAGTATATAGATTCATGAAAGGTGCGTTAAACGTGCTCCCCAATTTCCTTAGTCGCAACCCTGCTCATTTCCCCATGGACTCAGATGAAGCAGACCTGGTCACCATGATTCCCATCACCCAAATCTTATACATTGTACCTCCCGTGGTCTAATCAGTAGACTTGGCTCCTGATGCACCACTTATTTCACGGGTCTTAACAGCCCAAATGGCCTGTCCTGAAGGCGTGGATCTTCTGAAACAAATGTCTCTCCCAGCTCATAAACATTCCCTATATTTCTTGGTGGAGGGCCTTATTTATTTTTGGACATGGGTGTGGGTCCCTCCTCTTCTTAGAGCCAAAGTGTCTCAGGCTCATCATGACCCCCCACAGTTGGTCATCCCAGTAATAAGAAATGTATTGATTTAATTAAGCATACCTATAATTGGATGGGCTTGTCAAAAGAAGTACCGGCCTTGATTTCCAATTATGTCACCTGCACTTGGTCCAAGTCAGATTGATCAAGAAGTAATGGCCTCCTTCACCCTTTACAATAGGTGGAGAGTCCATGAACATTGGTGTCCGTGGATTTTATTGTCAAACTTCCTTTTTCTAACAGGTTTACTGCGGTGATGGTGGTGGTTGATCGTTTTACAAAATTTTCCCTATTTATTCCATGCTCTTCCACAATTTTGTCAGAAGAAACTGCTCATCTCTTCGTGCATCATCTGTTTTCTATGTTTGGTCTCCTGCAGGAAATCATTAGTGACCGTGGTTCCCAATTTACAGCGCAGTTCTGGAATGAGCGTTTATCCATTTTAAAAATTACACCCTGCCGTTCCACAGCGTATCATCCCCAGTCCAATGGATAAAAAGAGCGGGTTAATCAAATCTTGGAACAGTACTTGCGCGACCATCTAGTACTAAAAAAAAGGAACAGTACTTGCGCTGCTATGCTGTGGCCATGCAGAATACCTGGGCCAATGACCTCCCTCTTTCTCAATTTACCTATAACAATGGAACTCATGCCTCTACGGGGTTTTCTCCTATGAAGCAACTTTTGGTTATAGCCCCTCATTTTTGGTTGGTCATTGTCTGCATCCAAAGGTCCCAGCTGCCATGGATCATGTAGAGCACATTTGGTCTACTCAATCCTAGGTACAGGAACATCTCACTAAGGCTATCGGTGACAACAAGCAAATTGCAGATTGAAAGCGGCTTCCTGGCCATGACATAGTGGTGGGTTCATATGTCATGCTTGATACGCGCCATTTGCAGATTCAGGTACCCTCCCAGAATTTTACAAGCAAGCATTTGGGTCCCTCACTTGGTGGAGGAAGATTTGGGCAATGGTGCTTTCCAGTTAAAGTTACCATCTCACTGGAAACAGCATCCCATCTTCCACATATCTCAGTTGTCCCCATTTAATGGAACTATCCCCATGGATCCTGAGCCAATAGTAATTGATGATGTGGAGGAGGCCGAGGTGGAGAGCATTTTAGCATCCCGCAAATTTCAGAAGTCAGTTCAATATATTGTCAATTGGAAGGGATATACAGCATATATGAATAGTTGGGTCAAGGCCTGCAATTGCACGAACTGAATGGAACTGGTCAAGGCGTTTCATGAGTCCCATCTTGATGCTCCAATCTCCCCCCCCAAAAAAAGTCGCAACTTTAATGGCAACCAAGTTTCTCTAGGCTCACAAAAATGTAGCTCTTAAGCAGTTTCCAAGCGATGGTGCCCCTCCTCTAGCAAAAGGAAAGGGTAACGTAAGTCCAGGTCAACGTCCCCTTTGCATGGATCAGGCGATTTTCTCAAAACCAAATAAGAAGGGTCCAAAGTGGACGGCTGTACCCCTCATCACCCAGGGTGACCTCACCCATATGGTAGATGAGCGCTAGGTAACTCGCTCCCTCTGAAGATTCGTCCCTTGGTTCCCACTCTTACCTCCGCTGAAATAGTTTGCTTAATTGTTGAAATCTGCACTAAAATCATTGGTAACCATCTTCCCCACTATTGGGAAGAATTTTATAAAAAAAACCATGCCAAATCCTGAGAATCAAAGCCAAATTGTCCAAAATCAATGGGAATAAAGCCTGATGGGCAAGAAACTAATAGTTGAAAAAGGGACAAGTATTGCATGCTTGGTTGAAATTGCTGATGGCATTGAGCCATCAAGTAGTACATTTGCTGACGCCAAACTCCCCTCAAAATTGTCAGGGACAATCCCCAATGAGCATGTATCACCATCAGGGACTTTTGCCAATAGTTCAAACCCCCCATTTCAAGAATTAGGATTGGTGCCTGGTGTAACCCATTTGGCTGAATGAACTCCCCAGTAACTGGGCATGGGTGGGTTGGCCATCCTGAACCCATTTCCAACCTGTTGGGACCGCACCTATGTAGGGTGGCCCTGGGGAATTCCCATTGCTTATTGGGCCAGATGCTGTCATGCTAATCAATGTAAACATAGTAGAGCCTTGGAACAGGCGTTTGCGAATGAACTGATAGCAATTCAGCCTGCCACCAAATCCTTTGATGTCAGTTCAGATTATTATCGTTTTCCCCACCCCTGAAAATTCTCCAGGTTAGGTCGAATTTGAGGGCTACAATCCCTGCTTTGACAAGCTGACCCTAATAGAACACTATTTAATCAGTCACGTCTCACTGAGGAAATTGTTTATCAATTTTTAAACTTTACTATTAAAATAAAATTCCTTCCAGTACCAAAATTTTTTATTTTACTCCAATTCTTCTTGCTGAGGTCCTGATGGCACTAACTTGGTGTCCCATCAGCCCTTATACTGGATGGGCTATACCAGTTTTGATAATGACAATTGCTTCCACCATAGTTTACTGGATCCATTGTGCAAGAAATTTCTAAGAATTTAATCCCATTATTGAAGCTATCCACTATCAGGATATTGGAATCCTGAGGCCTCACATATCTCACCTTCAAGCAATGATTTGTCCCCATGTCTCTGTTTTGGTGATGAACTCTTCCACTGAAGATCTTAAAGTAGTTAATCTAGTAGTGCACCCCCCTGCAGCAAGGCTCGCTAGGTCTGAGGTCAAATCTTTTTGGTTTATTGCAGGGCTCCTTTTTATGCTTGTCTCATATCAATGAATCATTGTTGCCCATTTTCTTCACCATACAACGTCATTTGAGCGACAATGCCACTGGCATTCTGGCTTGCTTTTTGGGTGCTTACATATCCTGACTGGCAGACTGATCTAAAAATCTTATGCCATTTTCCTGACAATGTCCGCATCACTGGAGGCTGAATTCCACCTAGCATAAGCCATCAGTATAACACCACATCAGGACCATATATCAATGGTGGCGGCAGTCAAAACACCATTACCTGCTGAATCTCCATCTACTAGCACACACTAAGAAAAAGATGTTACCAGAAAGGCCCAAGCTCCTAAAGGTCCAAACGCTCATCTTTTTTTGCATTGTTGGCCCTTATGGATATCCCTGACACTCGCCCTTCTGCTTGCTCATCTGTAATATGGAGAAGAGAACCTTGATCTCTTTATAATATAAGAAATTGATGAAGTCATTAGACTCCAAAAACCCCTACCTTGTCACCCAAGCAATCAAACATGGTTGAGGCCTTTCAGGAGGACATTCTGTCCTCCCCAAATAAAGCAGTCATGAAAAAAACTTTTCAAGACTGTTGGAGATACAACTAAGATGACTGGAATTACTCCAGATTGAGATTTGATATCTCAGTTTAATGAAAGTGAAAAATCCACGATGGGTATTTCCAATTCTCAATTTGACCAAAGAAAGACCCTTTGGAGTTATTGACCTCCTACAAAGGGTGAGTCTAACCAACCCAAAGAAGCTCAGAAATCTGAGATGACCAAGCAATCTTAAATGACCAATCATTTTGAAAGGGCTAAGCCCTCGCTAAGAAGGTCAATTGCATCTAACAAGAGCTCTATTATATTTGATCATCACAAGTCTTTAAATAATAATGATAATCAACAATATCAGTCCTCATGTAGGAAGAATCTTACCTCGGATGAATCATGAAAAAACCTAGTGAAGAACCACAAAATTTTTTTATGATACTCTGGTTTTTAATTAATAAAGAACGAAATTCTTGTCTTACATAGCCTAATTCTGATCTATTTCATACAGGATTCTGTTTTTCTGATTGGAACCAACTATAGCAATGGAACTAATAACTTCATTGCAATTGTGTTGATCTTTGCTAGAGCCACGGAACTAATAATTTTGTAGCCTTTGTAGCGCCTGCTTATAATTTCTCACAAAATTCCAATACTGGTGCTCCTTGCCAGGTCTGCTTCCAAGGCTACCTGGTGAAAACATACTTTCACAACAATGAATACGTCTAGCAAAGAGAGCCCCTCTTTGGAGGAATCGTTGAGTATTACCCAATTGGTACACTCTGACTAGCAAAATTTGCCTTCAGCTAGTATCAAAAATCTACAATTTTAAGCTTCAATGGACATGGCCATCGAGGGCCCTGACCAACCTAATTATCAGATTCAAGCCGCAAATTTTGGGAAACTGTCAAAAGCTTGATCAGAGGGGCTATTCAGCCTGGTGCTCGCCCTAATCATGGACAAGTGTCTAAAGTTTCTGACAAAATGATGAACCTATATAACTGAGCGGTGTTACAGCCTACTGAAGTTGGTTTGGCTAGAACTGAGCAGTATCTTCAACATTACATACATCCTGCTATTCATTATTTACTTAAGATTTTGGGGTTGCATCATCTCAAAATCCAGCGCCAGTTGACTCTAGAGTAAAAATTTCTTTCTCAACTATCTTCTTTTTATGAAACGACATCCAACTTTGGAAGAGATAATCAATAAGCCATTCTCGATAATAGAAGAGAAATCAACAATATTCATAATCAGTTGGTAAGAATTGATAATGGAATTGTGGGATACATCGACCAGAAAAATCTCATCAAGTTAGAAATGCCACTAATTCTATTCACCATCAGATTACCTCCCTGGAGGATGAGATTATGAACAAATAGATCATCTATGAGCTGAACATGAGAAGAGCTTGGGAGAGCTTAATAGGCTAACCCAACATCTTGTCCAAGTGGTTGGTAACATTAGAAAAGGCGAACCTGGCCCTGTTGGTCCTCCTGGACCACCGAGACCACCTAGCTCCCCATCAGTAACCCCAGGACCTCCTGGTGAACTTAGTCCCCCTGGTCCAGTGGGTCAACAAGGCCCTCTGGGACCATCAGGGAGAGATGTTTTGCAAGGACCCCTGGGACCTCCTGGTCCCCCCTGGCTCCTCACTTCCAACGTCTGATTCTGAACCTTCGATGCTCTTAGTATCTTGAGTACAAGCACTAGAAACAAAAATCCAAGCCGTAGCTCAAGAGTGTTTTTTATCCTTAGAAGGTCTTCCGACTGATCTGGACTATTCCTTAATCAATTTACTGGACGGCGTTGAGAATGCACATTGTCTATGCGATGCAAATCAAAATACACAAGAAATTTGGTTTGCTTCATTGACAGCGTCCATTGAGCGGTTGACTGCCAAAAGTGGAGTACTAGAGACCAAGCAAATGGAGATGGTTACTGCGATTTCCAACTTAAACTGAGCTCCTATAAATGACCATCTTAACCAATGGGTTCAAAATTTACAAGATGATTTGAACCTCTTGAGACAACAAGTTGACCAAGTTCCCCCTCATGCCCATTTCACAGAGTCTGAACCCTGCAAGGCTGGACCAGTCACAGTATTGGGAGTACACATCTTGAACACTGAAGACACCCTTTTCAAACCTACCTTCAAGGATAAGTTTGAACCGGGTGAAGGTAGCATTCATTCTTTTCTTTTCGTTTATGAACATGCAATGTATGGAGCTACTGATCAACAGAAGGTCCGCCATATCACCTCTTGCATAAGCCAGTTCAGTAAAGAGATCATGGTTCCTCATTTTAAGGTTTGCACTACATGGGCTCAAGTGAAAACCGCCCTCATAAGGGAATTTGGTAGTGATCAAATCCTTTCCAACCAAAAGAAAGCCTTTATGAGTATTCAAATTAAACAAGGAGAGTCTATCCAGGAATTCGCTAAATGATTCTACCATGAGGCCCAGACACTTGTTACTTGTGACTGGATTACTGTTGATGATGCTATATCGGCTGTAATGAGTGCGTTCAGTCCTTGCACTCAGTTACTACTACACTTGAAATCACTTGAAAGAAATTTCAGCTCCATTATCAACATCAAAGAAGCGCTTATGGAGATTCCTAATGGGGTGGTACATCCGGTCTCCTCTAGTAATTCTCATTCTCACATCCATGTGATGCCATATAAACCTAAATCCAAACTGAAGAAGGAGTTGTGTACTTATTGTGGTCTTGTGGGTCATGTGGTGTCTCAATGTTGGAAAAATCAAGCAGAAGAATCGAAAAAAGAGGAGTCAGCATAGGGCACGAGGCTTCCTGTGCTGACCTACCTCAGGTGCCTCAGATGAAACCTTTTGGTTCTTCTTTAGATTTTTATGTCGTATCCACTCCTGATGAGCTTGATATCCCTGGTGAATTATCCATCAAAGACTATATTTCTGCTTATGCTTCCTCTTTTTCTTCTAATTCCAATAAAACGAATTATTCCTCAGTATTCTCAATCCCAAAATTTGGCACTGATTTAACCTGGGTGAAAGTCATTGTGCATAAGTTGAAAGTTTTGGCTATCCTTGATATGGGATCACCCATTAATGTAATTTCGTCCAAACAAATGAAGAAAATAAAAATTGGCTCTGGACCTGAACCATTTCCAAGACTGCAGAACTGCTGGACCTTCCTACACTATATCTATAGGAGCCATTTCATCTCTTCTGATGCATTTTGGAAAGTTGGTTGTGTCAGCCCCTGCAGCGGTATTGGATAACAACTGCTATGATCTGCTCTTAGGAACTAAGTTTCTCACCAATTTTGATGTGATAATCAGCCTTAAAGACAAATACCTTTCTTTAGTTGGGTACTAAGTTCCTTTAATCTTACATGATGTTCCCATAAGCAAAGGCAAACTCAAATGACGTGTTTGCTTACTGGAATACCCCACTTCTATCTCACGTCTCAAATTCCGAATCCTGGGTCCAAGGACTATACTTCCACCTCCATCAGCTTGTGCCTCTGAGGGCATGCTGTTATATTCTAACTCTCCTATTACTATTCTCCAAAAGCTCAAATCATTGTTGATATGGTCGTACAAGTATTTGTACCCCCTGATCATGTATTAGAGATCTTTGGTAACCAAAATCCCTCTCATTTAGAGGCCTCACACTGCCCAGGTATCCTTGATCCTGCCTATGATGGGACTGTTTCAATTCTACTGGCTAATCTCACTTCCTGAAATATGTGATTGAATCACAATAATCCCATTGCCTATGTGTGGCCTACTCCTGTGAATGACATATTATCCATCTTGGGATGTGGAGATTTAAGAGAATTCAAGCTGGAAGATCCCCCTATCATTGCTAGAATTGATTTCAAATTGGGGATTCACTTACTTCAGATAAACAGCTTGAAGCTGAGGCCCTGATTGAAGAATATGCGGATATCTTTGCCCAAGGTCCAGAGGATTTTGGCTTAATGAAAGAGGTACAGCATCAGGTAAAAACTGGGGATACTCCCCCTATTTGAGCTTGACCAAATCACAAATCCAAAGTTGAGGAGGCTCATGTCTCAGTGGAACTGAAACAACTCCTCGAGGATGGGATACTGACACCTTCTAAGAGTCCATGGGCTTCCCCTCTACTACTCATCTGAAAAAAGGATGGGGGTCACCAAGTGGTTATGGACTATTATTGACTCAATGCTGTTACTCAAAGGATTCTTATCCTTTACCTTTCATAGATGATTCATTGAGATTATTGTCTGGATCACAATACTTCTCTGCTATAGACCTTGCGAGTGGTTATTGGCAAATTGATCTTGCCCCGGAAGATTTTCAAAAATGTGCTCTAATTTCTAGTGAGGGACTATTTGAGCCAACTCATCTGTCGCAGGGGCTTTGCAATGCCCCTGCTACTTTTTGATGAGCCATGGATGGCTTGTTTGGGGTTTTGAAACTTTCTTGTGTATTAGTTTATCTAGATGATGTTACTGTTTTTTCACGCACTTTTAATGAGCATTTGGCTCATTTGAAGGAAGTTTTTGGCCTACTGCGTCATGCCATACTTAAGCTTAAACCATGGAAGTGGGCTTTTTTTTAAACTGAGATGGAATTTTTGGGCCATAAAGTTAATTGCAAAGATATTTTGCCCTTATCTAATAAGATACAAGCTATTTCAGACATGCCTGTTCCCAAAAGCTTGCACAAAATCCAAGTGTTTTTAGGGATGGTTAGTTATTATTGACAATTCATCCCCCATTTTGTAGATATTGCAGAACCTTTAGTTTACCTTTTGCATAAAGAAGTCCCTTTTGTATGTAAAGAATCACAACAACAATCCTTTGATCTGTTGCGCCAAGCCTTAATGAGTGCACCAATCTTAGCCCATCCTGACTTTTCCAAACCCTTTATACTATTTACAAATGCCAGTGATATTGCTAATGGGGCCATTCTGGCTCAACATGATACCAATATGGTTAATCACCCTTTCGCTTATTATAGTAAAACCCTTTCTAAGGCCAAACGCAATTATAGCGTTACTGAAAGAGAATGCCTCGCTGTGTTGTCCGCCATCAAGTATTTTCACCCTTATCTATATGGCAAGCATTTCATTGTTGTAACGGATCATGCTTCCCTAAAGTGGTCACAACAAATGAAGGATCCTTATGGGCGCTTAGCTAGATGGGCTTTAAAGCTCCAAAAATTATGACTTCACTATTCAACATCGCGCTGGAGCTATACATCAAAATGGTGATGGCCTTTTTTGATTGCCTATCTTAACATTATTTTCTGCAGAGGAAGATCGCATTTATGACCTGATCGGTCAACCTGAGCTCTGGTTCCATGAATCTAAGGATGTTACCTTGAAGCTACAATCCCTAACTGATAACAAGGTTAAATAAGATTCATTATATAAAAAGTCAGGATCTAAGTGGTTGCCCTTAATTCAGCCCTCTGCGAGGACTGATAATATTATGGAGGCCCATCAAGCTGTAGGTCATGGAGCTGCCGCTAAGACACTACGTGGTTAAAGAATCATTGTTACTGGGATAACATGTGGAATCTGTACACAATGTGCTGGAATCTTGTATTAAGTTCCAACAACAGCGTGGTGGAAATCCGATGTTCCAACACCAAATTGTGGGACCTTCCAAACCCTTTTCCACTATGAGTATTGATGTGGTGGGTCCTTTCCCTATGGCCACCTATGGACATCAATATATTCTGTTAGCTAATGACCATTTTATTAAATATATTGAAGCTATTTCAGTTTCCACGGTTACTGCCAAGGTGATGGCGTCCTTTCTTTTCAAGCAAGTTTTCACCAGGCATGGTAGCCCAAAAGTCCTGTTATTGTATAATGGGACCAACTTCATTTCTCAGGTGGTAGCTGAGCTTACCAAACTAATGGGTACTTATCAGTCCTTTATGACCCCTTATAATCCTTCTACTATTGGTGCAGTCAAACGGGCAAATGTTACCCTTGTAGCCATTCTTTGAAAGATGGCCTCCAATGATCCTAGTAGGTGGAACCTTTACTTACCTAGTGCGATATTAGCTTATAGAGTTAGCTACCATTGTATTATTGGAATGTCTCCTTTTAGAGCTTTATATGGTTGGGAACCTATCCTCCCCTCAAGTGTACAACCTATACTTGAAGAGGCTACCCCGCAAACTACTGATTTATCTATGAGGAGACTAACTGATGAAATCATCCGATTGCAAGCATTAGCTTAAGTTCCCTTGATGCTACCACCTTGAAGGAGGGTACCAGAACCAACGCTAGTAGACCTATGTTACCAGAATATCAAGTCGAAGATCTTGTACTCTTCTACCACCATAGGCTAGGAGTAAGGATTCACAAATTGGACACCTTATGGGATGGTCCTTATCATATACTTATCATTGGGGTATGGAATACTCCATTGCCACTATTGATACTGGTACTGTTATCAATAGATTGCATAGTAGGTTTCTTCACAAATATATGCCCCCTAGGCAAGACCTTAATGGGGGCATTGTTGGAGATACAACTAAGATGACTGAAATTACTCCAGATCGAGATTTGATATCTCAGTCTAATGAAATTGAAAAATCAACGATGGGTATTTCCAATTCTCAATTTGACTGAAGAAAGACCCTTCAGAGTTATTGACCTCCTATGATATATGAGTCTAACCAATCCAAAGAAGCTCAGCAATCCAAGACAACCAAGCAATCCAAAATTACCAATCACTTTGAAGGGGCTAAGCCCTCGCTAAGGTCAATCACATCTAATAAGAGCTCTATTAGATCTGATTATCACAATTCTTTTAATAGTAACGATTTTAAATTTATTGCGGGGAAGGCTGACCATGGGACGGACACTTCTGAAATTGACTCAACCGAGACAACACTTAGTAACAGGGAAGGCACCCCAGAGAAGCGATGCTATCTCTTGTTGCCAGCGGGAACGCCACTTATGGGGAAGGGGAGGGAACGCGTGAAGGGGCCGTAGCCACAATTGAACACGTGTGGAGGAAGAGGTCTGATTTGATGAACCAAACTGGGAACCAGGAGGATACCAGCTGTTGGCGGCGCAGTGGGAGGTATCCAAACATCCATGCTTGAAAGTGGTCCACCATATGAGACCGGAATCTGTGGACAGCTTCTTGGAGGGTGGGGATGGAGCCTGCGATGGCATTCAAGACAATCGTGTGGATGGTCCACATGGCGATTGCAACCACTAGAGCACGGAGGGAGGGTGGAAGGGGGGAGGTCATTGATAAAGCAAACATATCTCTTGACAGACTGAAGGGATGTGTTTGATTCTGGCCCAGTAAACGTTGAACTTCGCGCCATATCATTTTAGAGGTAGGACACTTCTACAGGCAGTGGAACAGCGTTCCATACTGGCCACACACGACGCAGGATGAGTGTAAAGCGTTAGAGCGCTCAGCTGTACGGTACACCCGCCTCAGGCAGCGCCACACATGGGAGCGGATTTGAGGCTGCAACAGAGGATGGTGAGCGTACTTCCAGATGGTTTTTTGGGTCTCAGTGGAGTAAGGGATGTCCATCATGTCCAGGTAGTCCACCCTGGATAGGACATGGGGCCGTATGGGGATCACGCCATCATGGATGGTTAACCCCTGTACCTCTTGTGTGAACTGAGGAGAGGGGCGGCCTCTTTGGGTTGTATGTCCACTAATACAAATTCTCCACTCAGTGCTCCCCTTGAAGAGTAGGATTCATTTGTAGTGGGTTTTAGTACCGTGAGGACCTGTGGCCAATGGGTGTGAAGCCAGGTATTTCATCAGGGAGTGGGGGTTTAATGGATTGTTGAGGCCCAAGGCGCGGGAGAAGTTGGAGCGGGCTGCGCAGGACCAGTGTTGGAAGGGGAGTGTAGGGGCGGTGACGGCCGCAATCCAGGTACACAAGATCTTGGCCGCATGGGCTCTGAAGTCAAGCAAGCCCATACCACCATGCTGATGAGGACCAAACATGACTTCTAATCGTACTGGTGGAGGGCGGCCTGACCATAGCCATCCTTGCAGCAGGGCATGCAAGGATTTGAAGAAGCTTGGGGAGAAGGGGATGGCGTGAGCTCTAAACCAGACTTTGGAGAGGAGCATAGAGTTGGCCAAAACGACCCTGCCAGTAAGGGAAGTAGGGTGGGCTCTGAGGGAGGCGATGCGCTTCATCACGTTGTCTAGTCTAGACTCTCCATTACTTCTGATGCATATCCGCCTGCCTCCACCCACACGCCAAGATGGCGAACTGGCCCTATGGTAGGGCATGGCACAAAGGGGAGTACCAGTGGGGCGGTATGGGGTGAGCTGGGAGGGCGAGCGCGTTTGTGAGCAGATGGGCCGGGCTGGGCACTGGTTGCAGGGGCCCAGCAGGTTTGATACCAACCAAGGAGGATGATTTCAGTTTCTGGAGGCATTTAGTGCAACATTACTTACCCGGGAATACTCCTGGATGAGAGCTTTAAGCGCGCGTGCATCTTTATTATTAGACACCCCCACCACACAGTCATCTGCAAATGCCATCATCTTGACTGGGGCTTGGCCTGGTATATGGACCCCAGTGAGGTGGGCATTCATGTGTCGAAGTAGTGGGTCAAGGCTGAAGTTGTATAAGAGTGGGCTAAGGGGCCCCCTTGTTGTAAGCCCCTTTAAGGGCGGACTACTTCCGTTAGGAAGCCAGGGCCACGCACTGCCATTGTTGCAGATTCTGTGAGCAGCATCACCCAGTTGATGAAGTGAGGGGGCAAGCGGAATTGATGGAGGCAGGCCCTGAGGTATTCCCAGTTTACTCTATCATAGGCCTTCTGTTGGTCCAAGAATGAAAGTGCCCCAGAGGCTGTGGACTGGCACGCGTTGGCCACAGAGTGCACGTTGTCCCAAATTGACCTTCTGGGTATGAAACTGAATTGTTCTGGGGAGATGGTGGCAGATGCTCAATCCCTAAACAGTTAGCCATGATTTTTGTTAAAATTTTTGTATCCATGTTAGTTAAAGAAATGGGGCGCCAGTTGGCTAAGTCTAGCTTGTCTCCTTTCTTGAAGAGTGTGATGGTGAAGGCCTCTTGTCCTCCTGGCAGGAGGCGCGTTTCCAAAAGGCTCTGGTTAAGTGAGGCCAACAGTAGTGGGGATATATATTTGAAGTATTTTTTGTAGAATTCATATGGAATGCCATCCAGGCCTGGGCATTTTCAGTTTGGTGCACCATGAATGGCTGTCCATAATTCGTTTGGAGTAATCAATTTCATTATTTCTGGGTATCGGGAAATGGTGCAGATGTGGGCTTAGTCAAGAAATTCTGCCACTTCAGCTGGCTGAATTGGATTGGATTGGTACAACTTGAAGTAATACTTTTGTGTTTCAATTGCCACTTTGGCTGGCATATCCGCAATGGAAACATCTGATCTTCACACGTGTGTGCAGGCCATGCTTTGGCGTGGTGCAAAAATTTTTTAAAAAAATATGCTGTGCACTTGTCACCTTTTGTAATGCGTTTGGCCCTGTACTGAACACAAACCTGATGTTTGTGTTGCCTTTCGAGAGCGTTGAGGTGGGCGGCTGCCTCCGCCCACTTCTGGCCCCATGAAGAGCTGTATCCTGTAGCTGGGATGTTGGACTCCAGGTATGCCAACTCTGCCAGAGCACGTGAAATGACAGCCAATGTAGCTCGTGAGCATCTGGAGGAGAGATGGTGAGAGTGGCGGATGGTATTTTATTTGAAAGTTGCCCATGTGGAAATGGGGTCTGCACAAAATGGTGCAACAAACTTTTTGCCAAAGTTGCTGATTCCACCCACATGGAAAATCCTGGCGATGCAAGCTCGGGGGGCGGATTTTGCACCAATGTGGGGCCTTAGCAGCTGTAACAGGTAGGTGGTAGGTTATTGATACCAGTTGATGGTTGGAGAATTCCATTTTTGTTGTTTTAAAGTGGGATATGTGGGGTTGGAATTTCACCGGTGTAAGGATAAGGTTGATGCAGGACATGGACCTTAATTGGCCATTGTGGACATGGGGGCGCATCATGTTCTCGAGCAGCGGGGCTTGCTGTGGCAGTGCATCCATTAACCCAAGGGTGGCCTTTAGAACGCAAAGTTCAACGTGGCCCTGGGGGGCGTGGGAGGAGGAAGGCCACTGGTCCATTGAAGTGTTTAGCCAACAGTTCATGTCGCTGAATATGAAAGGGTCTGAGGGTAGTGGGAGGGATTTGACTGACAAGAAAAATTCCCAATGCTCTCGTGCACCATTTGGGGCATAGATGTTGATAATAGTGTGTACCACGTCAGCCCACAAAAAAGTGACAACAAGGACTCGGCCATTGAGGAAGGTTTCTGACAATAAAAATTTAGAAATTATTTTTCCAAGTTAGCACTCAACAGTGCTTTGTCCAAAAGGATAGGGATGGGAGGAGCATTGTTTTCCAAGCCTCCTTGGAACCTCACAGACAGTGGGACTCCTGGATGGCCAGGATATCCACAGGTAAATTTTGTTGTAAAAAACTCAGTTTCCTAGCCTGGGACGGCGAGGCCTTGAGTCTGGCAATATTCAACATTCCTAAAGTGAAGGGTTACCCCATCACATCTTAGGTGCGAGGGGGTGGGCACCTGGGCCCACTAGCCTCCTCTAGATCCCCACAGGCCTTCACGGCAGTGCGGGTGTTTGCAGCAATGCTATCAGTATTTTTGTTAATTTTTGCAGAAAGGTTTGTGTTGGCTTTTGCCTTCACTTTTGTTTCCCCAATGGCGGACGAATTTTTTGCGGTGCAGATGAGTTTGGTGCACCATTGAGTGGGGCAAAAAAAAATTTTCAGGTAGGTTGAAGGCCAAGTCAGTTTTGACTGGAGCTTGGTTGCAAAGATTGGGAGAATTTGAGTCACCCATAGGATCCTCAGATTGGGTGGCCCAATTGGTATGGGCTTCCCAATCTGAATGGTTGATGGATTCCCAATTTGATTCCACCGCGAAGGTTTTGATGTCCTCCTGGTGTTGGGAGTGTGGGATAGCAGTGGTGACTTTGGCTGCTTCCTTGGCCGTGGCTCTGCGGGCCTGCTTGGCCTTCTTCCACTCTTGCGGGGAAATAGGCTTTACCCGTAGGTAGCAGCCTTGTGCTCCCCATGGGAAAGCCTCTTTGGTGCTTACGGTTGGTTTGTAGTGCGCCTCTCTGCTGGTCATGGCCGCTGAGGGGTGCTCTTGGAATGTGATGCCCTCCTTGGTGGGGCATGCGTGTGCCTTATGGCTGAACGCATCACAGTGGGTGCAGATGGGGGGTGCACTGTCCACAGTTACCCAGAAAGGGTGGGTGGCATGCCCTTCAATATTAATAAAAGTGGAGTGTAGGATCTGGGTTAGGTCCTTTGCAATCTCCTTAGTTGGGGTCAGAACTGCGATGGCTTTGCTGGTGCACAGGTGTGACATCAGCATAAAGCGTTGCATTTTGAAAGATTTTATTTTGCCATAGACCATGATACCATCTTTCAGGTGTTGCTTCAAAATGGCACATTTTACCGTAGTAGGCAAAAAGTCAAACGTGAGGAAAATTTGGTTTGATTTTGTCCATCTGGTGCATTTAGTTTCAATGACCCATTGCCCTTCGGGGAGGTCGACCACTATGCGCACTGCTGCAGCCTCATCTGCTGCTTTTTTGCTTTTGAAACCTAGGTCCAAGCAACCATGTGACATGGAATGAGGTGCGATGTACACCGCGGTCAGGAAAAAAGTGTGCACATTTCCACAAAATTTTTCTCATAAAGCTGTTTGTTGGATGTCCAGAAACACGTGGACTCCATATTCCACCAATGAAAGTGGCTGGGAGTGCGGTGTATTGATGTACTGGTTGCATCGTGCTTGCCAAGCGAGGATTTCCAGGGAAATAGTGACCGCCAGTTTTTTTAAAAAATTTCTATTCCGCCAGTTTCTCAGGGGCATTTTTGAACGTTTGAGGCCGCGGGCCTCCCACCTGCTCCTCTTACCTTACTTGCCCAGCTTCTCCCTGACATGGGCGCATACTAATCTCCTCTATAATATTTATCAAACTAGATTCAGACTTGAATTGAATGGGTTGCAAAAGTGATTTCAACGAGAGAGAAAAGTTTTTTTAATAATAATGATAATCAACAATATTGCTCCTCTGGTAGGAAAGATCTTACCTCAAGTGAATCATGGAAATCCTCGCGAAGAACCACAAAATTTTCCCCCATAAATAACTCTGGTTTTTAATTAATAAAGTATTTCAATTCTTGTCTTGCATAGCCTGATTTTGATCTATTTCATACAGGATTCTGTATTTCTGATTAGAACCAACTATAGCAACAAAACTAATAACTTTGTTGCAATTGTGATCTTCGCTAGAGCCATGGAACTAATAGTTTTGTAGCCTTTGTAGCGCCTGCTTATTGCAATTTCTCACAAAATTCCAATAAAGACCAAGTCTGCCCTCTCCATGACTTCATAAGTAGACAATATCAGGATTGCTTTCTTTTTTTCAACTTTTTCATGGGTGCACAAGGTCGCGATGAACACATTATTAGATATGGGCGCAGCAGAAATTTTATGGATAATATTTTGGCTCATCCCTTGACCTAAAGTTAGATGTAGCTATTCCAATCCTTGGTTCATCTTTAGCCCCATGAAGTGCCACACTGTTTGTTGTCCTGTCCTCTTCAATATTTATACACTCTGTTTTTGTGACTACTTTTTGGCAGTGCGCAACTTTCTATACCCAGTGGTCATGGAAGTTGGATGGTGGCGGCGTCAGAGGGTCAAATAAAATGGAACTAAAATATGTTCTTTGGGAATGAGGATCTTAGTGGAAAATTTCCTCTGTATGTTACTCTTCCTCAGGATAAATTCCTTTAGTTCCATATCAGCTCCCACTTCACCCTTTTCCAGCCTTCTCATGACATTCTAGAATTCCTAAATACATACAAAGATGCGTTCAACATGTATCTGGACACGCAGCTTCCCTCTCATTAAACCTATACCTATAGTTTCGCCTGACGGTTGACCTGTTCAAAATCAATTGTCCCCTTTAACTTTAATGGAGGCAGAAGACAATGCTCTTTGGACTATGGTTAGATGACATGTTATATAGGGCTAGATCTTTGAGAAGTTTTCCACAATCGCTTCTCCAGTAGTTTTAGCCCAGAATGTGGATAGTTCCTTGCAGCTATGCGTGAACTATAATCACCTGAATATTGTGATGGGAACTGAACCCATAACCCTTTCTTCTGGAGCAGCCTATTATTCAGTAAATCTAAGTTGCAAATGTTCTCTAAGCTAAACCTGATCAATGCCTTTAATTAAGTGTGAATTAAGTAAGATAGAAGTGGCTCACAGCTATCTGCACAAATAAAGGGATATTACAGTTTTGGGTGATGTCCATTTAGTGAAAACTTAACAACCTTTCAGAGACTTGTTGAGGACGTCTTAAGGGATATCCAGTTCTCCTGTGCCATTTCAATTATTAAGGATAATCAGATAAATCTTCCCAACCACAAGCATTAAAAAAAGGACTTGGGAGAAGTTATGGCTGCTCTACAATTCAGGACTATTTGTCAATCCTTCAAATTGTTACTTTTAGAGAAAAATTAATCTTTCTGGAAAATCTTGTTCAAAAAAGATAATATTTGGTCTATCCCTTCAAGTTGGAAGCAATCCAATTGTGGCCCACTCAAAATATCAAGAAGAAAACATAGAAGCTTCCTCATAACGGAGATCTTCTTCAAGAAGTTCTCCTCCACTTTTGCTCTATTGGCGGCATTCCTCTATCCACTGACTAACAAAAATACCCCCTTTATGTGGACAAGAAAATTCCAAAAGTCGTTTGAGTCTTCAAGGAGGTCTTCATTTTAACTCCAGTTCTCCAGAATGTGGACACAACCAGTGTCATGGTTACATGGCATAGTTTTGAGTACTGACTGCAGAGACAAGGCTGGAAGTTAAAGGGCCAAAAAGTTCAATTTGCAAGGGCTCCCTGACTTAATACTTACCCTGGATCAACGCTGGGTACAGACAAGATATTCCCAGGTTGTCCTGGGGATGTGCGCGATGCCTGGCCCTGCGTTGCAGCCAGGGCGTTAAAATACACCAGCTACGTTATGATTCAGATGGTTGATTATGGTTGTTTGGGGAACAGGGTTTCAGAACCGTTCTATCTACAATTCTGCCAAGTTCAGACAAATTTAGCTGCAAGCAATAACCTGAGTTCAGTCCATATTGAGCTACAGCACCATATCAGATGGTAGTGTGTACTTATTGGTGCTTTTAGGCTTAGCACCACACCTGAAGATCAATTACTCTCCGCCCATTGTTCAATTATGATTCTTGAGACCAATTTTCCTTGTTGGTCAACAAGCTAATAAAGTTTTCTGTGTGTTTTTACGTTTTTTGCATGGTCCTTTGGGTAAATCAGTGCACGGACCTCCTCAAGGTGGTCTTGAAAAATAGAGGGATTTTTATTTTAACAGAGTTAAAGGCAGAATTAGGTGCACAACTGGGACGTCCTGGTCCCCTCTAGATCGAGGCACCCAAGCACCCTGACACTAATCTGCACTTGGTTATGAACACCTCTTTAAGGTTCAGCCAAGTTCTGTTGTTTATAAGCTATTTGTTATCTACTCTATAATGTAAATTCTGTCCTAGTCTCCTTTTCTATGGAACCTTCCGTGGTGCCCTATTTCCAATTTTACTAGTGACTAGTTCCATTTTGGTGTGGCTGTGTATCCCTCATCACCTCTCTGGGAATGAGAGAAGTACAGACACTCTATTGACAACCAGGTCATATCTTTTGGCCTGTGACGCGACTTCAGTTATTGTGGGGTAATGCTTTTATAAAGACCATGATGGTGTTGAGCATCCAGTCACTTACTTTTCCCACAATTTTTTTCTTACAGCCAATCCTAATCAATCTATTATAAAGATCTGGCAGTCATGCACTGGGAACTAACACACTGATAATACCTCCTCCAGGGGCCACAGCATGGAATTATAGTAAAGACTGACCACAATTCTCTTATGTACTATAGAAAGCCTCAGAAATTTGCCAACCACAAAGCTCATAATTATTGCAAACTATGTAACTTAAACTTTAAGTATGAGTTTGTCAAGGGATCCTTATATGTCTTGTCAGACATGCTAAGTTTGTAAACTTTTCATGAACTCTATCATATATGATCTACACAAACTCACAGCTGCTGTTCCCTCCGCAAAAATCTGATGCTGGCCCATCTCTCAGTTTTCTTCGTCATACTGCCCTCAAATTTTCTCCTCCTTGACCAAGTCCTTGATGCCCAGACAACCTCCTCAGAGGGGATTTAGTTATTTAAGGACCTAAAAAACATGTCAGAAGCATACCCACTATGTCCTAAAGATAGGGCAATCTTCTTCACGGATAGAGTTTCTGACTCACCATTCCTGTGTGATCAGGTGATTCAAGAACACCATGATCCTCCAGCAGTGGGTCAATATGGGTCAAAAAGGTGTGGTAAATCGGTTAAAGACCTTACATATGGACTGGATTCTCTAAAAAGTTCCCCTTGTGAATCTCCTGCTGTGTGATGCGTGCCCACTCCAAATCAGACATATCTTGGAAGAAGGACCTCTTGCATCTATTGCAACAGGATGATGGACCCTGGGCCTCTTTGTCTGTTGACTTTATTGTGGAGCATCCTCCTTATAAGGTTTATGATGCAATCATGGTGGTTGTAGACTAAGTTACAAAATTTGTCCTCTTTATTCCTTGATACACAATGGTCACTTCTGAGGAATCTGTAGTACTGTTTGTGACAAATGTACTATCTATATTTGGACTCTCTAAGGAGATAGTAAGTGACTGAAGACCCAAATTACCACAAGGTTCTGGAGTGTCTTTATTGACCTTCTCCAGATCAACCCTTGCCAGTCAAATTCTTATAATTTCCAATTGAATGATCAAACTGAGAGGATAAACTAAATTCTGGATAATACCTTCATTGTAATGCCTCATCTATCCATGACATATGGACTTCAGATCTATCCCTACCGCACTTTTTTACAACAAAGCCCCCATGCCTCCACTAGTTTCTCCCCCTTTGAGGCTAACTTAGGACAAAACCTTCATCACAACTTGGCACCCGCCTCACTTTCACAGTTCCAGCAGCGGCAGAGCGCATGAACCACCTATGCAAAGCCCAAACTCGGGTACAATATTATCTGTTTAAAGCGGTAGAAAATTTTAAGAATTTTGCAGATAAAATGCAACACCTTGCCAGTAACTCAAGGTAGGATCTCTTGTCATGTTGACACACATCACTTTAATATCAAAGTCCCTTCCAGAAAGTTAGCATGCAGATTTTCCAGCCATTAAAAAGTGCTGAAGGACTTGATAAATGGCGCCTCCAGAATCAAGCCCCTCCCACTGAAGAAAACGCAAAAAAATCCATGTGTCTCTGTTATCTCCTTTCAAAAGCCCCATGCCTACATCACCTGTTAACATCATGGTAAATATTATGAAGAAAATGAAGTTAAAGCCATTCTGGCCTCCCAGAACTCATGATTTTCTATGCATTATCTGCTAGCCTGGAAAGGAAACCCTTCTTATGAAAACAGCTAAATGAGCTCCAAAGGCTTCATCAATTTCAAGGAGCTCCTTGAAGAGTATTACTGGAATAGTCTAAATGTGCCTCATCACCCAAGAGTTTAATAACCATCCTTGAAATCAAAATTTTCAATAAACTACAATAACTAAACATTAGCCCAAATTTCTGATGGGGTTTTACTCAGTCATTTAAGAATAGGATAATGTCATTCTGAAGGCCTAACCCCGTCAACTATGCAGAATCTTACACCCACTAAGGATAAAGAAGGGACCTAAATCTCAAGACCACACTCTGATGCAAAAGAAGGATCTAGCCTATGTGGTGGGTAAACGCTGGGTGACAGCTTTCCCAAATATAAGAAGATTATCCAAGTTGCTTATTCTTTTCGCCTCATTTCTCCTAAACAAAATCATCAACCTTGTAAAGGAGATTGTTCAGTCTAGAAAGCATCCACTGATTCTCCTTTCTCAGGTACCCACTGTGCCTATCTTTTCTATCTCAGTGCACAGAACAGTCAGCACTATGTTTGATAGCCTTAAAATGAGTATTTTGAGACTCCCAAATCACAAGTTATTTGATAGAATTACCCAAAAGGATTAAAATGGATTCTGGTAACCCAAAACCCTTTAAAACACCTACAGAAATTTGGATTTTACCTCTGGAATCCAAGAAAATCCAACAATTAAACAGTTAAGACTCTAAAATTAAAAATGTGCCAGGATGTGCAACTTAAGTGGTCCAGAAAATTGCATATGTTGGTTTATCAATCTAAAATGAAGCCCCTGGTAAAATATAAGGAGCTTAGTCAAATTTGACCAATGAGAATCTGATTCTCATATAAATGCCCTCCATTTGACTGTTTCCATTTCCCACCCTAGTAGTATATATGGCGGCTGGCCTCATCAGGTCCAGTTGCCAATATTAATTTCCTATAAATTAATAAATCTTCCTATCAAAGATAACTAATTTTATAGTTGTTCTCTGAAGATACCACACATTCTCTCTACCATACTTCCAGTGAAAATAGCTGCTTTGGTGATAAACGCCATTCTCTCAACCATACTGATTACTTTGTTGCTGTGGAAAATCTGCTCAATTGATTCAGTGACATACTGAGAAGGTGATGATGCTGAACTCAGATCTGAATTGATTTTTAATAATTTTGTTCTATAAAAAACTATGGCAATGTTTAATTTCACTTTATGATGATCACCTGTAGATCCCTTAAGAGTTTTCCTCAATTCTGCCCCTCTCAAACCTTGCTTCAGTACCTGTAAATCAAATGATTGGTCCTATCACAGCCTTTTGTTTTTGGTGGGAGCACTGAGTTCTATGGTAAATCATACCTTACTAATCTAATTAGAGATTTTCTTATATAGATATAATGCAGATGGCTATGCCCCTGGCTTCTGGACATTCCACTGAGTTCTGTCACATCCTGAATGGAAGCCCAGTCTTCTTATACTTAGACGCATTCCTGACAAAGTCTCACCATAGATTGTTATCAAATCAGCAGCTTCTCCCATAAGTAACCTCCTTCATAAGGTCTTCCACATGGCTATGTAACCACTTTAAAATAAATATCCCCTCATTAATTCCCTGCTGATTTCTATGACAAGGCAAAGTTTGAAATTGAGTATCTAGCCTTATGTTGGGATTTTTGCCCATATTTCCAGCCTGCTAGATTACCTGGTGTCGCTAGGTGAAAATTCCCTAAGGCAAAGTGAATTGGAAATCAGTTGGCCCAAGTTTTGGAGGAACTATGTTTGGGGGATTTTGGGATATTCACCTGGTCATATCTGTCAGGGATCAATCTGGATGAATACCTAACATCTCATTGGGCAGAGTGGCTGACAAAATAGGGGCATCTGATAGTGATTAACTATCAGGTGTACTGATTGAGATTGGTTGGTTTCATCACTGACTGATTGGGAATTAATAGTGATTTGTGAGGCAAGTGATGCCACCTGCAACTAGCGAATTGATCAGTTGGTGAAGTGACCTGCTATAATGGGTAAAAAGTCCCATCACCTAAGCAGGTTGCTAGCTAATTATGGTTGGTTCACTTGGATTGAGAGGAAAACGTTAGGGACACGTTTGTTTGACTCTTTCCACTTGAGGTCTCGAGGATGTCCAACAACAGAATCCTATCCAGGATTTGGAAGACCATCACTGCCAAGATGAGGAAGGGTGATTCAACAGCAACAGCTGCTGTTTCATCGAAGAGGTATCAACTGAGGGTTAGATGGCTGAATCCCCTACTATATAATTCCCTAGGATTCACTATAATAAAAAACTAGCATTTAGAAGACCATCATTTAGGAAAACAGTATTATTAGTATTATTAGTATTATTAATATTGTTAATTTGGTGTATATTTAGACTATCAGCTTCCATTGTGACATTCCATCTCAAGGATATTTATTGCAGAAAGCAATAATTGGAAGAATCTTAGCAAGAAGAGTAGAGATCTGAGAGAGGATCTATAGATGAAGGGAACCACAATCAGGGATAGCTGCTGACTGTGCGTTGGGCTGAAAGAGACTGTCATCAGGAGATCTTGACAAAGACGGGTGGACAATAATATAGGGAACAAATCCCTATGAGTAAGACTTAGAGTATCTAATCGGAAGTACTGGCCAAAGCGTTGGGCCTAATAATAGTTCAAACTCAACTACAGATAATAGTCTCCATACTATTATTGGATAATACATTCTATACAACGCGAAGTTCATGAGAAAATCAAACCTGTGCAGTAGAAAGGTTACTGGGTTGATGACCAATAATCAATCCTTAAGTAAATTTTTACACCTTATCCTCAGATCACACATGTATTGATGCTGCAACTTTTTATTTTCAACCCTGACTACTCAATGACTCACCAGGTCACTGTTTCTTTGCCTGCATCCCTGATCTAATAATTTATGCCAAGAACCACCTATACCAGTACATCAAAGAACTGCAGACGGTGTGCATCCTTGATGAGATTTATTTGATAATGCTTGGCTTTCTGTTTCACTCAACTAATATCCTAACCCCTACTTTATCTTCCCTTGTGTGGTTTCTGAAGTAACTGGCGCCAGAAAAGAACCCCTAACCCCCATTCCCCATCTGATATGGATGCTTAGGATTGCAACTATGGCGCCATATTGTGAGTTTTTAGGTTTGATTTGGCATCTGCAAATAAAACCTGTGGCCATTCACCCATTGGGTGGTATTTTCGTAGTACAAATTAGAAATATAGTCTATTGTATTTAAGTAGTTATTAAGAACCTATTTTAATCAATATCCCCTGATGTTATAATACTTTGATGGCTCAAGATTATATCACACTGTGATGTCCATTGCTTGTTTTTTTCTTTGCTATTGAAATCCTAGATTTGTTAACATAGAATCTTAGTCTAAAAATATTCCCAGGAAATTTTTCAATCCTGAAACTTTCTATTTGCATATCACTGGCCTACAGCTGCAGTATAAATAGAGATCTCATCTACAGCTATTACTTATGAGGCTGCGTTAACTAAAATTGCAGTTGCCTCTTAACTCTTTGCCAACATGAAGGCTTTAGATATAAATTTTAAATGCCTAACTTTACATTACCTATATATACTCAATTTATTGCATTGTTGATAGCTATTCATCTGGGTTTCCTGGGTCCTATTATAATTTGTGAAAAATATGAGCTAAGAGTCTAGTATAAACTTATATAACTTCCTTACTGGCACTTAGTGCAGGCTATATTACATCTCTTTCTTTAAACTGATCAAGTTGGCTATTAGAATATACTAGTCTTTTCCTAATACACTTTATTGACTCCATTAAAATTCTGCTATTTAGATGATGTGAGTATTCAAAGTATTATAAACAATTTTGGATAATATTAGCTGAGAAGTAACACAATTCCTGTGATAGTAAAGATAATAAGGATACTTTCATAAAACTAGCTAATGAAATTGAGACTCATCTGCCAGTTGGGGTGCATAAGCACCTAGAAGACAAGCCAAAATGTTGGGGGCTTAACTGTCCATATGACTAGATATTGGGCAGGAAGGGGAGTAATAGCGGGATGATGGTTGTAGATCACCATTATTATCATTCTAATAAGCAATCAAGTTATAGCTGCTGCAGTGAATGTAGAGTCCACCGCTGTCACCTCCAGTGGGATCATGGAGGGCCTCAAACTTGCTGGGGTACTATAGGTTACTGAGCACATAGAGAATTCATAAACTTTATTCAGTGAGAAGGAAGTATCTCCAATAGCAATAGTATATAATGGTGCCAGAAGGCATCCAAAAAGAGATGTTATCCCCAACAGACCACTGACTCAATTATTATCTAAAGATAGAGGTTAGCAATGTAATGATAATACCACTATGTCCCAATTGTTGTTCAATTCTGGGAACATGACACTTAGTGAGTGGCTACTTTGATAGCAAATAAAATTTAACTGAGAACTGTTATAGGAATATATCTTTTATTAAGCACAAATTTTGAAAAATTGATATTTGTACTTATGAGAGACAGTTTTCTTAAGTACTGAGGGCTTTTGGAATAAATGGGATTTGCATAAACTAAGTGTATTGCAGTCTCTATTTTTCTGATGGATTGATTTCATAACTAACTGGATGCCAAATTGACTTTCTGCTGGCCAGCTGACTCTAAAATTTTGCTGCTAAATTTTTCCTCCTGTCATGACTCTACTTGGTAGATTGGCAATGCTTTATCTGGTAGGTGACTGGTTGTGCCTATGACCAAGCTGCATAGGTATAATAACATTATGTATCAAATAGATTCAATGCCCTTGAAGACCCTGGGGCAGGACCTACCTCTTCCAGTGGAAGGAAAACACCCTGGTGGGGTTTCAAACCCAGTTGTACCACATCCAGCTCAATTCCACTGCTCCTCAATTTATCTAATTTTTTGGCCCTTTAGCCAAACCTGAAACTATTGCAGGGAGCAATACCCATCACTTCCCCCAAGGCAGTAGCCTCTCACCTCTGCCACCTCTACACACACCCCTAATCTGCTGCACCAGCTCTTTGGTGGTGAGATAAGGGGGAAAGGGGAAAACTTTGAGAGGGTATACCATAACCACCTCTCATCTACCATATATACCAAATTGCCCTGGGTTACAAGAGGGACAGCCACCTTCTTTACCCCCTTCTTTGTGCAGCACAAGAATTCTGTGCAGTTAAGGTGCAGATGGTGCTCCCCAGACTTACAGATACAGTAAAGCTTAAATATAAAGTTGTTGGTTTACTAAATGATAGCATCTGATCTTTTTTAGCACTAGGTGGTCCCAACCTACAGGGGGGATACACCGATCTGATAGCATCTGATCCTAAGGTGTAGGATTGATGATTTAAATCAAGTTGGGAAGCAAAAAGTGATATTAAGGCTGAATTTTGTTTTTAGGTTAAAAGCAACTTTAGAAGCTATATTAAAACCTGATTGGCCAATTAAAATCGGGGCTACATCAGGAGTCCATATGTTTAAAGTAAAATGGTGAAAACTGGGAAGTCTAAAGGTTTAATAATCTGTGAGGTTAGAGGGTACCATAGGTACTAATGTGCAAGACATTTTAATTCTAATTAACGTTAAGCCTGGAGGTGCTAGAGTGAGCTTTTTAAGGTTAAAATATATGTTATAAAGTTTAGAATTGAAAGTGCTCAATATTTGTTTGCGTATTCATTTATCTTAAAATAGTATTTACTTTATTTTGATTTTACTGTTATAGGGTTTATCTGAGCTCAAGGCTTAGAGTATGCCATACTGGCTTAATGCTTAACCAGTTAAAGGGCCAAGTAAACTTAAATGAGACCTGGGCTAAAGGCTCTTCACTGACAAAATCCTGAAGACAAATAAGATGTTAACCTAGCACTATTGGTTTGACAGTATGCCTAATTTATACAAGAGCTCATGATAAGTGAATAAACCTGTTTATAAAAAGTTTTGAAATTTTGAAATTATTGCTAGGTTTTGGCAAAATAAAATCTATGATGAAAGAGATAGAAGATAGAAACCTTATTCCACCATTCATATAAAGCTTAAATCGAGCTTGGCATTTGGGTATGATTGGATCCCGCCCTTGGGCTTCAAATCTAAAACTACAAAAAATATCATAGGTTGAAACCCCATCGGATCATTTCACAGATATACACTCGTTAGTATAAACTTCAAAATAATATTTTCTTTTACTCGAATACGTTTGGGTCACCTAACTAAACTAATTTAACCAAATTCTTCACCCTAATATCATTATTGAATTAAGAGTAAATAGGGCCCAGTACTTAATCAATACGTTTTACTAAAATATTTTTCTCAAATGACTTACAATGCGGTTGGGTTTAACAAATCAGTATTTAAATAGGCGAAAGTAGGAATCCAAGATGCCATTAAAGAACTGCTTAAACAACTTAATCTATCTTTAAAATTTGGGCCGCTACATTTATTTAACTCCCCAACCAAATTTCAGTTGGCAGCATGAATATACTCGAAGGGCTAGTTCGACCTGTTATAAATGAGCCCAACATTAAAGCGGTGAGTAAGGCTGTAAAGCCAGACCAGAAAATTTACAGCTTAGCTATCGAACTAGAATGAGCAAAAATCCTTACCTGAACCCGATCTAATTAAGCTCAACTGGCATGCGATGTATTCCTAATCTGAAACAAAACAAATAATTCGAGCTGTTAAGGGCAACCCCGGTTGGTTTACCATCAGCCCTCCGAACGAAACTAAAGAAACCAACACGGTTTTCTTTAAACAAGTTGGCTTGGTATTCTACCTACTCTAAAAGCATGCCCTTACCCCAAGTGTTACCACTTGGGTACTAAAGTCTAGTAAGCACTTAACTTACACATAGTCTTTATAGACACGGTAATCAAGCCGACCAGCCTGGAGTTTAATCTAAAAGCAGGAACAGTCTGACATTTGAAATTGCTGCTCAATCAAGATATAGAAACTTTGCTAAACAGTCCACCAGAAAACTTAAAATATTAAAGTACATTGAAACACTTTGAACCTTAGCTAAATTAATGGTAACTATACCTTTATTTTTAAAAAAGCCTATGAGGGAGAGGCCAGAGTAAAAATTATATCATAATAAGGAGCAGAGTGGTAGCTACATAAACTTGGAAAAACCCAAGTGAAAGGAGACAATAAATTTGAATGAAATTCAGAAGTAGTTATGCAAGAGAAGACTTCTCATTGGCAGCAACGTAAACATATTGGGGATACACCACCTTAGTAACAGTAAGAGCATTGGAACGTTGCTCTTCAGTTTCAAGTCGGCGAGCATAGGACCGAATAGAGAAAAAGTAGTGAAGCTGATAATGTTAACTATAAAAGTAAAAACAACTTACTCTTATCATGGCCCCTAAGATGAAAATAGCAATAAAGGTAGCCAAGACTACTGGAAAGTCTTCCAAGCAGCGACTTTCCTCTGTAGCACTTTGGTAAAAGCCTTGGCACAACTCATCCCGCCTGGATAAAAAGCTAAAGGCTACGAAAAAAACGCCGAAAACAGAAGCGACCAACTCATACAAGAACCAACGGGAAAACAGGCGAACAAAGACTGGATTTTTCTAAAGTATTAGAAAAGTAAATTTTTAAAAATACCTTAAAGACGCCATAAACACCATAGAGTCCAGTGAACGAGAGGAAAGTACAACAGAACAAGACAAAACTGCTAGCTAAATCTGAAAACTCGGGGTCGGAGTAGATTTGGTAGGCCTGAAAGCCGTACGCAAAGGTCTGACCTACTGCCAAAATAAAAGTAGCTAGACGAAGGTTAATACACAGGCAACAACTGGAAGGATTGGTGTTCATGATTGAAAATGGATTCTCTACTTACAGCCCATTGCTCTTTATTAACTCTAAGTTTAGTATCAGATCTCCATGCAGCCAATGGTTGTGCACGGCTAGCAACTGCCTAGATCAGAACTGGTATTTAGCTACTTTAACTATAGATTAGATACAATATATATGAATTATCATTCCTCATTGAGCTAAACACCCTCTTGCTAAAAGCGTTGAAGCCTTAAGCTGAAACAAAGCGGATAATCACTCCAAATCCTCCAATCGAAGGATGCGGCAAATTCTCGGGATGATCAGAGCTCCTTGATTTGGTGTAGATAATCCAACTTTGCATCCCATTCCAAAGTGGTTGCAGCTCCTTTTACTATTATGGGACCCTGCAATTAGAACAATTACGCTCCGTAATGAAACATCAATGCAGTTTTTATTCAAGCAATCCTTTTTAATATTTAGCTGAAATTATATCCATCACTTCATATCTTTATTCGAATCGTCTACGAGCGATTGCGGTGATTTGAATTTATTTATTCGAGGCAAGTTCTAATTTGCATTAAAAACCGCTCAAAAAACTAATCAGTAATTATATAGGAATCTAAACTCGTTTACATCAACAAAGTAATATTCGTTTATTCGAGGTGACCAACAAAGTAATATTGTGCTTAAATGAATATTTCTAATTCATTATAACAATGTTCAAAAAAGTTAAAATTAATATAAGATAGAATATCTGCCTATAACTCAAGATTCACTAAAGTTTAATAGTTTTAGCTAGGTTCTTTACCAAAAGTATATATATAGTTATACTAAAGGGTACCTACTATTTGTAATAAAATGTTCCATTATATAATTTTCCAGTAAACAGCAAATTTGGCTGTTACTGGCTAATTTTGCTTTGTAGATTCTCATAGTTTTGCTCCAATAAATTTGTAGAAATTGTAGACTTTTATAATTGAAAATTAATTTAATCAAAATAAACTTGGAACTGATATCCTAATCTTATTTAAAATACAAGTGGGCTTGAGGATTTTCCTAAATTTAATATTTAAACCCAAGTGCTTTCTTTTAAAGAATAAGTTCACGCTCCTAAAACTCCACACTCTAAAATATCATTTCTACACCCTATAAAAATTACTATCCCAAACCCTTATAAAACTATTGAGGCCCAATTACTGAAATTTTGATTTATTTTATTTAAATTTAAAATAGTGATTGACGTTGCCTCCAACTTGAGAACCCAGAATTTTTAGCATATAATCCAAAGATATAAATAGTAATATCCTTCTCAGTTATTCTCACTGGTGACAAGAGGATAGGTTAATATATACCTATACCTTGACTATCCTGGGTTCTGAATAAAGTACTGCTTAATATTACCCTCATGGTCCTCTAGGTGACAAGAAGCCATACTGTTGACATAGTCCTGTCACAGTTGAATTATTATCTTAGGATCATATTGCTATAATATAAAAAAGATTGAAATATTGGTGTGACCAAGATGGAAAGTCAACAGTTTAGCACAAAGGAATCAATTATGTATATTTTAGTTCAGAAGCCAAAAACCTCAAAGTTTGAGTAAAAGTATTAGTATATAATTATCAGAATGCAGATTAATCTGCAGATCACTACCTGCAGATATTAAAATAGAGCTTAGTTGATAGAAATCCTAGTCTATTATAGTTTAATAATATTATATATAGTAAAGAGTTAAAAGCTTATCACAATAGAAAACTTTAGTTTAAAAGAGTGAAATACTGTAAGCTCATCAGTTTTATTCCTTTGACCAGCCCAAATATAATTAAGTAAATTTAAAATTTGTCATTAAAATCCTATTTTATTTTAAAAGTATTTTGACTATTCTAGGCTATCACAAAGCAATATTGGTGTCTTTGAGCAAGGATGCATTTTGATAGTTGTAATAAATGAAACTACCCAGATTTCATTCACCAGATGCCTTATGTTCAGCGCCAAAAAATTGATACCAAAATAGATCTAACCCCAAGTTGGACCACTGAGGTAAACTGTTAAAGTTGGATACTATCAACCCATCTTAACCTCTGAAATTTAGGGAAATGTCAAATGTGAAAAAAGAATAACATGTAAATGAGAATTCAAACCTGTAAGTCTAGGAGAGCACCCCCTGCACCTCAATTACAAATAAACACATTCTGCATGAAGAAATGGGTGCAGAAGATGGCTGTCCCTCTCATAACTCAGGGCAATTTAGCCCATGTGGTGGATGAGAGGTGGGTGATGGTGTACCCCCTCAAAGTTACCCCTATCCTCCTTACCTCACCACCCATGAGTTGATGCAAGGGGATCAGGGGTGTGTGGAGGTAATGGAAGTGAGAGGCAATGCCAAAGGAAAATGGTGGGCATCTCTCCCCCTTGAGAATTTTAGGTCCCAATGAGAGGGCCATTAAATTAAAAAATTAAGGTGCAGCAAATTGAGCTGTACATAGTACAAGCAGGTTTGAATCCTGTAGGGCAATTCCCTTCTGCCAGAAGAGGTGGGTCAACCCTAGTAGGTTTGAGGGCATTAAATCTATTCAATATCCAATGGGATCATCTCTATGTAGCTTGGCCATTAGTGCAACCAGTCACCCACCAAACAAAGTGTTACTGAAATACCAAGCTGAATCATGCTGGGAGGGAAAAATTGTGTAAAAATGTGAGTGAGAGTTGGCTGGCCAGTGGGAAATCATTTCAGCATCAAATTATTTGCTAAATCCTGTTTTGCCAAACCAAATGGGATCATGTTACCATCAGTTCATGCAAAGTAGATGTATTTCACAAGCTGTGGGAATCCAGGGGATTTGGATGCTCACTGGTGCTACTCTGCCCTGGAATTCCACAATAATTTAAAGGAGAAGGTTCACTCTCTACTGCTAGGATAAGTATATTTAGAGGATTATGGGACCACTTATATTTATAATTATAATTTAATTAACCCAAAGGTTTGTTTATTATATGAATTTTATTAATAATAATCTGGGGTCAAGCAAACTCTTTAAATATATTGTTGCTTAGTATTTGAATGTGTCAAGAATCAAAGTGAGTGAGGTTCTAATTTGGATTAGGCTAGAAATAGCTGAATTAGGAAATATGGGGTTCAGACCTATCAGAGCTCTAAACTTTGCCTTTCTTCAACAGAACGGCTGATAGAGGGTCAATACTGGGTAGAACAAGTCCGTTAGGCAAAGATTTAATATATCTAACCCATTGGGTGGAAAAATATTTGCACTTTGCAGGACCCCCTCCACCCCTATAAAAGGGGATGGTCTCCGCCTAGGTGGTTGGACGAAAGTTGAGGGGCCATAGAGGAGCCTCAGCAATACTTCTTTTTTTAGTACTAGATGGTCCAGCAATACTTCTTTTAATGGCCACAAGTTCAGTACAACCTGACTGTTGAAAATGAGTTCTTTTGCTGAGGAGTGTACTTAGAAGGATTTTCCCAATTCAAAGGATTCCACCAAGAATCATCTAGGTCTTTTAGCCAATATTTTCCTATTCAACCTTCAAAACACTTTTATTATAATATCAGTTTTTTATTTGTACAACACTACCTCCTTCAAGAGTGGTAGGGGAAAATTTGAGTGCAGAAACTGGCCATGACCCAATTGACGGCAACTCCTGAAGCAAGGGATTTGATGGAGTACTCATTCCATTTCTTATATGTGATTACAAAAAGTCCCCTCCCAGATAGACACAAGCTTCTCACTTCTAGGAGTAATTTGATTATGATAATACAGCACCAAGTTTGATACTTTAAAGGAAGGGAGAGAGGGCCAGATATTATTAGCTGCTTGGCCTTCTTTAGTGACACTCTTCACAAAGTTATTTATAGCTTCTGATTGTAAGTATATGATGTGCTGGGCTAACTTTTTCATGGATTGTTCAGGCTCAGTACTGTCAGAGAAATTATCTTTGGCTAATAAAGCTGGCACCCCAGGTTCTCACCCATACAACACACGGAAAGGGGAAATTTTGAAAATATAATGGCAACTAATGCATTAGGCCATGAGCGCGCTGGGTAGGTGGAGATCCCAATGAAGAGGGTCTGAATTGGCCATTTTTCAGAGTATAGAGACCAGAGTTCCATTTAATCTTTCTACATCCCCATTTGTGGATGGTGTTGAATCTTGGTGATTTGGTAAGTACCCGCTAAAGGGTTTTTTATACAGAGTTTCCCCCATTGAACAATTAGAATGGTCAATATGATGATTGCCAGTTCCTTTATACACCTTTAACCACTTAATTTTTATAATAAACATGGGAGCTTTTTCTTAATCACTTTTTATTAAAAGAATATAACTTCAGCGGATCCTTCTTTCATCCGCGCTCTTCCTCTCTCTTCTTTCTTCACTTAATCCAAGACAAGACCTCCAGTCTCCTTGTTTCACTAATATCCCAGCAGCCTCTGCCAGTACTGACTCTTCCGCTTAGTTTATTCATGTCGCCATCTTTTCATTGGTTTTGGCATATTATTCTTTAATTATCTATTGCCTTGATTTGAGGTGATCCAAAACTCTTTTGTCAAATGTCAACATCGCCCCATCGCCCTATTTAGAAGGCAACCCAATAAGACCTGTTATGACCCATTATCGCCTTATCCTAAATTGACCAATCACTTATAGCTCTGAATCATCCTCAGCGGATTCTGCTCATTGATCCTTTGGTGGAATTCCTCCACTGATCCGCATGGTCTTAATAGAAGCTTGTCGTCCAGTCATATAAATTCTCAACAGATGGGTTGTAGGGGGCATAGAGGAGTTGTTTTCTCATAGAAGTGGCGATGAGCTTTATCAATCTGGAGGTGTTGTTTTTCCCATTGTCACAAAAGAGAACTTGTGGTAGCCATTTTATGTAAAGATATTTTGATGTAAAAAGGTAGCAGTGGCTTTGGCAGTCTGAGAGGAGATAGCAACAGCTCCAACCCACTTGGTGAAATGATCAAGTCTGAACAAGATATAACAATTACCACCAGTGGTATGAGGTAGAGTACCTACCATGTACAAACTTATGGTGTGAAAAGGTTGTTGGGGGGCGTAGTTGGTTGATAATGATACCAGGTCTTGTAGCTGGATTGCCTTTTTGATTCAGACAGGCATCCAGGACTTCAATTATGGTTTCCATGATGCCCTCCCAGTAGTAGCATTCTATAAACCATTCATAGGTTTTTAATACTTCGTTATGTCCCATGATATTATGAGACTCCAGGATCACATGTACTCGCTCTGAAGGCTAAAGATAGGGCAACCAGTTTACTTCTACTTTATTGTATAACTTCCCAATTTCCACCTTGGTGTTGTGGGAGAGCCGAGCTTGCATCTTTTGTACTGGTTTATATTCATCAGCCCATGCGTCAGGAGTCACTAAAAGGTCATGTAACCTCTCAGCTTCACTATTGTCTAAATGAAGGACATGCAGCTGTGTCAACCCATCAACGTTCATATGGCGAAGTCCCACCTGATGATTAATAGTCATATTTTAATGCTGGAGCTTCAGAGCCCAGCGAGCTAGCCGTCCAGTGGTGTCTTTCATATTTTGCAACCACTTCATGGAGGCATGGTCAGTAACCACTTTGAATGACGTCTCATATAAAAAGGGGAGATAGTACTTTACAGCAAGCAAGACATCCAGGCACTCCTTCTCAGCAACTCTGTGGTTGCGTTCAGTTTTTGAAAGCATCTTGCTGAAGTAAGATATGGGATGATCAACCCCATGCTCATCTAACTGATCCAAGATACCTCTAACGGCGTAGTTGGAGGCATTGGTAAACAACATTAAGGGCTTGTCATAGTCAGTGTCAGAATTTTAACCCAGATGGAATCCTCCAATGATTTAGCACTATTTGAGATGAAATGGCCAATCCCAGTGGAATAGCTTATTGACTGAATTTCATATGATTTAATGTGATTACTGGTTAGCTGCTCCCCAATTTGGGTTGAGAAAAAATTAGTATTCTGCCAAGTTTGGAAATAGGTTTGAGTGGGGCCAATCAGTGGCCCTAATTAGTATAAGCACCGGTGACTAATAAGCCAAGGAAGATCCACCTGGTATCAGTCAGCGGAATCAGTGTTTGATGCCAACTGCCATTTGTGGACTGTTGTGGGATTTTCAGTGGAAAGCTGATGTATTTGCTTCATTCATCCATCTATAATTTCGCTGCCTGTACTATTTATTTGATGTCAGAGAATCTGACAAATTTGAGTTTGGGGTGGCCAAAGTTGTTTCTGGTGCCTCATTTATTATAATCAATTAATTGAGATAAGATGAGAAGAGATGTTGGCGATATGCCAAGATATTCCAAGTCAAAGTGAGCAACCAAAGTCTTTCCAGCACATTATTATCAACTTGAAGGTTGAACCAAAATTTGATATTTATTTAGATTAATTACTTATATGGCTCACTGGCAACTTAAGGCCAAGGATGAGCCAAAACTAATTTGGACATCGGGAAGGATGGAGTGAGAGGGTCAACGCCAGGGAAGAGAGTAGTGTAGTAGTAGAAGAAGAGTGGTTGGCTGGAAGAACCAGCAGAAGAGCTGATAGGTCAGCGGTGGGCGCAGTAGCCCTTTTGTAAATAGTATAAATATCTGGCGCTTCCTTCTCAATAAACATCTCGCTTTGCCTATTCTAACTTTGTTTATGAGTTTATATTTATTTTGTTGGTTTGAGTTTAGGCTAGGGGATCCCCAAATGGCGCGGGTGACAAACCAAGGGGTTAACTGCACTGCTTGCCCCAACGCCTAAGGTAAAACGGCAAGGTCTGACCAGTCTTCATACTGGTTAGCCTACCAACTATCAGAGCCCATAGTCGATTTTCTGACATTCAGGATTATGGAAGAATGGCCGTTGTTGCAAAAACTCCTTCAAGGTCTCAAACGCGACCTTTTTTTCAGAATTTTAATGGAATGGAGTGTTCTTAGCCAAAAGACATATGAGGAGCTCACTGAGTTGGAAAAACTTGTGGATGAATTGATGGTAATACCCCATCATGCCCAAGAATACCTGAATGTCACAAAGGATTATAGGCGCCGGCATCTTGGATATAGCCTCAACCTTATATTGTAGGTGTTGCATCCCATCTTGTAAAATGGAGTACCCAAGGAAATCCAGTTTTTTGGAAAAACATACTTTTGATAGCTTCACCTATTTGTTAAAAGTTATTAGGCGTTGGAACACTACTTTTAGGTGTGTGAGGTATTTGTTGAAGGTCTGTGAGAAAAACTATAATATCATCTAGATATACAATCACACATATCAGATTGAGATCCTTTAGAATATGATCCATCTCCCATTGAAAAGTGGCAGGCGCATTTCATAACCCCTGGGGTAACTGAGTGAGTTGAAATAGGCCCTCTCTACAGATAAACGCATATTTCTCCTGGTCTTGGGGAGAAAGGTCCATCTGCCAGTAAACACTAGCCAAGTCCATAGCGGAAAACACTTTGGATCCAGAGAGTTGGGCCAAAGCGTCGTCAATATTAGGGATAGGGTAGCTGTCCTTCTTGGTGAGGTTGTTCAGTTTACGGTAGTCCATAACTACTCAATGACCTCCGTTTTTCTTCTATATAAGTAGAAGAGGGGACTAAGGACTTTAAGATGGCACCAGCAACCAGCATCCAGCAACTGTTTGAGATCCATCCAATTCTGTAGATCCTTAACTTTTGACTTGCAGTAGGATTTGGATCATATGGGACGAGCATCCCAACGTCAAAAGTGTGAGTCCAACCCTTCAAGTGCCCATATTTAGTGCCAGATTTAGAGAAAATGTCGCTATAGGCCTCAAGTAGGGTGTGGATCTTGATGAGATCCACTGATGTTAGTTCCTCAGAGATATGTACAGTAGGCAAAGTACATAATGATTGGTCAGTGGGTAACCCATATCTGCTATAGACCTAATATAGTGGACTTGCTTGATGTCCTCAATGGGTATCATCAGGCCTCTGACGATCTCTTGATGATTTTTTACGACCAAATCCTTCTTGGTGAGATTCCCCACAAGGAGATTGATGGGTCACTACTAGGCTGGGTCCAATAAACCTGGTAATACTTTTGGCTCTAAGGGACTAACGCCCTCAACACTGGTTAGATGCAACAGCCAGTTGTGAGAGTTTGTAGGGTAAACTTCGCGTCAACTACTCTTTGTTCACCAGCCTTGATGACTACCTATTCAGAAGCATAAAAAGGGATATTCTTTAGAGCATCCACTGATTTGATCACCTTTTTTGTATTCTACTCCGCCGTTGTGTAGTGTAGTGTTAAGGCAGAGGAGAAATACCCAACAGCGCAAGCATATTCTACATTATTAAGCTCATCATTGTTTAGAATCAGAGGAACCTTGTAGTTAAGCGGGAAGAAATAGCCTTGCTTCAGGTTAGTAACCTCTTCATATTCGAGCATAAACTGTGTACTAATGAGTAGATCATAGGTACTGTGGGCAAGGCTACCGCTGGGGCTGACAAGATGAGCTTCTCAAAACGAACTGGAAAGAGAATAGGCACAAATGGCGCGAGTGTTGTTTGGCCCTACAGTTCCAAACTATTGAGTGTAGTCAAGGTCAGGGGCCAGCTTATTTTTTAATGAGTTTTGTTGAAACAACGTTCACTGGGACCAGTGTCAAGGATAGCCCTAACTCACTATATTAATGATGACTTCCACTTTAGTTAAGGTTCCACCCAAGTTGAGGGAAAGAATGAGAACCTACTTTAGATGGATAATAGAGGGAAGACTTTTGGCAGTGTCAGGGTATTTTTTGGTTAGTCTGCAGAGTATGAACACACTGGGTGAATCAGATCAGTGTGGCAATTAGCTGGTCAGAATCACTGGCTGTGTCAATAATCTCAAAACCCCTCAACACTTGATGGAGTTAGCTGATGGGGGATTCTAGTCACATCTAATCTCTCTGGGTTCAACTGGTCAGGTACCTCCACTTCACCTGAGGCTCCTAACACATAGTGAATACCATATTCACAACCCCCTTCAGACTCATCAACTTAGGTGTTACCAATACATGTAAGGGAGTCCATCAGCTGTGAGGTAAGTTCAGGGCTCTCTTTGTTTCAGGAGAGACCCTGGGGGCGCTCATCTACCCTTTTAGCTTTTAAAGGAGATGCTATAAATGTTGCATCTCTACATTTAGCCTTCGATGTAGGTGGTTTGGGCTACCCCATGGTTACTGGTTTTGGGCTAAAGATGGCCTGAGGAGTGGGTGAGGGAGATGGAGGTAGCGTCATGGAAGGACGTTATGAGGGAACCACTTGAGAGGAAGCCAGAGAGAAGAAGAAGAGGGGCAAGGCAAGGGGACGACTGGCTTTGAAAACTAGATTTTTGGAGTTGAGATGGAGTGGAGCACTTCCTCGTCACGGCCATTATCCTGACTATCTTCACTGGATAAAGAAGAATTTGAGGTGGCAACTCCACAAGAGCATGATTCCAGATGGAGACAGCCGTGGAAGAGGCTAGAGTGGTCGGAGTAGATGCTTTCCTCAGAGATTTTTGCATAGGGTCAAATTTAAGATGTCAGCCACAGCTAACAAGGCCTCTTTGATATCTCATACATTTTGGAAAGAGCGCTTAACTGAGGAGATATGCATCACTAAGGAGGGATGGGAAGCTCAGCCAAGATAGCTGCAATGGCATCATATAGTGGTAGCATTTTTAAAAGCAGTAGAGGTTGCGCTTTGCTGTAAAACTGCTTAACAAAAGAGGCTATTTATTCTCCCTTTTTCAGTATAAGATACATAAAGGCCTATTTTTGCTTTTTTAAACTCTATAGGGAGCCAAATTCCTCAAAAAGTGCTTGTTTAACCTCTGTCTAGGTTCTGAGGGTGACCATGTGCGGAACAATTATCTCCTGAGTCCCACAACTCAAATAGTGAAGGATATAGTTGATTTTTATTTGGTCATTTGCTCCTTCCATAGCAACTTCATACATAAAAAGGAAAGAAGCAATTTTTACCTCACCCAGGATAAACTTATCCCTGAAAGGGGGTTTGTGGATAGTAGGGGAGGCCCAATAAGGGCCTTGGAAAGAGTGCTTCTTGAGTCTTTTGAGGTGAGACAAAGCACTGGCTAACTGAAGTCCCAAAGTAGTTAGCCAGGGGTTTATTTCAGCGGGGGAGGTCGTGAGGGTTACTTGCCCATTAACCTCCATTTTTTTCTAGTTTATTTTGGTGGCGTACATTTCCACTATAATGAGCACTACTCGTGGAAATCCATGAAATTTGGATGCTTACTGGTGCTACTCTGCCCTGGATTTCCACAATAATTTGCAGGAGAAGGTTCACTCGCTACTGCTGGAATAAAATTTTTAGGGGATTATGGGACTACTTATATTTAAAATAATAATAATTAAATTAACTTGTAAGGATTATTTTTTATTTGAGTTTTATTTATAATCTGGGGTCAAAAAGCAAAGCTTCTTAATATCTCTATTCTTAGTATCTAATATTTTATTTGTCTCATGGCTTGAAGTGAGTGATATGCAAAATTCAGATTAGGCTAGGAATAGCCAAAAAGGGAATATGTGGTTCAGACCTATTAGAACTCTTGAACTTCTCCTTGTTTCAATGGAATGGCCATTGAGGGCCAATACTGGTAGGACGAGTCCATTAGGCAAGGATCTAATATATATAACCCAATCATTGAGTGGGAAAGTATTTTCACCTTGTGGGACCCCCTCCGCCCCTATAAATGGGGGTGGTCTCGGTCTAGATGGTTGAAAGGAGCTGAAGGGGGGCAGGGAGCAGTCTTGGAAATACTTCTTGTATTTGGCTGTGGGTTCAGCACAACCTGAATGTTGACAATTAAGATTTTGGCTGAGGAGTGTACTTAGAAGGATTTGTAAGGAGAGTGTCTGTAACTCTCCTATTCCCAGAGAGGTGGTGCAGGGTGCACAGCTACACCGCCAGGGAACTAGTCATTAGTAAGATTGTAAACAGAGTACCATGAAGGGTGCAGGAGCCAAAGGGACCCAGGGCAAGGGTGTAAAACACGGTATACAGAAGAAGATAGAAAATATACAACAAAACTTGGTTGGACCCCAAAGAGGAGTCCATAACCAAGCGGGTATCTGTGCTAGGGTGCTTAAACCTCTTTGGAGGAGATCAGGGCGGCCCAGCGGTTCAGCAGATATGATAGATATTTTTTGTTAAAATAAAATGGCCAACGTTGTTAGAGACCTCTTTGAGGAGGTCCGCGCATAGGTTTCCCCAAGGAACCATATTAAAAAACGTAAACTAATGGGAATTTTATTATAGAAAGTCGAGCAATAAGGAAAGTTGGTCCAATAGAACCATACTTAAACAATGAGGGACAAATTGTCAATTAGGGAAATGGTACTAAGCTCAAGTGGCCCAATAGATGCGCTCTACCATTGACAAGGTACTGTAGCTCCAGATCACCCAAACTCAAGTTATTGATTGCAGACAAAGCTGACCCAATTTAGCATATAAAAATGAATGGGTTTCAAAACCCCGTTCACAAAGCAACTGAATTAAAACTTTGTCATTAGTGATATAGCTGGTGCGTTTTAAAGCTCTTGCTGTAATGCAGGGCTGAGCATCATACACATCCACAGGACCAACCTGGGCATATCCCACCTGTCGCAAATCTGATATGACTGGACAATAAGCCCTAAGTCATTACAGTGGAATGGGAAGAATCCGCCAAGACTGAGTATGAGTATGATTATTTTTGTGACTTATGATGAGGCGATATTGGGTGAATGATAATATTGGATAGCCTCCAAATCAGGTGATAAGGTAATGTCAATAAAAGACAAATAATGAGATGCCAACGTATGACAGATGTTGAGTGAATTGCCTCAAATTACGTTGATCATGAATTTAATAAAATGATGAACTCTGCTGAAACCAATGAGATGCGGTAGAACTAATTACTAAGCAGAATGGTCAGTATCAACTAAAGTTGCTGAGATATCAATGAGACAAGTAGATTGGAAAAATGTTGGTAGTAGTTAAGAGTGATAGGAACAGCAAGAATCTGCTGTATGTATATCATATTAAATAAAGAGTGTCTTTGAGGCAATTGCTCTCTATTTATTATAAAGTTATTACCTTTTATGAGGATGACAATTGTCATATTGTCAGTTCTATTGCTCAGTGGGCCTAACCCTGTGCAAAAACCCTTTGGCGTATCTCACTGATTGCACCAATATTATAGCAGGGGTGCTCACTACAGGGGCTCATTGATCAATTACAAAAAAGATAAAAATTTCTCAGCCACAGCCATGTCGCATTAGGCTTGCTTTGACAAGTGATCTTCCTGACATGCTGCATCATTTCAATATGCGGAACTCAAGCTTGCCTTGGATTATGTACTCAAATGGAATAAGGAGATTTTGCAGGAGCTTTGTATTTATAAGCTGACTCTGTTTGATCATAATGAGAACATCCATGGTTTCTTTAAGTTATTTGAGTTTGCAACATAAGGAAGCTTCAGATTGGCGTAAAGCAGAATTGTTAATATCCACCTTGGATGTTGAAAGCGCTGACCAAATTACTTGCTATTTTCCAAACAGTTCCGTTGCCTACCAAGAAGTGAAGGATACTATGTTGCGGTTGTTTGGAGAAACTATGAAGATGTTGCAGTGGAAGGCTAAATTCTTGATCATTGGGTTTCAGCATAACGAGACCCTCACCATGTTTGATGATTGATTTACAGCAGAAGCCCATGTTTTAATTGAGGCAGGGGTTTTAGCTGAAGCTGATGTGTGCATTGCAGTGACTTCTGCAGTGAATCCATACCAGGAGCTTTACTTTTTACTGGCTCCATATCTAGAGGACGACGTATTCTTGCTTAAAATCATTCAAATTGTATGCCGTCTATCTGCTACCTTTCCTCCATCCAAATAGAGCAGAACCCTACTGCCTCTGCTGCTGGACTTTCTTATTCAGGGGAATTATCTTGATTGGTTCAGCATCCATTTAGTAACCCCCAGTCTTATTATCACTACATGCCTCGCTCCCAACCAAGTTGACATCAGCAGTTCAGCTATTAGCTGATGCCTATTTACACTGTTCAACCCCCAGTCCAACTTTTGGTGTGGCCCATCCTAAGACAATTGAGGACGCAGGTCCTATGGGATCAATTGTTTTTATGCAGTCGCTCTGGGCACCTGGAAAGAGGTTGCACCAATAGTCAGGTCCATTACCTACTGAAGTACAATTACAATCAGGAAAAAGTCAGAGTGGAGTAAAAATGGGACTCTCCTCCACTATCCTAATCCAAAACGTCCCACCTGCATCTATCCCCATACATTTAGCGGAAGACTCTCAGTATGATGATGCATTACTATATCAGCAGCCGGTTGGAGGGATGAATGTACTGACATTAGCGCAAATCAAGGACACAGCGGATGAAGGACCCCAGGAGAAACTAAAGCCTTATGCCTGTCAAATGTTTGACCAATTTGCTACAGATGAACCAGATCCTTCTTCTGATGCGCATCTCTTAAAAGGGGGTTAATTCTGCCCTCCCTGTGGACGCTATTGAGAAAGAATACCCTAAAGTCATGGAGGGTATTATGAGATTTCTGGGGAGAAGAGACCTGTTATATGTCCACGTTGTAAACAAACATAATTTATCATACGCTGAGTGTACATACTGTGACATTGTCATAGCAAGAACCCGAGTACATGCTATAATTAGAACAGATGCTCTAGTTGACATAATATTTAATAAAATTGGTGGCGAAGTTGGCACTAAAGCCTGACATGGAACATCATATGGTATATGGAATTGTGGGCGCATAAAGCATGTTCTCTTATGGAGCATACAGTGCGCTACCCTTGCAGTTTGGGTCAATTTTCATTGTAGCCCCAGAGATAGTGCTAGCAAACAGTAACTATGTCCTGTTAATCAGAACTGCCTTTATGTGACACTTTGGGACTGTTGTTGAATGATGGTGGAGACCATCGAATTTTGGGGCAGCAGATCCAAATTTAATTTTGCCTCTAGTGGAGTGCCGAAGGATCTGGTGCACATGGGTCATATTAACCTTGAATATGTTGATGGGTGATTCTGGTTCATTATATCATATAAAGAGCAAGACCCAGGCCCTTCCCCATCAAATATATGAATATCAAGGGATAGTTCTTAGAGCTGCTGTCTCTATATCTATCCCCTTTGGACACCAAGTAATTATAAACACTGAATTAGAGGTGAAAGTGCCTGCTGGGCTTTATGGGTAAGTCATTGGATCCTATCAGCAATTGCGGCTTGAGCCCCATGTGTCCCAGGAATTATACTCCAGGGGAATGGAGAGATCAAGGTCTTGGTAGCGAATCTTCAGAATGGACCAATGCAAATCTGCTGGCACCAAATAGTGGCGTATTTACATTTGATCATAGTTGCGGAGGTCCTCCAAGTTTTTGGTTCGGTTTGCTGGGTTTACTTGGTCTGCCCAACAACCCATAGCTTGGCGTAATGGCGGTTGTACCACGTGAAAATTTAATGAGGTTATTATAATTCATAAAGAGCAGGTGGAAGCCTTATTTCAAAATACAAGGAGATCTTTGCTATCAATGATCATGATTTAGGGTGTGCATGGGGAGTGGTTCATCAAGTGGACACTGGGGATCATTCCCCATCAGATCTTGGGCAATCCTCATATCTAGGGCAGCTGAGGAAGTAGTAACCGAGGATATCAAAAAGCTACTCAAACAAGGAATGCTCAAACCATCAAAGAGTCCATGGGATTTAGCTGTTCTGATTGTAAAAAATAAGGATGGTACCAATTGCATAGAAATAGATTACTAGAAGCTCAATAGTATCACCAAGAAAGACTCATACACCTTGCCACGGATTGAAAATGCTTAGGATCAGTTAGGGGGAGCTCATTACTTCTCCATGATGGATTTGATATCCAGTTATTAGCAAATTGAGTTGCCTGCAGCAGAACAGGAGAAATGCGCCATAATCACGTCCAAGTGGCTTTTTCAACTGACCTGTATGCCCCAAGGGCTGTGTAACGCCCTGGCTACGTTCCAATGTGTGATGGACACTATCCTTGGATATCTTAAGTTTTCCTGTGTTCTCATGTATCCTGACAACATCAATGTATTCTCCCATATGTTTTACAGATACTTTAATCATTTATAGGAGGTATTACGCCATCTGGATGAGGTCAACATCAAGATCAAACCCTGAAAACATTATTTTTTCAAGGATCATCTGGAGTACCTCAGCATATGGTCGATGAGACTGGGTTGAAACCTCAACCAGCCAATGGTGGAGGCTATCTGTAAGATGACTACACCAAACAGTAAGCGGGACATTCAGGTATTCTTGGGGATGGTCAGCTACTACCACCGCTTCATACCCAACTTTAGTTGTATTGGAAGACTGCTATTTAGGTTATTAAAGAAGGATGCCATGTTTTAATAGATGGAACTATGTCAACACTCTTTTGACATAATATGGATGGCATTAGTGAATGAACCAGTGTTCCACTACCCAAATTTCAATAAAAAGTTTATTGTTCAGACGGATGCTTCACTTTCTGCCATTGGTGCAGTTCTATTACAAAAAGATGATGAGGTCAAGGAGCATCCAGTTGCATACTGCAGTTGTAGTTTGAACCGCCACAAACTCAATTACACCATGACAAAGTGGGAGTGCTTAGCAGTGATCTACACATACAAGCAATTCAGGGTATATTTGCATGAGGTAAAGTATAAAGACATAATGGATTATGCATCGTTATATTGGTTGCAGAACCTCAGAGAGCCTGAGGGGCGTCTAGCCAATGGGCTTTTAAACTGCAGGTTTACGACTTTGAAATCCTTCACCAACCTGGAGAAAATCACCAAATTGCCAATTGCTTATCAAGATTGCCAAGCATTGCTGTTACAGCAGATCTCAGTGATGTGATGTTTGACAAGATGCTCACAGAAAATATAATGATGAACCGCTACAAGTCATCAAGTTATTAGACAGATTAAGGGATGATACATTCCTAAGGAACGGTGAATTATACAAATGGACAGGGACACAACCATGAGATTACCAAGACCTTCCGCACGCCCAAATATTATGAGCGCACATTGAGCAATTAGACATGGTATAGTATGCAAGACCCTGAGAACGTTGCAACCGCGGTACTACTGGGTAAGCATGAAATTTGACGTGCTCAAAACGATCTCCTGTTGCCACTTTTGCCAAGTGGAGAAGCCATTTCGCCATAAGAATATTATACCAGTTAGTGAAAACTCACTTTGCTTGGCATATGGTTTTAATTGATGTGGTGGGGCCTCTGCCTATTGGAGCAAACTGGTCCAAGTATATTCTGGTGGCAATTGACCACTTGATCAGGTGGGTTGAGGCATGGGCAATACACGATTTAGGGCAGTCACTGTGGCTAGGTTTGTGATAAAGTGTATAATCCAGCAACATGGTTGTCCACAGTTTATCTTTACTGATAATGGGACCAACTTCACCTACCATATTATATTCAAGCTCAACAAACTTTGGGCCATCTGCGGGGTTTTGACTACCCCTTATAACCCAGAATCTGATGTTAAGGTCAAATGGGTCAATGGGACACTGGTGAATACACACTGGAAGCTGGTAATGGATAGACCTTCTGATTGGAGTACCCTCCTCTCCACTGCTGTCTTTGCTACAATATCAGTTATCACTTGGCAATGGGGAAGAGTCCCTTCCAGTTATTATATGGGTGACACCCAGCTCTATCCACACTGCTTTATGCTGTGTGGAAGATACCAGTGGAATGGATCCTCAACGCTACTTGACCAACCTAACAAATATGATAACTAAGCTGCAAACTGAAACGTACTCATTCAGCTTAGGCAAGAAAATAAAGAATCAGGATGCCAATCAGGTATGGCATAGCGGGATAGCTCAGTTAAAAGATGGTGACCTGGTTCTATTACGTGATCAACACAGGTTTGTGCGGAAGCACAAATTGTCCAGCATCTGGATTGGGTCATTTGAAATAATTGAGAAAACTGGTGTGGATACCTATACTATCAAGGACCCTGTGAGCATCCAGATCAGAAACTTAGTGCATGCAAAGTTCCTCCAGGTGTATAAGCAATAGGAGCCTTATCGTCCATTCAAGTGGGGGGAGGTAATGTCACTATTCTGATATAACTGAAAAATAAGTTTACATTGTTATGGCGGAATGGGTAGAATCCGCTGAGCCTGAGTATGAGTATGATTATTTGAGTGCCTTATGATGAGGTAATATTGGGTGAGTGATAATATTGGATTGCATCCAAATAAGGTGATAAGGTAATGTTGACAAACAATGAATACTGAGTTGTTGACGTATGATGGATGTTGAGTGGATCACCTAAAATTAAGGTGATCATGAATTTAATAAATGATAAACTCTGCTGAAACCAATGAGATATGGAAGAATAAATTACTTAGCAGAATGGTAAGTATTGCCCAAAGTTGCTGAGATATCAGCGAGATGAGTAGATTGGAAATGAATGTTGTTAGTAGTTTGAGAGTGAGCGGAACAGTGAGAATCTGCTTTATATATATAATATTTTGTATAAAAAGTGTCTTCAGCTTTTCTTTCCCGTTACTATCACTTTTAGTAACATGATTCTACGCAATCTCTCTGAGATTGACAATCAAACAGGAATATGAGCAAATTTGTCCGCAACAACACCAGTTGGGCGAAAGTGGCCAGGATGAAAGGCCTGAAGCCCTCCCAACCCGCTGAGGAAAAAAGCCCTGGCAGAATGTTAACACACCCTCCTACCAAAAAGGATGAGTACAGCGCTGCACCCAGAGTTTTGCAATTTCTGCAAAAATGGGCGCATATACCAAGATAGAACACTCCCAACCCCTGTCCTCCCTTGAGCACGGCCTTAGAATTATGGTCAGTGATACTTCCCTTGAATCATGGGAAAAAATGGGGGAGGCCTTCTCCAAGACTTCCCAAACACCGTCTCAGTAAATTATAAAAATTTACATAAAGGATGGGTGGACGTTGGGTTCATGTCCACGTAAGAAGTGGCGGAAGCAGCAAAAATCATATTCTCCATAAAGATTAACAATGAAGACTGCACCATCCGCATGGTGTGCACATGATGGAATGAGGCAAATGACCTATTCATTGTATTTGACTGACTCCTGAGCACCGTGCACCATGATATCCTCACAGATGAGCTCCGCGGGGGCCTCAAAGGTTATTGCGTAATCAAATAGTTTGAATACGAGAAATTCCCCCTCCTGCCCCACCTGTGTACAGGGAAGGCAATAGCCATTATAGAACCCAATCAGGACGTGGTAGAGGATATCACCCCCATTCCCCACATGGCAACCATCAACCTCCCTGATGGCAGCATAGCTCACCCCTTCCACATCACACCAGAGCACACCCCACCTATCTGCAAATTCTGCTCAGCCATAGGCCACAAAGACCACGCGTGCCTCATCAAGTGTGGGATTGAAGCACCGGAATTTTGTGAGGACAATATGGTGAAACAAGCTCAACTTTTGGTAAAAGTAAGGACTTCACTTTCACCTTCTATTGGGGTGAAAGAGCCGATGTTGCTTTGGTCAAGCCCATTTCATGCAAGGACCGCTGTCATGCACAGACTGCCCGCAAGCAGGCCGCGAGTTCCACCAAAACCCAAACTACACCACAATTTCTCCAGAACAAATTCAGGTGGATGCCATGGCAGCACAGCGGAATAATCAATCAGATCCCCCACATGTAACCCAACATAACCAAAACAATGAATTTTTTGGACACAACCAATCAAACACCTCCAACTAAGTGGGAGCAGATCCACCTTGTACCACTGTGGATCCTCCCAGCCAATCATGTGTGATAAGCGATGATATGGAAGACCATTTCAGCCAATCACAATGTGACAACAAATATATACAAAACCCAATCACCCCAATTCCTAGTTTCTGCCCATCAAACCCACAGGCAAGTGGCAAAATTTTTTTCACTGATGGGGCAAAAGCAAATCATGCCAGACCCAAACTCCATGGAGTAATCCGAGCCAGAAGAAACTGAAAAAACCAGTACTAAGACTGCCGACCAACACACTGGAACCAATCTGGCTAATCGGCCCCATACTTGCAGTATGACCCATGATAAGGAACTGGGCGACCTCAGTGGGTCGCCCCAGCATTCCTGATGTGTGGACTACTGAAATCAACATAGGGACGCTCAACATCGCAGGAGCCAAGGCCCCATGTCCCAGGCCAAAAAAATGGCTTTCCTGCGCAATATCCCCATGGACATCTTGGCCATCCAAGAACTCCACTGTCCACCGGGGGAGGAGGAGTCATGGTCAACCATGCTCCTTCCAGCCAAATCCTTTTGGATATATCACTGTGGGATGGTAATTTGAACAAATCATGACCCTCCAGTAAATATCTGAAGCACATACTTCCACCTGGAGGGATGGCTGCTTCTAGCAGACCTCAAGTGGAATGGAGAAAATTTTGCCATGGCGTGTGTGTATGCCCTAAATGATCTGAACGACCGCCAAAAATTTTTCTCCAATATCCTCTCAATCCCTTTCCCCGAGGCAACATTTTTCACGGGAGATTTCAACTGCTGGCTTAACATCATTACTGACCGCTGGCCCAAGTCTAAGGCTATACCCCACGGCCACACAGAACTACGCATACTAAAGGCAACGCTGGGCCAATGTGACACCATTCCCAAACAAGCCCCCACCCTGGCCAACATGACGAGGCCCCACCACAACAATAACCAGCTGGTCTCAATGACCTGGATTGACCTGATGCTCGCCCCTATAGACTTCTGGAACTAGGTATCAGATTTTACAACAATTATCCCTTTCTCTGACCACTGGATGGTCTCAATAGCATTATCATCCTGGGAAAAATACAAAAAGCCACCAACCTGGCACAGAGTTCACCCAAGCATCATCCATCTTCCAGAGCTTAAACTTTGGATCAAGATGATGCTAACAACACAGCAAGAAAGATGACCACCCAATGGGAACCCTATTGCCAAGTGGGAAATATTCAAGGCTCATGCAACCAAGAAAGCCTGCCACCTGAACTCCAGAAAAACAGCTGCAATGTCCACGACAATCAACAAGGCTATCAGACAGCTTCAACACTTAGAAAACAACACACCTCGTGAGGGATACACCCCCCAATGGGGCCGCCTGTGGTTCCAGCTATCCACACAGGTAAACTCCCTCTTTAGAAAAACACCAGCATTATACTGAAGTATGCTAAAAATAAAAATACATTTTATCCAGAGAAACTCATACGGCCCAATTTTTCCACCGTTTTAAACCAATTTCAACTTCAGCGACTTGCACACAGGTCCGCTGAGAAGATGACACAATGGCATCCACACCATTGGAAATATCGGCTGAATTACACCAATTTTACACTGACCTGTACACGGCGGATTTTGCATCACCTAGAGAAATTAAAAATTTTTTATCATCCGCTAATATTGACACTATAGCTGGTCAACCAGACCTTGTAGCACCCATCACTAAAGATGAACTATGGGAGGTAATAAGATCAACCCCGCGCAACAAGTGCCCTGGGCCTGATGGCCTACCATATAAATTTTTCAAAAAATATTTTTAATATATCGCACCAATACTACTGACAACTATGTATAAGTGCCTGGAAGACACATCCCTACTACCTGGCGGCCAAGACGCATATGTGGTCACACTCTTCAAAAAAAGGAGACCAGGCAGACCTAAACAACTGGCGTCCAATCACTCTCATCAATACTGACACCAAAATACTAACTAAAATCTTAGCCAAACGTCTGGGTTGCTTTGCTCAGACAGCCCTCTCACCCCATCAGTTTGGCTTCATCCCAAATCGCTCAATTTGGGATAACATCCACACAATTGCCAACATCTGACAAGATAACCCCACAGGCGCCCTTGCTTTCCTGGACCAAAAGAAAGCATTTGACCGCGTGCACTGGGGTTACCTAGAACAGTGTCCAAAGGCTTTCAACCTACCACCCCGCTTTATAAACTGGGCGCTCCTCCTAACACGCTTGGCCAGGTTCTCAATCAGAGGCCTGGGCTTCCTAACTGACACCATCACCCCACAAAGGGGCCTTAAACAAGGTGACCCGCTTAGCCCCCTACTATACAATTTTACCCTTGACCCTCTCCTCCGCATTGCAAACCCAAAGCTCACTGGAATCAGGTTGTAGGGACAACTACTAACCAAAAAGCTAGACTTTGCTGACGACTGCGTTGTTGAGGTCTCAGGCAATAGGGATGCCAGGGCGATTGAGCGCATTATTCACCAGTATGAGTCAGTGAGTAACGCCATGCTGAATAAACAGAAAACAGAGGTAATTGTTATGGGCAAATTTGGTTCAAACTGGGCCCCACCCTCCCACCACCACACAAACCAACCAACCACACATCCAACCACACAACAACGATCCAAGCCAGTAAAACCACTGTGTTTACCCTTTTCACACCACCCCGCCACCAACCCAGTCCATCATCTGGGCATATGGCTTGAAGCCGGTGGATATGCACTTGACACCATTGAAACCAACATTTTGGACAACATCACAAAAAAATGACATGTATGCGGAGGAGTAAAGCTAGTTCAACTGGAAGAGTTGTGCTAGCCAACTCCCTGATCTTGTCAAAGTTATGGTTTGCTGCCCACGCGGTTCCCTTCTCTGCCAACTTTACCAACGCAGTCTACAAGCTCCTGCAAAACTGGCTATGGTCTGGTTACCGTGCACCTGTCAGGCTAGAGACCATGTACGGCCCACGGAAGAAAGGCGGGATGGGGCTGCTCAACTTCACGGAAAGAGCAACGCAAATCCTAGGCTCATGGGTAGCTCTCACAACGTCACCCAACCCACCATCCCCCCACTGGGCTAAGGCAGCCCAAACCAACTTCGCAAGGGCACTACATCTGAGGTCCCCCTCCAACCCTGCAACTCTGATGAAGTACCTTACAACACATCCAACTGCCACCAGACCGCACAACACCAACCAATATTTCAAACGCATCCTGTACAACCTAAGACAAGGGGATTGGAGCTTCTCCTATGCACAGCAATCTGAAGACATTCACCCTCAAACTGGTTAAGTGCAACTCTACAGGGGACAAATGGTGTCTAACGCGCCTGCCCCACTACCACCCTTTCCTCTTTCCCGGATTGACTACTTAGACCACCAAGATGTCCCATATAACTTGAGCACCCAAAAGCAGGTGTGGGACTTCATCACCTGCCCCCTATTATACCACAAGTGTGCTCCACAGTGTGGTGATACATGTGCCATACGTTTATAACAACTGACTTTACTTTCTCAATGTTCAAGACATGAGCCATCTGCGGCGGACCCAACACACTAGCACACCGCCTGAAAGAGTGCCCGCCATCCGCGAATATCTGGGCCAACGTGATGCACTTGTTTCAACAATCACCTACAGCTGAATTCCGACTATCCCACGATATCCTGGCACTCAACATGGCCTCGCCTATCCCCCAGACACTAAGGGCTCTAATTGTGAGCATTGCAATATGGTCCATTCACACAATTACCCTCGACGCTTTCAAGGTGATCCTCCACAATTTCAACCAAGCCATCGTCAGGTTCTACAGCCATTTGGCTGACCACTTCCAAGCCTGGCTGTTCGGCTCACTCCAACACAAATGGAAGAAACAGATGGGAAACTGGATTCCAATCTGGTTCCTTCGTTATGACATTGAAAACCTCACAGTCTTCATAGGCGGTACACCCTACTAGCCCCTGAGCTGCCATGCCACTCAAGGTCTAGTCATCCACCACCCGTGGCTCCTAGCCACACCCAAGTGTGCCAAGTCGTATATTTTGAGTTCCTGTGTTTTGCGCTCTCTTCCCTTTTCTGTTTTCCGTTTTCCTTTTCCCTACATATTGGATGTGTCTGTCCCCTGGTTGGCCATCCTCAAATAAGTAAAAAAAGAGTGTCTTCAGGGAAATTGCTCCCTTTTAATAAAAAGTTCATATCTTTTTTTGAGGATGACGATCAGCTTATTGTCAGTCCTATTGCTCAGTGGCTTAACTCTGTGCAAAACCCCTTCGGCGTATTTCAACAATATTGACAAAATAGATATCACTTCCTGAATCCAGCATTGGACCAGGGTATGTTTGTGGTCAAGGAGGCCTTCCAACTTAACCTTTTTGGCCTCCTGACGACAATCTTCAAACTTACAATTGGTTCCCTCAATCATGTCATTAAGCCATGACAGGAAATCCCCAATTTGAGGGATTCCAACAATAATCAGTTAGGGTCACTTGGACAATATTTTCCTCTTTGACCTTTGAAACATTATTATTACAATATTGGATTTGTAATTTTCTGACACAGGCCATTGCCACTTAAGACAACCATCCCTCACAGATACAGTCATTAGTCATTTTGGAAATTTTATTGTTAAATAACTTCCTGCTCTAAGAATCTTACAGTTTAATTTTACCACTTTTTATAGTCGCCGCCTATCAGATGGCATGTTCCCTGGGGTCGCAAAAACTGGGCCCTAGTGGCCATAATCACCACGTTGCTGCCCTCTCTCCTCAAATGGGGAATTTAAACTCAGTGGCTTCTTGGGGATGCATCCACTTTTGGACGACATCTGGCATCAGGATGACCTTTTTTTTGGAGATTACATCTCCCCGTTGGACAAAGTTTTGTGACTCACCATGAGCTCATCAACCCATGGCACCACAGCAAGTTTGGGCCCCCTGTGAGACCAAAGGAACTAACAACGGCAGAATCTGAAGCTATCGCATTGGATATGTCTTGTTTATGATAGGTATGATGGTAACGGTGGTCATCAGCTGCTGTCCCACAATCACTTCTATCCCCGTCTATTATTAGGTCATATGGATGGCTATGCCCATCATTCTTGTTTGCATTCTGAGTGTTCACGCACTCTGACTGGCAGGCTAGTCACAAATTCATTAGCCAACTACATAACATAATTGACCAACCCATTAGTGTCTGCCATCTCCATGCTGCTGTTAAATGTAGGTGATGCAATGGTTTCATCAATATTACATGAATTTGCAGTCAATGCTCAGTTTAGTTCTGTTTGTGTGGTCTGTGAGCGTGTTAGTTAGGTGCTTCCACGTGGTGGTGGAAAAGCTCCTGACTGAGTATTTCTTCCTTCAGGATCCAGATCTAGTTTCTCTTGCCCTAGGGGGTGGGTTTGTACGTCCCATCTATAGAAAATGTGAACCAGGTTTGGACGCCCTCACCAAATTGCATGTACAGTTTTTGGCCAACATAGTGGCATCCTCCTCTCTGACAGATGTTCAGTGGAGCGTGGCTCTGTTGGACGCCGTGGAGGGGGATGCACATCATTGGGAGCATTGGATTTTACACTTGGCCAACCAAGCTGGAGTTTTGACTCCTTTCATTACGTTGGTGTAATCAGTATTGCAGGAACTGGTATTTAGATTTTCTCTCCTGCTTCAATTCCTCATGCTAAAGAAGAGGTATCCGATCTGGCTTCATTTGTTGAGGCTTTCCATGGCCAGGACCCTAGTCTCAGTATTAAGTTGGATTTGTTAGTGACGGTATTTCATGCCACTGTTGATCCAGTGTCCGCTAATCATCTTTTTTGGTAAAGTCAGCTTGTTTACTTGATCAGGTGTGCGTGGTGGCAGCCTCCATTGGTTTAATGCTACAGAATGCATCAGGTGGGCGGTTAATGTCAGCAATATATTCCCATCAAAAGAAGTTTTTAGCGGGTGTTGAGTAAAAAGTTGGAGTGCCCTTTGTCTTTTGACCAGTGGGCCAGTTTAGAACAAGCTCCCAGGATGTGTGTTTTGGTTCCATAAAACAACTCTGTCTCCCTTTCATCTGTTGCTTTTCCTCCCCCTGCCCTGACACCAGCTAGTGAAGTAGTTCCTGTGATGGACCTGTGCCCTTAAATCCCCTAGTATCTCAGTTGTCAGCATCCCAGCGTGAAAAATTTGAGAAGGTTCTTCCCAGGGCGGGTGCTAATTACCTGATCAATCCAGTCTACCCAAATGACTTCACGATTATTACCACTCAGCTGGCAGAGTTCTTGTAGTAAACAATAAATATGATTTCGAATAGCTTTTTGTTGCCACTGAAAATTTTTTTGGGGGTGCACAGGGTGACAGTTGAGGCGCTTGTAGATATGGGAGCAGCAGGGAACTTTATGAGCTTTAAACTGGTGCAGGCTCTTGACTTGGATCTGGAAGTGGGAGCATTTGTGCTAAGCACATCTTCCACTCCCAATGGATTTGCCCAAAATATGATGGCTCAGGTTTTTTTGTTGCACCATTTCTGTTTCTGTGATCAGTTTGCCACGGTGCCATATTTGCTCTTCCTAGTTATTATGGGGGTTGGGTGGTGGCATCAGCGGCAGGTGAGCATTAACCTGGACTCAAATATACTTTCCTTTGCTAATACCAATTTGTGGGTAGAGTTTTCCTTTTTTAATACACTTGTGACATAATGGGGAGAGGGTTTCGTCAAATCACTCCTCTCTCCGGTGGACCTTCCACCAGTTTTTCCCTGGCGTTAGTAGCATATCAGATTATATTTGACCTGGATAAGGCTAATTACCTCCCATCACATTCTGAGTGCAACCTGGATTTCCATTTGATGGTAGCTCTGATCAACATAAACTATGTGTTGTATCACTACATGGAGCAGGGGGACAAGGCATTTGAAGTGCTTTAGATGATAATTTCAAAAAGGGGTGGGTGTTCAAGGAAACGTTCACCATCACATTGCCTATAGTTTATTGCTCATAAGGCTAACGTATGTTTCACCCCTGCACTGACTATGGGCATTTGATACATATTACTGTTCGTGATCCCTACCCTCTCCCCCTGAGCAGATAATTAACCAGGAAATCGCGAATTCCTGGGTGTTTTTGAAGCTTGAAATTGTTAACGCATTTAAACAGATCTGGGTGTCAGAAATACAAGAGTGGCTTACAACAATTTTGGACCAGAAGGGGCATCTTACAATTACATGAAATGTATTTCAGAATAAAGAACGCTCTACCCACATTCCAGCAGATGATAGATAATTCTCTAGGTGACCTCAGGCTCACCTGCGCGCTGGCATACATTGATGATATCCTTGTGCATTCCCCCACTCCCAAGCAGCATGAGAAGGACCTGGAGGAGGTATTGACTGAATCACACAACATGTAACTTTACGTAAAGCCCTCCAAGTGTGAGTACTTCCAGGAGGAGGTTACCTTACTGAGTAACCTACCCCTGAAAGATGGTTACGCCATTCCCTCAGCAAGCTCGAGGTAATAATCAAGTGGATCACTTCTATAATCCATAAGCAGTTGCAGTGTTTCTTTAGTATGTTCATCTTTCTAAAAAAGTTTTTCCCAACTTCTTTCAGCTGGCTGCACTGCTGCACCCACTGATTGGGAAGAATGTTCTATTCTCATGGATAGAGGATTGCCAGTGGGCGTTTGATGCCATCAAGGGAATGTTTTTGGCGCCTACAATTCTCAAACATGCAGACCCCACCAAGCCATTTATTGTAGTGTATGCCGCCTCATCTGCCACTGTGGCGGCGTTATTGTTAAAAGTACATGATGATTTGGAACACCCAGTTGCTTATTTTTTGTGCAAGTCCGCTTCATCTGAACAGTCCTTGGCCATTTATAATAAGGATTTGGCCGCCATGGTGTATTCTTTTACCCAATGGTGGACCTTCTACTGGGCGCGTGGCATGAGGTGACCATGCGGATGGATCGTCAAGTCTTATATATTTCTGGAAACTTCAGAAGCTATGCATTGTCAGGCCTAGATGTATTGAGAACTCTGTAGTTTTAACTTTATATATGAATTCATGACAGTGGCTTTGAATTTTTTTCCAACATTTTTGAGTTGCAACCCTGCGTTGAGTCTTATGGAGGCTGATGAGAAGGAGCTAACCACAATAAATTTTGTAGACCAAGAACTTAGCCATTGCTCCTCCACAAAATTGGTGGAATATTAGGCCTGGACATGCCTCTGGTTTCGCAGGTAAAAGTAGGTCAAACGGCCTGCTTAAAGGCTTAATTTTTGGACCAGCTGGCACTTCTGACACATAAGTGGTCCTATTATTTGTTGGTGGATGGAATTATTCAGTTTAGGTCACTATTGTGGGTGTTGCTTAACTCTGTGACAAATTCATTAAGTTTTGCCATGACCCCCGTAAGCTGCCCACCTGGTTGATAAAAATGCCTGAATTTGGTCAAGATGACTTACAACTAGTTGGGGATTTCCAAGGATACTCCAGCGTGGATCGCATATTGTGTGGTGTGCATGAGGGCCATATTGGATAAATAAGAAAAAAGGTCTTCTCCATCCTCTGCAGCACGCAGAGGGTCCGTGGACTTTCATGTCAATTGTTCCATTATTGAGTTTCTCATCTCTAATGGGTTATGGCGATTATGGTGGTTGTATACCACTTTAACAATTTCTCACTCTTCATCCCTTGTTTGTCAGTTATCACCTCTTAGGAGACAGCATGGCTCTTCATGCATCATGTGTTCTCAATGTTTGACTTGCCTCCGGAGATTGTAAGAAAATGGGGGTCACAGTTTATGGAACAGTTTTGGACCAAACTCCTAGTGATCTTGAAGATCAAGCCGTGTCACTCAGCCACATATCACCCTCAGTTAGATGAATAAACGGAATGAGTTAACCAGATTCTTGAACAATAAATTTGCTGTTACGCCACGGCCATTCAGGACACCTGAGCGGTTTACCTTATGTTGGCTCAATTTGCATATAGTGATGGTCACATACATCTTCTGGCTTCTCACCATATGAGACCACGCTGGGTTTAACCCCTCATTTTCTTATAGGCTGCGTCCTTACCTGGAGGTTCTGATTGCAGTAGACCATGTGCAGAACAATTAGAGCACCAAGCCCCTGATTCTGGAGCACCTGATTCAGGTCATTAGTGATTACAAATGGTGTACAGACTAGAAATATCTCCCAGCCATGAAATCAAGGTGAGATCCTACATCATGTTGGACATGTGCCATCTGCGGATGAAAGTGCCCTCCTGGAAACTTACCAGCAAATGATCTAGGCCTCATGTGGTGGAGGTGGATTTTGGAAATGGCGCTTTTTAGTTAAAGCTCCCACCCCATTGATAAAAAGCACCCTGTTTTTACCGTTTCCCAGTTGTCCTATTTAAGGGAGAGGATCCAGCGGAGGAAAATTTTATTATGGTTAAGGGATCAGAGGAGGCTGATGTCAAAGCAATCTTGACTTTCTATAAATCTTGTCGGTTGGTCAGTGTAAGTCCTGGGGAACGTCCTCTGGCTGTTGATTGGGCCATCTTCCCATTTCTAAGTAAGAAGACACCAAAGAGGATGGTGGTACCTCTTGTTACTCAGGGCGATCTAGCTCATATAGTAGACGAGTGATGGGTAACAGCTCTTCTGCTTTGGACCCCACCCCAGTACCCACACTCACCTCAGCAGAACTGTTATGGGGAATTAGCAAAATCTGCACTGAGATTGTTGAATTGAATTTGCTGGAACGCCTGACAGTTCCAATTCAATCAATATGCTGATCAAACAAAGCACCTTCCTACCAAAGTCGTCGGGGATCATCCTTGATAATCAGGCTATAGCATCAGGCGCCATCAACAAGGATTCGAAGCCTTCTGTTGGCAATTCAGGCATTGCAACTAATGTGATGCTACTGACCAAACGAACGGTCCAGTGACCAAGCATGGGCGGGTTGGGCGTCCCAAACCTGTTCCCAACTAAATGGACCCACCCCTATATGGGGTGGCCTTGGGGGATTCCTGTCACTCGTCGGGACAATTGCTGTCATGCCACCCATCAGAAATGTAGCCAAGCCTCAGTTTGGACATTTGAGGTCAAACTGACAGCAACTCATCCCATCACTGAAACTTGCGATGTCAGTTCCCAAGTAACAAACCCACCCATTACCAAACAACTCGCTGGTTAGGTCAAAATTGAGGGTCCCAATCCCAGCTTGTCACTACCCCAATTGACCACTATTTAATCAGTTGCATAGCACTGAGAAAATTGTTGTTGATTTTCTTCATTTTCTTTTAAAAAGATCTTGCCAAAAAAACCAAATAATTTTGATTATCTCTTCTGACTACATCCCTGATGGCGTTTCCCTGGTGGCCCATCAGTCTGTATACTGGATGGGCTCTACCAGCACTCTTGGTCACTATGGCCCCCTCTGTCATCAATTGGATTCAGCAAGTCCGATATTTTTGGCTCTACAACCCTGTTATCACTAACTTCTGACAGCAATACACAGGAATATTGTGGCCTTATGTCCATCAATTCCAAGAGAGAATCTGTCTCCTTGCCGCCCCGGTTGAAATGGCCCCATATGCCAAAGAACTCATCGAGACTATCTCAGCAATCCCACCCCCTGCATCAAGATTCCCTGGGTTGGGAGTGGGTTCAGTGTGGTTTGTCATTGAAATCATACTCACTATTGTGCTGCACCAACAATTCATAATTTCCCAATGCCCAGCTCCATATCAAGTCATCCAGTTGGCAATGCCTCTGGCATTCTGGCTTGCTTTTTGGGTGCTTATGCATCCTGACTGGCAGGCCGGTCTAAACTTCTTCTTCCATTTCTATGACAGTCAGTATATATTGTCCTAGAAGGGGTTCCCAACCTATTAAAATAGTTAGGTTAGCATCTGGATTGTGCCAATTGTAGTGAGCTGGTGGAGGACTTTCAAACTCTGCATCCTGATGCTCCCCATCTGCCCATAAAGGTCACCACGCTCTAGCTATTAATTTTCCAAAAGCCCATAAGAATGACATTCTCACTCAAGTCCCCGGTGGTGGTGCTCCCCTTTTTAAAGAGGGAAGGATAATGTAAATTTGGGGGAGCACTCCCTACACCTCAATTTCGAGGAATTTTTGTTATGCGCAAAGAAGGGGGTGCAGAAGGCATCCATACCTACCTTAACCCAGGGTGATTTGGCCCATGTGGTGGATGAGAGGTGGGTGATGGCGTACCCCCTCAAAGTTTTCCCCTTTCACCTTACCTCACCACCCATGAGTTGGTACAGAGGATCATGGGTGTGTGTGGAGGTGACGGAAGTGAGGGGCCACTGACAAAGGTAATGGTGGCCATCTCTCCCCCATAACAATTTCAGGTCTTAATGTGAGGGCCATTAAATTAAAAATTGAGGTGCATAAAATCTAGTTGCACATGGTCAATCAGGTTTGAACCCTGCAGGGCAATTCCCTTCCGCTGGAAGAGGTAGTTCAACCCTAGTAGGTTTGAGGGCATTATATATTTAATATCCAATGGGATCATCCTTATGTAGCTTGGACATGAGTGCAAACAATCACCCACCAAACAAAGCATCGCTGACCCACCAAGCGGAATCATGCTGGTAGGGGTAAATTGTGGTAAATTGTGAGTGAGAGTTGACTGGCCAATGAAAGATCGTTTCAGCATCAAATTTGTTGAAAAATATTATTTGCCAGAATCAAATGGGTTCATGCTACCACCAGTTCATGCAAAGTAGATTTATGCCTCAAGCCACTAGCACTTAAGACAACCATCCCCCACAGGTACAGTTAGCTAATTTCCTAATTTTTTGATACAAACAAATTTCTTCTCAAAGAAATTTCCAGTTTAAAATTATCACTTTTTATAGTCACTGCCTACCAAGTGACATGAATCTGGGTACGCAATAATTGGGCCCTAGTGGCCATCATCACCACAGTGATGCCCTCTCTCCTCAAATGGGGAATTTGAACTCAGTGGTCTCTTGGTACGTACCCACCTTTTTGGACGCTATCTGGCATCAGGATGTACCTTTGCTAATAGTATTTCTCCCCATTGGACTAAGTTATATGATCTCTATGCGCGCCCAAAAACCTGTGCAACCACAGCGAATTTGGGGCCCCTAAGGGCCCAAAGGAACTAACAGTGTAAGAATCCGCAGCTACTGTTGCAGCCATAGCTTAATTGTAGATAGTTATGATGGCAACGGTGGTCATAAGATGACGTCCCACAAAAGCTTCTCTCACCACCCATTATCATGTCATATTGATGGCTATTCCCCCGACATTCTAGTTTGCATTCTTAATGTTTGCGCACCTTGACTGGCAGGCTAGTCTCAATTTCATTAGCAGCTACATGACACAAACCCACAAATTAATCTCTTAATTTTATATAATGTAATAAAAATGGCAAGCAAAGTGATTCACAGCATTGCATTGGCACTGCAAGAACAACAAGAAAAAGATAGATCAATCAGGGAGGGCCAAAGTTTCAAAGGCTCATGTTTTTGTTCATGCGACAAACCTTATCACAATGCAAAATTCCAGATAAAGCATGGGGCCCAACTGGCCGTAGAAGCTGCTAAAAACAAACTGATGTTCGGAATGGTGCAGGCTGAATCTTTTAAGGTTGCCCTTTAGGGAACCTCACCAAGCCAAATTATAGGATCTTTTTAGCCTAAAGAATGGCTCAAAGAGGGCACAACATGGTGCATCCAACCTTGATAAAAATCCCCAGGCATTTTGACTCGGGATTCAGAATATATATTCAGAATCAAAAATGAAATGATAAGTTCAATCTATATCATCACATCACCCCCATTAAAGGAAAGCCCCCTAAAGGAGAGCTCCTAAGCAGGAGGCCAACACCAAAAGGGATTTTTGAAGTGACTTACCTTGAGCCCAAGAGATATTTTAGGAAAAGATCCAGATTCCTCATGGTGAAGGAAGCCCAATGAGAGCGAGTCAGAACTGGGATTCTGGAATCAGTCCACCTAGCTTGAGGATCACGCCTGACGCTTGGCTGTGATACGCTCCCTAAAGAGGGTGCATGGTCCAGCATGGCCAGGTGGCTACCCCCACGCAAAGTGGACTGACTGATAGTGAGGGAACCTGCTGGGCCAGGTTCCCTCAATGCCCTCTGCTCTCTTGTGAAGGGGATGCCTCATCAGAATAAACGTCCAACATCACCTTAACTTCAGAGTTGGCCATCAGTCACTAGCTCCCTCCGGTTCTGGTTATTTACAACTGGGACCCAAGGTGACAAAAAGCTTGGCAAGTGGAGATCAGAATTGGCTGAGGAAAATGGTGAGTTCAGAATTATATAATGAATGGAACCATCCGGATTATGTTCACTAGATGCCTTACATTAGGCACGATAAATTGACACCAAATATATCCAACACCATAGTTGGGCCACTGAGGTAAGCTGATAGAGTTGGATACTACCAACTTTTCAACCTCTTTAGTTTAGTTAAATCTTAACTGTGAAAAAAGAATGATAGGTAAGCGAGGTGCAAACTTCTCAGTAGCTTTTTTTATTCAAGATAATAAAAATGGCAAGCGAGGTAATTTCTGGCATTTCACTGGCGTTGTGAGTGCAACAATAAAAAGACAGAGCAACCAGGGATGACCAATGGCCTGAAAACTCAAGGTTTTGTTTATTCAACAAAAACATGTCAAGCCACAAAATTCCAGGCAAGGCATGAGGCCTAAATGGCTGTGGAAGCTGCTAAATTCTAGCTGAGGTTTAGGTTAGCACATGATTGACCTTTTAAGGTTGCCCTTTGATGAGCCCTCCTTAGGCCATGATTTGGGCTCTATTGAGCCTAAAGAATGGCTCAGAGAGGGCACTACATGATGCCTCCGACCTTGGCCAAAAATCCCCCAGGAATGAAGATTTGGGTTCAGAATCTAATTACCAAGTCAAAGTGGGATGATCAGTCCAACTTTTATCATCACAATAGTGAGTTATAAAAGTTGACCAACTTACTTTACACTTTATCCTGGGGTCAGCGAATGCTTATATGTGAAAGAATATTAAAATAATTATCCAAGTATTGCTGTAAGTTCAGATGATTAGCAGTCCAGATAAATCGCAAGCTATTCTCACACAGAAGCAAGAAGGGCCAAGCCCCCAGTAAAGCCCCTCTCTCAGATAAGTGACTAGCTCATGTGGTGATAAGCGATGGGTTATTACCCTGGCTCCTAAAAACCTCCCTTTCTGCTCCCCATTTACTATCCTAACCCGGTGAAAATTATTTAAGGGGTGTGAAGAGTGGTGGTTCAGTTTAGGTCCCTACAGAAGGACCCTCAGGCTCATCCTAAGTCTGGCCTGGTCTTTTGTGAGATCCCAGAAACTTCCCCACCCCACCCAAATTTATATATATGAGACCAAGTTATCAAACTAATTCAGATTAGTTTAAATTAGTAGTTTGGATTGAAGATCAAACCTGCGGATCATGAAAATCACTACTGATGTTTGTTCAGTAATTTATATTGATCAGATGGGCTCCCATGGAACTGATATTCATAACATACCTAAACGTCAAAAACCATTCAAGGTTGGTAGTATCCCTCTAGTTTTCTCCTTGATCCAAAGGACATGATAATTAAAATATTCATGATGCAATCTAAGACTTATGATGGCTTACCCCGCAAACAACCCTGAAAAGTCATACCTGCTAGTCAGTGTGCCCAGAAGAGGCTTTGTCACCCCTTAATCTCTGAGCTCCTTTTTCCTGACCCACTATACAGATAAACGCTTTCCTTAGGGTAAGTTGCTACTCTATCTCCTAATTTGCTTTTCTCTTTACTTATTAAAAGCAAACCTGTTTCCAAAAGTTGGCCATGGAGTCCACCCTCACCCTTATTCTTCTTAGCAGAAAATGGTATCTGGAGATGAACGCCACAATCTGCTATATAGTTCAAGCACTTTTGTAGGGGCATTGCAATTCACTGTTCTAGCAGTTCTCCACAATATAACGGAATGCACTTGCTTTGGCCTCCTGATTCTGTTTGCTGATCTGTCAGGCATGTCATGGATATCATAAATTTAAATATGCCCTGCTGATTTTTCATAAATATGGAACAATTTACCCATCCTAAGTTTCTCTATCATTCCAAACTGTTCACTCCTAATAAGAACAGCCAATAGTATATGAAGGGTGTCACCCTCCCTGCATCTCCCACCTTCAGGGTTTCCATAGTAAGTCTCAAGTTTCTCCCATTACAGATTTTTGGATTGTTATGAGAGCATTTAATATGTTTTTGAGCCAATTTTCTACAAAATGATACCATACTAGAAAAATACACAAAAATACCCTCTCAAGCCTATTGGCTAAGATAAAGTGTAGAACAATACACAAAAGTCACCAATTCTGTCAAGCCTTTGGCATGCTGGGTCATTCACTAGGCGCTGATATATCCACCTCACATAGCCGGTATGTTTTAAAGAAAATAAACCCTGATAATTTCTCCTTCCATTAACTTGTAGCATTCAAGCCAAGGGTGTTATCTCAGTGCAATGAACCATAGTTTATTATATCAACATAACCTATAAGACCCTCTACCACTGCCTACCAAGTTTGATCCTGGTAATGGACTTTGGGTAGGGGACGATTTTGACTATGTTGGTTTTGCACGCCAATGCCCCAAACCAAGATAGCGAATAGCAAAGGCGGTCCATGGAGTTCCTGGCCTATCATATGCCGCGCATGGAGGTTTTCCGGGTTTTATCCTCCTTTCCCATTTTCTTCACTTCCCTAATTGGTGCGGTACCATCCCCAGGTTGGCCCACCTCAAATAAAATTTAAAAACATAACCTATAAGAACTTATCTAAGCTGAAAAAACATAAAAATACCTTTAGACCAATATTAAGTTTATTTAAAAGTAAATGTAGTAGTAAAATGTATCCCAAAAACTATTGGGAAACCCAAAATGGGGCTTGTTAAGATTTCAATATGACTGGACAATAATCTAAATTTCCAGCAAATCATAAATTAGATTCAAGGCGAGCTCCAAGATTGAGCAATTAATTATGTTGATCCAAAGTGAATTTGATCAAAGAAGTAATGGTTTGCGAATTTTGGGAATTCTTCCAAAGCCTCAATGTACAAATAAAACCCCTAGATTATAGCAAATAGAGAGTTTACTAAGGGCGCATGTTGAGTCTGCTGAGGAATACTGACGATTAAGAGATGAGAATGTGAGTGAGAAGGGGGAGATTTGTATGAGAAAAGAAGTAGTAGGGAAGTAATGTAAATAGCAGTTAGTTGCATTAAATAAAGTGGTATCATTAGATCAATAGCTCCTTATTAAATACTTTATTAAGATTTTTTATAAAGGACCAGTGATCCTCACATCACTTGCCCATTTCTCAGTGGGGTTGCCCTGTGCTAAACAGCTCAGCGGAATCAACCTAATCTGCCAAAAGTTAACAGTGGTGCTCACTACAGGGGGCCCATTGAGCAACACTTAAAAAACTCAATATTCTTCAAATCTATAGCGCAACCAGCTCTCCTTGATGGGGTAATACCCCAGTTTATAAAATTGTATTAATGCACAGAACAGAAGCTTGCCATATAAACTACTCCAGGCTCAAAAATGCTTTTCCAAGAAAATAAAAGTATAACTGAGCAACTCACCCAGGCCTTTCACCAACTGCATCTGGTGGGTGACCAAAACAACCAACTTGCCGACCTCTTGGGCAACACTACTGAGTGTTTATACTGTTCAAAGTGTAGAATGAATAAAGTTGTTAGAGAAAATGAGTCTGAAGTGACAAGCTTCCCCCATTTCATCATGACGGAAACATAAATGGGGTTTTTAAGCAGTTTGAATTTGCTGTGGAGGGGGCTTCCAATTAGCAGAAGGCTAAACTGTTGATATCCGCTTTGGATGTTGCAAGTGCTGATAAGGTCATATGTTACTTTAAGAAGAGCACTGTAGCGTATCAAGAGGTGAATGAGATCGTGATATGTCTGTTTGGGGCAAGGTGAAAATGGCTCAATGCAAGGCAGATTTTTTTGACAATATAATTTCAAAGGAATGAGTCTTTGATAGAGTTTGTGGAGCGTATCACAACTGAGGCTCATGTGTTGCTGGGAGCAAATATCTTATCTAACAAGGAGGTGGGCATAGCGATGATGGCAGCTGTCAAGCCATTTTGAGAACTGTATAATGCTATGTTATAAATTATTCAAGAGGATAATAAGCTACTAAAAATCTCCAGTTATTTACGCCGTCTATCTGTCACTAGTAGTGCTCCCAATGTGGAACAGAAAGCCACTACAACTGCTATCAAATCCCCACTGGATTTGGGACAACAATGACTAGAGTATAATCCATTAGGGAATACTCGTTCAACTAATGCTTTACCATGTCCTTTCTGCCTCCATTTTACTCAGCCAGTTCGCCCTCAGCCACATTACAATCCAGCAAATAATTTTAGACCTGGGTCTATGAGGGAAGATAAAGACATGTGCCATTTACTAATGCTTGTTTCTCGTGTGGCCAACGAGGCTATTATGTGGCTAGCTGTCCAGGCAAACTGGATGTCAGTGCGATACCAATTTCCCAAACAAACAGGAAAAGGGCAAGCGGAGTAGAGATGGGACGCTCTACTTCCACTAACTCAAATCTAATTGTCCCCAAAGTTTTCCACAATTCTCGTGAGGTCAATTTCAGGACTCAATCTGACGATTTATTGTATCAACAGATCCATTACAAATATTTGGCCTCAAGCTGAGTGAGAGATTTCAATAATGTAGACACAGAGTTCAACCAAGAGTTGCAAAAAGCCATACGTCTGGCAAATCCTTGAGCAGAATGCTACAGTCAGTGGTGAACCATCAACACATGTTGCAGCTGTAGAGGGGAAGAGCGAATCCAGTAGAGAAAATTACCCCAGGAGTATCTACGTATCAGCACTGGTATTCTCACTTTTCTGAATAACCAAAAGCCCTTGAAGTTTATGTAATAAGCACCAAAGGTTCTTCTTATTCAGAGTGTACATACTGTGACATTTTTTTACAAAATACCAAAATATGGGCGATTATTGATACTGGCGCTCCCGTCAATATAATTTCTACCAAGCTAATAGCTAAGCATCTGCTGAAGCCTGATGTGGAGCACTGGGTAATGTATAGGACTGCAGGGGCAGAGAGTACTGTGTCAGAAGGTGCTTACAGTGCGCTACCTTTGAGGTTTGAGTTGGTTGGGGCATCTGATCCTGCTGTGGTTTTACCTAATAACAACTATGCCATGCTGATTGGAACTGAATTCATGCGGCGATTTGTAACCATGGAAAATATGGCGGAAGAAACCATTAGAATTCTAGGCCAACATATTCACATTTACTTCACCTCCAGCGGAATCCAAAAGGACTCCATCTGCTCCAGCCAAATTAATCTTGTGTACAGCGATGGGGCAATTCCTGTTCAATATTGGTGGTAGAAGCGGAGGACCCAAGCGCTTTAATAATCAGATTTATGATTGCAATGGTATTCTGCTGCGAGTGGTGAGTGCTTTAAGCATACCTTCTGGGCATCAGGTCATAATAGAGATGGAGCTCAAAATAGATATCCCAGAAGGTCTATACGATGAGATTATGAGACCCTATCAGCAATTGCAGCTCAAACCCCATGTGGCTCCTAGGCTTCTGTTACCAGGGCAGGGGGAAATGAGGGTGCTGATAGCCAACCTACATATGGAATCAATGAAGGTTTAAAGGCATCAAGTGGTGGCTTATCTTCATCTGTTTCCTATTAACGAGGTTCACCAGATATATGTTTTCGTTCATAGGACAATCTCAGGCTACCATTAAAAGCCTCATCTGGTGTAATGACTATGGCTCCACGTGAGGCTCTAACTGGCCTGTTGGAGGATCAGAAGGATTGGGTGATGGATCTGTTTGAGAATTATCAAACCATTTTTGCATCAGACGATCATGACTAAGGATGTGCACAGGGATTATGCAATGGTTGGACACAGGAGATGACCATCCTATCCAGTCATGACCTATCCATTGCTCCAAGGCGGTGGAAGAAGTTGTATCCACCGAAATAGATAAATTGGTTGAACAAGTAAAATTAGAGGCATCAAAAAGTCCCTGGACGTCCTTGGTGCTAATTGTCAAAAAGAAAGATGGCAACAATGAAGTAATAATAAATACTGGAAGCTTAATAGCATTATAGAAACTCATACCCACTTCCATGAATTGACAGTGCTTTAGATTGCTTAGTCGAGGCCAAATATTTCTCTGATATGGACTTGATATCAGGGTACTGGCAAATCAAGTTGCCAGCGGCGGAACAAGAGAAGTGTTATAATCACCTTAAAAAGGGTTGTTCCAGCTTACAAGTATGCCACATGGTTTGTGCAATGCCTCAGCTACGTTCCAGCGGTCTTTGGACACTATTTTGGGTGATCTGAAGCTTTCTTGCGTTCTAGTATACCTTAATGATATTAATATGTTCTCGAAGATGTTCATGGATCATCTCAGTCACTTAGAACAAGTGTTCCACTGACTTGCTAAAGCCAACATTAAAATTTAAACTCTCAACAACTTTTTAAGGAGCAGTTGGAATACATATGGTAAGTAGTTGACTCAAAAGGGCTCCGTCCTCAGCTGGTGAAAGTGGAAGCTATATGCCAGATGACTCATCCAGTTAACAAATGGTATCAGGTTTTTGGGAATAGTTGGTTACTACTGACAGTTCATTCCCAACTTCAGATGTATTGGGGATCCGCTCTTAGAGTTACCAAAAAAACGCTGCCTTTGATTGGACAGAATGTTGTAAATCACTTTTGATGTTTTATGAACTGTGTTGGCTAGAGCGCCTGTTTTACAATACCAAATTTTAAGAAGGAATTTATTGTACAAACGGATGCTTCCATTTCTGCCACAGGGGCTGTTCTATCCCAAAAGGATGATGACAGTGTGGAGCATCCCATCGCATATTGTAGTCAAAGTTTAATAGACCCTGAATGTAATTACACCATGATTGAGCAAGAGTGCTTAGCGAAGATATATGCATACACACACTTCCAGATATACCTCCATGGGGTGAAATTTATGTGGTAATGGACCATGAATCCTTGCATTAGCTGCAGAATCTCCATAAATCTGAAGGATGACTTGTGTAGTAGGCCTTGAAGCTCCAAGCGTATGACTTTTAGGATAGTACACCAGCTGGGGGTGAAATGTCAGAATTCAGACTGTCTCCATTTTTACCAACAGTCGCCATTACGGCTGATTTGGCTGACATCATTCATGAGAAGATGGTGGTGGGCAGTTATCACAATGAGCTGCTGCAAGTGATTAAAGTGTTGGATGGGCTTTGACAGGATACCTTCTTATGCATTGGGGAATTATATAATCGGATTGAAGAATCAAAGCTGAGTTTCCCAAAAACCCTCCGCCAGGCTAGCAAATATTATGGATGTCCATAGAGCGGTAGGCCATGGGGGTTGCAGAAAACGCTGGAGTTCTTGCACTTCCGTTACTACTGGGAGAGTATGCACTATGGTGTGCTTAAAACTGTTGTTTGTTGCCACCAGTGCCAATTTGGAGAAAACATATCACAAGAAGACTACCTACCAGCTGGTTAAGCCTCAGTTTGCATGGCGTAATGTACTCTAGATGTGGTGGGCCCTCTGCCAACTGACGCAAACTGCTCCAAGTATATAATGGTAGCCATTGATCATTCGACAAGATGGGTTGAAGTAAGGGTGATCAATGATTTAAGGGCTGTCACTACTGCCAAGTTCACCTTAGATTATGTCATACAGCGACTTGGCTGTCTGCAACTTATCCTCACAGACAACGGAACCAATTTAACATCACATATACTGATCAAGTTGAACAAACTATTGACAATCCGCGGGGTCTTGACTACAACCTACCACCCTGAATCTAATGGAATGATAGAACTGGTCAATGGAACCTTAGTAAGTATTCTACGCAATCTTGTAAAGGATTGGCCTTCAGAATGGAGTACCCTACTATCTACCATGCTGTCTCCACATACAATATTAGCTATCATTTGGAGACAGGGAAAAGTCCCTTCTGGTTAATTTATGTAATACATACAGCCATGTTGCCCTTGCTTTATTCTTGTGTGTGGAAGATACTGGTGGAGTAGAGCTTCAGCACTATTTGACTAACCTAACTGACATGATTATTAAACTACAAAATGAAGCATATTCCACTAGTTTTGGCAAAAAGATTTGCAATCAGGCAACCATTAATGTAGATGCAGCAATATCTCCCAGTTTGAGGTAGGAGATCTTGTCCCTTTCTACAAACAACATGAATTTAAAAGAAAGAACAAGCTTTCCAGCATATGGATAGACTGCTTGAGATATTAGAGAAAACTGGGGTTGACGCCTAGACTATTAAGGAGCCTGCAAGTGGTCAGAATATCAATCAAGTATATGTGAAGTTCCTTTGGGCATGTGTTAAAATAGTGGGCTTTGATGGCTCGCTTCTGGCCCTAGATTTCAACTGCACAGTTTTGTGGATACTTGCGTTGATTAATAATATGAATTGGGGCAATAATAGTATGGAGACTATTATTTTGGTTGGTTGCCCAAAAGCCACGTTGAGAGTATTGTCCAACACTAGACAGGTGCTTCTTCATCTTGAAGATATTTTGATACTAGTAGGGAACACTTTCCCTATTCTCTTCATGCAGAGCCAAGCAGAGATTTTGATATAACCAACCTAAGGATATCTGATACTTGCACTCTTCTCTTAAGAGTAATATTAAAACAACCAATGTTTAAACAACTTAGTTAATATCATTTTGAATCTGCTTTTATTAGGGAATAATTTGGGGTTTTTATAGTAGGTTATGGCACACAACTTTTCAGCTGTCCTCTGAGAATATTTGTGCTCCTATACTGGTTTGACCCTAACGTTAGGCACCAAATCCGTCGGGTACTGTTGCCTTAGGTTTCTTAGGCAGCGTAATCCTTGGGCGTTCAGCGGACCAAACAAATGGTATTAGGTACTTGAAACCAATTGTCACAGCTGATGATGATTCTACTCTTCCTCCGGCGTTCAAACGTTTTTGTAGTTTCTGATGACTCCAATCTGTTCTGCTCTGACAATTCCCTATAATTTGACTATTGGGTGTTATCATAATATTGAATTATTGCTTAATTTCGTCAGGGATGATGCCTGATGAAATTATCTGTCAGCGGCCTCAAATATCATTGGGAATGATGCCCAACAATAATTCATTAGTTGGTGATCTCTAATATCATTGGGATGATGCCTGAAAATATTTCATTAGTCAGCGACCTCTAATATAATCAGGTATAATGCCCAACAATATTCTCATTAATTGGCCACTATTGCTGATACTATACAATTATAAAATAATTTTCAAATTTTATACTCAGTCAAAGGGTTGGATGTGTGGTCATCTGCAATTCTGAAACATCCCCCTTCTTGACCAGATATCCAATGGAAGATAGAACCCTCAGGAATGGAAGCTGCCTCAGCTGGAGCTCATATTTGGTTTGTCATATCTCTATGTTCTCAGCGTAGTGTAGGTCTGTTCACACTCAATGTCCATATGCTCTGCTTGGTTTGATGACTTTGTATCCTTAGTTGATACCAGTTGCCACCTCTTCTCAAGCATGGTTCCCATGACATCATGCCATGCCAGTCCCATGTTCGCATCAGTTGTGAGAGATCAACTAGTCCACATGTATAAACCCCAGGATGGGTCTTGTTGGCACTCTTGCCACCTGTACAAACCCCAGGACAAGTCTTGTTGGCACTCTTGTTACCTGTACAAACCCAAGGACAGGTTCCGCTGGCACTTTGTCACCTGTACCAACCCCAGGACAGGTCTCAACATCTCATTGATAGGGACTATTTCAGGCAGACCTAGTTTCAGCCCTTCCTGATCCTGCCAAACACTTGGGACTCATGCCCACTACTATTCCTTCCTCCACGCTCAGTAGGTGGGAATTTCACTAGATGCATCACTGCTTGAATTAAATTGTTTTTTAATATTTTTTATTTTTTTTATTTTTTATGCATCATTTTGTTATTTTTATCTTTTCTTTTTTTATATTTATATATTTTTTCTTGTGCCCAATACTTTAAGTACTTTGTGTGGACCTATTGCCTACTTGACCATCTTCAATATTTAAACATATAGGCATCATTTTCTGACTTGATAATTTTGAATGGCCCCATCCATAATCATCCAACTAATTTTCCCTTTTTTAATTTTTTATTGTTGTTTCAAATGCTCAAGATTGTAATTCAATCAGGATATTGGCCAGTTGGATAGATATTGTTTGGCACTTATCCCTGAAGCTGGCTCTACTGCTGAATACAATATTGGCAGTAATGTGGCTTTCCACCTAATAAAATTTTAACAGCATTTTTTCAGTCATCAGCGCATTGCATAAACCTTGGGGCATTCTGGTTGGCTTTATAGTCCATGTGCAGTAAGTATCGCAAATTTTCCTGATTTTCTCTTTGGAAATTCAATTTGCCAATAGCCCAAAATCAGGCACATAGCCAAAAAGTATTGCCTCCCCCAGGTGATCAAGCACGTTGTCAATTTGAGGCAGCAGATAGGAGTTCGATTTGATCCTATTTTTTGCCATTATTTGCCAACTCAAACGTTGATTAATTCTGCCAATAGATCTGTAATTGATCCCCTAGTTGCACAGATTAACTTGATCCGTTTTTCTCAATTCAAATTCGTCAGGATCTGATCCTATTTCTTGTCAATGGAAATGTTTTTCTATATCCAAAGTTTTGTCTAGATCAGATCCTATTTCTCAGCTTTAATTGCCAATTTAAATTTTAAATTTATTGCGGGGAAGGCCGACCATGGGACGGACACTTCCAAATATGACTCAGGAAAGACAAACTTAGTAACAGGGGAGGCACCCACAGAGAAGCGATGCTATCTCTTGTTGCCAGCGGGAACGCCACTTATGGGGAGGGGGAGGGGACGTGTGAAGGGGCCGTAGCCACTATTGAGCACGTGTGGAGGAAGGGGTCTGATTTGATGAACCAGACTGGGAACCAGGAGGAGACCAGCTGTCAGCGACGCAGTGGGAGGTATCCAAACATCCACGCTTGAAAGTGGTCCACCAAATGAGACCGGAATCTGTGGACAGCTTTTGGGAGGGTGGGGGTGGAGCCAGCGATGGCATCCAAGACAATCGTGTGGATAGTCCACATGGCGATTGCAACCACCAGAGCACGAAGGGAGGGTGGAAAGGAGGAGGCCAATGATAGAGCAAACATATCTCTTGACAGACTGAAGGGATGCGTTTGATCCTGGCCCAGCAGACGTTGAACTTCGCGCCATATCACTTTAGAGGTGGGGCACTTCTCCAGGCGGTGGAACAGCGTTCCATACTGGCCACGCACGACACAGGATGAGTGTAAAGCGTTAGAGCGCTCAGCTGTATGGTACACCCGCCTCAGGCAGCGCCACACTTGGGAGCAGACTTGAGGCTGCAACAGAGGATGGTGTGCATATTTCCAGATAGCCTTTTGGGTCTCAGTGGAATAAGGGATGTCCATCATGTCCAGGTAGTCCACCCTGGATAGGACATGGGGCCGAATGGGGATCACGCCATCATGGATGGGTAGCCCCTGTACCTCTTGTGTGAACTGAGGAGAGGGGTGGCCTCTTGGGGTTGTATGTCCGCTAATACTAATCCTCCACTCTGCGCTTCACATGGAGAGTAGGATTCGTTTGTAGTGGGTTTTAGTCCCGTGAGGACCTGTGGCTGATGTGTGTGATGCGAGGTATTTCATCAGGGAGTGGGGGTTTGATGGATTGTTGAGGCCCAAGGCTTGGGAGAAGCTGGAGCGGGCCGCGCGGGACCAGTGTTGGGATGGGAGTGTAGGAGCGGTGACAGCCGCGATCCAGGTGCCCAGGATCTTGGCAGCATGGGCTTTGAAGTCAAGCAGGCCCATGTCACCTTGATGATGAGGGCCAAACATGACCTCTAGACGTATTGGTGGAGGGCGGCCTGACCAAAGCCATCCTTGCAGCAAAGCATACAGGGATTTGAAGAAGCTTGGGGAGAAGGGGATGGCGTGGGCTCTGAACCAGACTTTGGATAGGAGCATAGAATTGCAAGAACAACCCTGCCAGTGAGGGTAGTAGGGTGGGCTCTGAGAGAGGCGATTTGCTTCGTCACGTTGTCCAGTATACGGCACTCCATTACTGCTGACGCATATACGCCTGCCTCCATCCAAATGCCCAGATGGCGCACCGGTCCTATGGTAGGACGTGGCACGAAGGGGAGCACCAGTGGAGCGGTGTGTGTTGAGTTAGTAAGGCGTGGATGTGGGCGAGCAGATGGGCCAGGTTGGGAACTAATTGCTGGGGCCCAGCAGTTCTGAAACTGACCAAGGAGGATGATTTCGGTTTTGGAGGCGTTCAGTGCCGTGTTGCTTACCCGGAGATATTCCTGGATGAGGGCTTCAAGCGCGCGTGCATCTTTATTATTAGACACCCCCACCACGCAATCATCTGCAAATGCCATCATCTTGACTGGGGTTGGCCTGGCACATGGACCCCAGTGAGTTGGGCATTCACATTTCGCAGTAGTGGGTCAAGGCTGAAGTTGTATAAGAGTGGGCTGAGGGGGTCCCCTTGTCGCAAGCCCCTTTGAGGGCGGACTACTTCCGTTAGGAAGCCTGGGCCACGCACTGCCATTGTTGCAGATTCTGTGAGCAGCATTACCCAGTTTATGAAGCGGGGGGTAGGCGGAATTGTTGGAGGCAGGCCCTTAGGTATTCCCAGTTTACTCTATCATAGGCCTTTTGTTGGTCCAAGAATACCAGTGCTCCTGAGGCTGTGGACTGACATGCATTAGCCACGGAGTGCACGTTATCCCTATCGACCTTCTGGGGATGAAACTGAATTGTTCTGGGGAGATGGTGGCAGATGCTACAGTCCTTAAACGGTTAGCCATGATTTTTGTTAAAATTTTAGTGTCTGTGTTTGTTAGAGAAATGGGGCGCCAGTTGGCTAAGTTAAGCTTATCCCCTTTCTTGTAGAGTGTGACAGTAAAGGCCTCATGTCCTCCTGGTAGGAGGCACGTTTCCAACAGGCTTTGGTTAAGTGAGGCGAGCAGCAATGGGGATACATATTTGAAATATTTTTTGTAGAACTCATATGGAATGCTATCTGGGCCTGGGCATTTTCAGTTTAGCGCACCGCGAATGGCTATCCATAATTTGTTTGGAGTAATTAAATTCATTATTTCCGGGTATCAGAAAATGTTGCAGATATGAGCTCAGTCAAGAAATTCTGCCACTTCAGCCAGCTGAATTGGTTCATCTCGGCTATAACTCGGATTAATATTTTTGCATTTTGATTGCCACTTCAGCTGGTGTGTCCACAATGGAATTATCCGATCTTCACACCTGTGTGCAGGCCACACTCTGGCGTGGTGCAAATTTTTTTTTTAAAGAAGTATGCGGTGTACTTGTCACCTTTAGTGATGCGTGTGGCCCTGTATTGGACACAAACCTGATGTTTGTGTTGCCTTTCAAGTGCGTTGAGGTGGGCGGCTGCCTCCGCCCACTTCTGGCCCCATGTAGGGCTGTATCCTGTGGATGGGATATTGGACTCCAAGTGGGCCAATTCTGCCAGAGTGCGCGAGATAACCGCCAATGTGGCTCATTTTGCATCTGGAGGAGAGATGGCGAGAGTGGCAGATGGTGTCCTCTTTGAACTTTGCCCATGTGGAAATGGGGTCCACGCAAAACGGTGCAACAAACGATTTTGCCAAAGTTGCCTCTTCCACCCACATGGAAAATCCTGGCGACGCGAGCTCGGGGGGCAGATTTTGCACCAATGTGGGGCCTTTGCAACTGTGATGGGTAAGTGGTAGGTTATTGAGACCAGTCGGTGGTCAGAGAATTCCATTTTCATTGTTTTGAAGTGGGAGATGTGGGGTTGGAATTTCGCCGGCGTTAGAATAAGGTCAATGTGGGTCATGGACCTTAATTGGCGTTGTGGGCGTGGGGACGCGTCATGTTTTCGAGCAGTGGGGCATGTCATGGCAGCGCATCTATTAACCCAAGGGTGGCCTTTAGAATGTGTAGTTCTACGTGACCCTGTGGGGCATGGGGTGAGGGAGGCCACCGGTCCATTGGTGAGGTTAGCCAACAGTTCATGTCACCAACTAGGAAAGAATCAGGGGGTAGCGGGAGGGATTTGACTGATGAGAAAAATTCCTGACGCTCATGTGTACCATTTGGGGCATAGATGTTGATGATTGCATGTGCAATGTCAGCCCACGAGAAGGTGACGACGAGCACTCAGCCATTTAGGAATGTTTCTGAGGATGTGAATTTGAAAAAATTATTTTTCTGAATTAGCACCCCACAGTGCTTTGACCAGAAGGATAGGGATGGGAGGAGCATTGTTTTCCAGGCTTCCTCAGAACCTTGTGGACAGTGGGACTCCTGGATGGCCAGGATATCCATGGGTAAATTGTGTTGTAAAAACTCAGTTTCCTAGCCCAGGATGGGGAGGCCTTGAGTCTGGCGATATTCAACGTCCCTAGAGTGAAGGTTTCCCCCATCGCACCTTAGGTGTGAGGGTGGGCCCTGGGCCCACCAGCCTCTTCAAGGTCCCCACGGGCTTTCACAGCAGAGCGGGTGTTAGCAGCAATGCTATCAGAGTTTTTATTGATTTTTGTGGAAAGAGTTGCATTGGCTTTGGCCTTCACTTTTTGTTTTCTCGACATTGGACGAATTTTTTGTGGTGCAGATGAGTTTGGTGCACCGTTGAGTGGGTCAAAATTTTTTTTTCAGTTGGAATAGGTCTCAAGTTGGTTTTGACCGGAGCTTGGGTGCAGTGATTGGGTGAGATTGAATCTCCCATTGGATCCTCAGATTGAGTGGCCTGCTCGGCATGGGCTTCCCAATCTGATTGGATGATGGATTCCCAAGTTGTTTCCGCCGTGAAGGTCTCCATGTCCTCCTGGCATTGTGAGTGTGGGATGGTGGTGGTGGCCTTGGCCACTTCCTTGGCTGTGGCCCTATGGGCCTGCTTGGCCTTCTTCTGCTCCTATGGGGAGATGGGCTTTACCAATAGGTAGCAGCCTTGTGCTCCCCATGGGAAAGCCTCCTTGGTGCTTGCGGTTGGTTTGTAGTGCGCCTCTCTGCTAGCCATGGCCGCTGAGGGGTGCTCTTGGAATGTGACGCCCTCCTTGATGGGGCATGCATGCGCCTTATGGCCAAACGCATCACAGTGGGTGCAAATGGGGGGCACGCTGTCCATAGTTACCCGGAATGGGTGGGTGGTATGCCCTGCGATATCAATAAAAGTGGAGTGCAGGATCTGGGTTAGGTCCTTTGTGATCTCCTCAGTTGGGGTTTAACTGCGATGGCTTTGCTGGTGCACAGGTGTGGCATCAGCATGAAGCATTGCATTTCAAAAGATTGTATTTCACCATATATGGCGAGACCATCTTTCAGGTGTTGTTCCAAAATGTCACGTTTTACTGTAGTAGGCAAAAAGTCAAATGTGAGGAAAATTTGGTTTGATTTTGTCCATCTGGTGCATTTGGTTTCAATGACCTGTTGCCCTTCAGGGAGGTTGACCACTATGTGTACCGCTGCAGCCTCATCTGCTGCTATTTTGCTTTTGAAACCTAGGTCCAGCCAACCACGCAACATGGAGTGAGGTACAACGTACACCGCAGTCAGGAAAATTTTGCGTACATCTTCACAAAATTTTTCCCATAAGGCCATTTTTTGGATGTCCAGATACACACGGACTCCAAATTCCACCGATGAAAGTGGCTTGGAGTGTGGCGTGTTGATGTACTGGTTGCATCGTGCTTGCCACATGAGTATCTCCGGGGAAATTGTGACCGCCAGTTTTTTGAGATTTTTATCTATTCCACCAGATTCTCCAGGGCGTTTTCAAACGTCGGAGGCCGCGGGCCTTCCACCTGCTCCTCTTACCTTGCTTGCCCAACTGCTCCCTGACATGGGCGCAGACTAATCTCCTCTGTGAGATTATTTACTAGATTCAGTCTTGAATTGAATAGGTTGCAAAAGTGATTGCAACGAGAAAGAAAAGTTTTAATTAATTGCCAATTTAAATGTTTGATTAAATCTGCTGAAAGATCTGTAAATGATCCACTACTCACACAGATTAATTTGGTAACCTTTTTCTTTGCTAAAGTCATCTGTATCAGATACTATTTTTGGCATTTCTTGCGTTTGCTCAAAAATGATTAGTTTAAGATCAACTAACTTCATCCACTATTCTCTGGATTAATCGCCTCACTTTCTAATCTCATCCAATGCCTCAGGACTTCTTACGGTGGACCCAGTTGCAATCAGAGATGGTCTTGCTGATGGCTTTATTCAATATAGATATCTGGTGGAACAGGTTCTCTTGCAGTGCTAAATAGTTCTGCATCTAGACTGCAAGGCCTTTTCCCAAATTTTGGGAAGTTTTATCCTCCTCTTGAGGAATCACAATATTCACAAATCGCCATGATTTCTTCTCCCAATTTTGGGCAGCAAATTTTCCCATCACTCCATTTTTCCAGTAGTGGCTAGTTGATTTATACTTCCACTTGGATCCATCAGGGATTTTCCCCATTATGACTTGATTCTGCCAAATATTGACTTTTTTGACTTTTTTAACGTTTTCTAAAATATCATCTTCTAATTCCACTATAGTTTGAACATCCTCAGTTGGAATTTCGTTATAAGGTTGATTGGGCGCATCAAAAGTTGCTCCCAACATCTTCAGATGGTCCACCATCTGTGAGGTCATTATTTCAGTTATTAGTGCTGCTGCCATAATCTGATGCAATTTTTGGTAGAGCAAATTGCTGCCTGCATGGCTATGCATGCATCAAAATCATCTAGCTCTTTTGACCTGCCAAGATCTGATATTCTTGGTAAAAATGGTCAGAAAAATTAGCCAGAGTCTCATCTTTGAGGAATTGGTTACCCATGAACTCTTGTTTATAATTTGCTATCTGAGTAGGGCTTCCAAACTCCAACATAATGGTGGCTTTGGCTTCCGTGTATGACCAATTGTCCCCATTAAGGTGATGAAGCACCATATTTTGGCAGTCTGGGCTAAGGCAGTTCATTATGGTCACTGATTTTTGACAGTCTGCATAGTCAAACATGGTCATCTCAAATAAGTGGAAAAATGCCAGGGCATTATCCCGGTGAAAGGTGGGCACTTTTGGCATATTTTAAAATTCCTCAGTTGCTCCACTGATAGGAGATCCTGACTCAGCTACTTGAGAAGCCATTGGAGTGACTTTGGGAGACATTTTCAACACACCAGTGAATGTTTTAGGAATATTTTGGTGCGGAGAGGACTTATTGATTGGCATTTCACATGCCTTTGAATTTGGCATCATTTGCCTCAGATTGTTCACAATCACATTGGTGTTTTTCAATTCCTTTATACAATTGGTCATTTTTGCCATCTCTTCATGAAACTGTCAGATGCATTATTGATCTGCTTCCCATTCAGTTTTATAAAATAAAATTTCTTTGATGAGTTCACCCTCTTTACACTTTAAAAAGGCAACTTTTCCACATAAGTCATTATCAACTATTACTAATTGTTCAAGCACCTCTCCTCCACATTGATCATATGCTCCTCTAATGTAATAACATTGGCTTGAGATGCTGAGCTGAGAACAGCTTCATTGACGGCCTGTAGTTCTGCCCAGAGCTTTTGAAGCTCTTCCTTATAAGAAATTATTATTTTAAATTGGCTTTTGACAACTCAACTACCCTTTTAGTGAGCACCAATGTTAAAATCGTGGGCTTTGATGGCTCGCTTCTGGCCCTAGATTTCAACTGCACAGATTTGTGGATACTTGCGTTGATTAATAATATGAACTGGGGCAATAATAGTATGAAGACTATTATTTTTGTTATTTGCCCAAAAGCCACATTGAGAGTATTATCTAACGCTAGACAGGTGCTTCTTCCTCTTGAAGATATTTTAATACTGGTAGGGAACACTTTCCCTATTCTTTTCACGCAGAGCCAAGCGGAGATTTTGATAAAACCAACCTAAGGATATCTGATTCTTGCACTCTTCTCTTAAGAGTAATGTTAAAACAACCAATGTTTAAACAACTTAGTTAATATCAATTTGAATCTGCTTTTATTAGGGATTAAAATTTGGGGTTTTTATAGTAGTAATTGGCACACAACTTTTCAGCTGTCCGCTGAGAATATTTGTGCTCCTATACTGGTTTGACCCTCAGTGTTAGGCGCCAAATCTCATTGTTTACTGTTGCCTTAGGTTTCTTAGGCAGCGTAATCCTTAGGTGTTCAGCGGACCAAACAAATGGTATTAGGTACTTGAACCAATTGTTTTGGCTGATGACAATTCTACTCTTCCTCCGGCGTTTGAATGTTTTGGTAGTTTCTGATGACTCCAATCCGTTCTGCTCTGAACAATTCTCTATAATTTGACTATCAGGTGTTATCCCAATATCGAATTATTGCTTAATTTTGTCAGGGATGATGCCTGATGAAATTATCTGTCAGCGGCCTCAGATATCATTGGGATGATGCCCAACAATAATTTATTAGTTGGCGACCTCTAATATCATTGGGGATGACGCCCAACAATTGTTATCATCAATCAGCCACTATTGTCAATCCTATACGATTATAACATAATTGTCAAATCTTATATTTGATCAAAGGGTTGGATTATGTGGTCATCTGCAATTCTGACAGCATGCAAGCAGTAGTAGCTTATTGTCCAGTCAAGGAGGGGTAATGTAGAGATTCCAATATGACTTTACAATTAGCTATAGTCCTGGTAAATTGTAAATTTAGATTTGAGGAGAGCCTCAAGGTTGAGCGATTAATTATGTTGATGCAAAGTGAGTTCAATCAAAGAAATAATGGTTCAGCAAATTTGGGGTAATTCTGCCAAAGCCTCAATGTACAAATGAGACCCCTAAATTGTAGCTAATAGAGAGTTTACTAAGGGAGCACGTTGAATCTGATGAGGAATACAGAGGATTAAGATGTGAGCATGTGAGTGAGAAGGGGGAGGTTTTTGAGAGAAAAGAAGAAGTAGTAGGGAAGTAATGGAAGTAGCTGTTAGTTTTAAAATAATTCAAGTGGTATCATTGGAGCAATAGCTCCTTATATATACTTTATTGTTATTTTTTTGAGGGCCAACGATCCTCATATTGCTCATCTGTTGCTCAGTGGGGTTACTCTGTGCAACCAACTCAGCAAAATTAACTTAATTCGTCAAAAGTTAACAGGGTTCTCTTAATTTTAGGGGTAGGCTTAAGTGCTGAACCTGAAAGAAGATTCAAAGTCAAGGTGGGAGAATGCACCTAAAGGTTGTCAATTTAATAACACTGACATCCAATCAAAATTTTTTCAGATCTGAAAACCATCATTCATAGTTAAAGAGGTCCAACTCTATGCACCACAGAAAGTTCTCCAAGTTCCAGAGGTAAGTACTCAAAGCTGAGTCATTTAAAATCTAAATTTCCATAAATAATGTAGTTAGTTAATGGCAAAAAAGTAATATGTTAGAATTATGGTCCTTAACTTGAATATTACAACTAATTCCTCTATGGCTCATTATAAAGATCATTATAATATTGTAAACATGACTTAACCATGTTTTTGTTTCAATAGGAATCAAAAAAAGAGCCAGAGATTATAAAGTTCCTGGCATGATAATACCATATTACTATAGCATTAATAGTGATATTCTTGGTAGTTTTCAAGCTTAGTAAAGTATACTGGCTATTATAAATAGCTATCGGACCAAATGAAAGTTTTAAGTACAATGTAATATATTAGACAGTTTTTTTCAGCGTTCAAGGTTGAATAAGGAGTTAATCCATTAGACCTTTACCTAGTTCAATTCTGGAATTAGTTGATTAATTGACAAAGGAAAAGAATTATTGCCCTGTAGCTTAAATAAGTTATTCCCTTCCCCAAGGAATTAAACATGAGGTTGTGAGCTCCTGGAGGAGCAGTGCTTTTTACCATAGTAAGTAGAATAATTCCTAAAATTGATTTAAGATTAATGTGTCAAAAAATAAAGATGCCGCTTTGGTGGCTTATTGTTGTGCCATCAAGAAGAACATATGTTAGATTAGTATGCCATATTTTTATCCATAAGCTGAAGCAGCAAAACTTCTAAATTATCAATTGCCTCAGATGTTTTGCCAGAATTTGCATCCAGTTTTTTTAACACAATGGTGAATGATTTGTTTTTTCAGTAACATTGGAGGATGAGATAAGCTTTGTTCATGTGGAACAGAAGTCGGGGCATGCAAAAACACTATAATCTTTTATGACATTGGATTATTACAGCATAGAATAAATGTGACGGGTGATTTATATTTGTTTAGTTCTCTTAGAAATTTAGCTATTTAATTTGGGGGAAGTAAGTCATCAAAAACTTCCGTATAAGAATGAAATTTATGATTTAACTATACTGGATAAAGAACAAGTTGAGAGCGAGAACATGAACATCTAGCAAAAAAGATGATCCCTTATTTATTCAAAAGCAGAAAAAACCATTTTAAAGGTCCCTGTCACCACCATTAGGCTTGTAAGAACCCTACACCCCTTACATTCAAAGAGAGGCGCAAACCTGCAGTCCTTAACTTAAACTAAGATCTTGGACTTGGGTCACACTCTTGGTGAATTCTGGAAGGCTTCTGACTCAGGTTGGGCCCATTCTAACCCCAAACAACAATATACTATGCCCTTATTATTACTAATCCTTGAATTTTAGATGAAATGAAAAAGATTCAGTGATGAGTCATGTGGCATAATTAATGACCTATGATTAAATGTAAGTCTTGATGCAAACAAGTCAGCAATAACAACCAGAAGATCCATTTCTGAGCAAATGGGTTGACTTCCCAATGGCGTTACTGACTGTATTTATCTTACAACTAAGGCAAACTCAGGTGAAAATAGTAAACTAACTTGGCAGCCCAAAACTTATTAAAATGGCCTCAAATTTAGGTGCCAAGTGATACAATTGCTATTTACATTCTCAAAGCCAATATGAACACTGAGGCACAAAGGATTAGCATTTGACTGGCCAAACCAGCTTCAGCTGAGCTGCCACGGTCAACAAATTGTAGCCAATTAGCTCCTGCCACTGTCCCAATTCCAGTGTATGGCCCAGAGCTGGCTGAATACAATCCATTCAAGGCTCTCAAATGGATTGATGAGGATAAACAGTTGTACCATGTGATGCCAGATATCAGACAATTAAAGTCCAATGTTTTATTAAAAGTAATTCAGATTTCAATATAGATGACATTGGCCAATAGACCCTGGTTAATTCTTGTTGGAACCCTTTGAATCAGGGCAATACTTTTAATAATAATACTACTTGGCCAAAAGGCTCAAGTTTGGGTAGCAGGGATATTCTTAATCATTTGTGGAACTAAGGGAGCCATTTGGAGACACCTCCCCATCTTACAACTAAGCTTGTTCAAGCTAAACCATGAATACTGGCCCCTTTTATAGGGCTGGAGGGGGTCCAGCAAGGTGAAAATATTTTATTGACTTCTTATTGGACTAAATATATAAAATCCTTTTCTAATGAGTTCATTTTCCTGGTTGTCACTTCCCCATCTACCCTTGCATTGAAGCGCGGCAAGTATTAACCAATCCAATAAGTTAAATCCCAATATTCCCAAATTTGGATGTTACTAAGAGATCCAAACTTCAAGCCTCAACATTTATATATAAGCATAAATTCACTAAGAGGATTTGCTTTTTAATCCTTCGCCTACACTGACAAAAATATAAAAACACAACTTTTTAATAATCACTTCAAAAGTTTTTTATTCTTATAAGTGTGTCATAGTTGGAAAATGACATCATCCTTAGGACCAACGTTAAAGGCAAGGATGCTTGCAGGGAGGCCAAGAAGGTGAAGTTAGCAGGCCTGCATGAACTCAAGCATACCATAGACCAACGCTGGGTTAAGGCTAAATATGCCCAAGTTGGTCCTATGGGAGCAAGCGAAGTTCAGCCCTGCATGAGAGTAGGGACGTTAAAATGAAATAGATTTATTACAACAAAAAACGGTTTGCTTCAGTTTTTGGGTGAATGAGGGTTTTAAACCTGTTTGGTTTTCACATTATCCAGCTTGGGTCAGCCATTTTTACAATCAATCACCCAAGTTCAGTCAATTAAGAAAAATAGCATTTTCCTGATAAAAGTGTGCACCAATTGGTGAACCTCAGCTTGGACTACTTCCTTCAATTGATTGTTTACTTAAATTTCTTTTTATTCCATGTCGAGACCAACCTTCTCTGTTGGTCAACTTCTCCCTTAAATAAAGTCCCTTTTTTAGTACACCGTTTTAATTATGTTATATTGGATATTCCTGATCACGGACCTCATCAAGGAGGTCTCTTGCAACGTTAACTATTTAACTTATACAACAGTAAGTCTATCAGCCAGTGCACCGTTGGGCCGCCCAGGTTCCCTCCAACCTAGAACACTTAAAACTTACCCCTCCATGCACCTTGACGCTCATTTTTGGTTAATTATCTTATGGATAACCCTTTCCTTCCTAAGTTACTTGAGCCCAAGCACCCTCTGCAGGGCTTTAGTAAATTTTTGTACTATTGACTAGCTTCCTGGCTTTGGCCCTGTGCACAATGCGCTTCCATGCTGGAAACAGGAGAGCTATAGACACTCTCCTTACAGAGTGGTGAAAACCCCCTTTATTTTACTTTGGAAGTAGAGATTTAATTTTCCTCCATATTTTTGAAATCTGGGGCAAATTAGTGCCAGCGAGCATACAACCTTTTTTTTTTTTAATTCCAACAAGTGGTGCTCACTGCAGGGGGTAGTACACCACAATAACCACTTAAAATGGAGGATGTTTGGAATTAACCCTAATCAACTCCCCACTGCTTGCGAACCAAGAATAGTTGCATTGAAACAACAGCTTGTCAATGCTCTATCTCACCTTAAAATGCTTGAAAAGCACCCTTTTCATGGGGCCCCTCCAGTGATTAAAAATCCTTTTTGCGAGACAAGTTTACCCCAGGTGAGGGTAGCATTGCCTCGTTCCTCTATGTTTATTAATCTGATATGGAAGGAACCCCCGATGATCAGAAAATTAAGTATCTCCTCCCTTGCTTGAGTCGCCTGACCCAAGAGATAATGGTTCCCAATATGGCCGCGCTCCACACCTGGGCGGAGGTGAAGGAAGCCCCGGTGAAAGAATTTGATTCAACCCAAAGTTTATGTCTTAGGAAACAGGCCTTCATGTGCCTTAGCATGCAGAAGGGAGAATAAATCTTTTTTGTTGAATAATTATATAGGGAATCTCAGCCACTATTGCTCGTGAAAATGCTATCCCTTGATGATATCTTGCGGCCATTCTATCTGGCTTAGCTTCTCACCCTTCTATAGCCCAGAATCTTATCTCCATTAAACGTCACCTCCAGACTATCCATGATATTAAGGAGGCACTGCTGGAAGTAGCAGATATTTATAACGTTGAAGCTACTTCAGGTGTTGGACAAACACTAGGTTCTGAACATTGAGATTAATCAACTGTAGCCCCACTGAAGGAGGCTATGATAGCTCTATGAGCCTCATATGTTGGTTACTACTATGAGCCCAGCACCTGTGGCGCCGCTCAAACCTGATCTTTCTCAGCCCAACAAACTGAGGCTATTCAGCTATAAGACAAAGTGCACGTTAGTCAATAGATAAGCACTCCCTGTCACCACATTGCCATCAAGATCTTCTTTTGTCATCTGAAGAGCCCCTCAGCGTGACTCCTAAGCCTAAACCCCAGACTTGTGTGCCATTCGCCTCCACTAACAGTGGGCTAAATGACCAGGTCACCAAAGCTAAACCGCTTGTTTCAAAAAAGCACCCAGCAGCTGATCAACCCAAAGCTGGCGTAGTTAAAGCTTCCACCTCCACGATGCAATCTCCTCAGACCTCGCATCTGAAGGGTTCTTCTACTCCAGTGGCCTCAAGAGTTGGTGAAGCTACGATGGTCCCTATAAAAACAAAAATGTTAGATGAGCGCAAAAAGCCCTCCCCTGTGGAGAACAAGCCGGTTTCTCAGCCCCCTCTTAGCAACTTATTGAGGTGCATTGACAATCCAGGTGATGACGAGTCTGGAGGGGGTAGTGAAGACGCAGGGTATTATATCCTAGGAGCCCCCAATGGAAGTGCAGATACTGTATAGGCTGATGCCTGAAAGAATTGATATAGACATGATACCATGACGAACCTATCTTCAACAGTTTTTGAGGTTTTCAGATGTGATTGATACCATCAGTGATGCTGATCAGCTTATTGTTACAGTGATGAAATCTACCAAACAGGTTCATACCCTCAAATCTATTAAAGATAGTTACCCTGCGATAACTCAACGCCTTGCCTCCTCTCTCCATTTGAAAGAGATTCTCACCCTCCCCCTACTTTTGGTAGCACGATAACTAAGGTAGAGGTTGTCATTAATAAGGTGCGAGTTCTAGCCATCCTTGATATGAATGCTCCAGTGAATGTGATCTCTTCAAAGCTCATCAATAAAATTAAATTGGCGCCTGACCTGGACTATTCATAATAGTTTGGAACTTCAGGGCTTAACAATACGCGGGCTATTGTAACATAGTCTTCTCTACCCATACAATTTCGGAAACTCCTACTGGATGCCACAGCTGTGGCATTAAACAATAACGCATATGACCTACTCATTGGCACTTAATTCATGATTGAGTATGACGGAATCATTAAAATGATACAAGGATTTCTCTCCCTTCTAAGTTAAAAAGTTCCCCTTGTCTTTAACAACGATGAGCTTTAGAAAAAAGAATACACCTGCGTCGTTGAGTACCCTTCCTCCTCTTTATTTTAATTATAACACGTCGGGCAGAAAAATAAAAAGGCTTCCTGACTCAGTGGATGGTTTAGAGGGCATTCCATTGTATGCGTCTGAGGTAATAGTAGTCAAAGCGGGTGAACAAAAGGTGGTAGACACCAAGATTACTATGCAAATCCCCCGCAACTTCCTTCTGCACTTAACAAGCATTGATGGAATAAGTTCTAAGGAACCTTGGGTGTTGATATGTGACCTAGACCTTAACTACCAGCGACCTATTAATCTTTTGCTGGGGAATATCACTAACAAGGACATGGTTGTAAAGAAGCATCAGAAGATTGGAAAATCCATGCTGATTCCAATTGAGGACATCCACCAAGTCCATTATATTGGGTCTATGCTGTATTTGGGACTACCCACTGACCAAATGATATGCGCTTTTCCCAACGTTCAGATTTCTGATGTTCTAACTTCCACTGATCTTAATAAAGTTCATTCTATACTGGAGTCTTAAAGTGACGTTTTCTCCAAATTCAATACTGACTATGGTATATGAAGGACTGGAGCCACAACATCAATGTTGGTGATGCCAAGCCTATTTGATCCAAGCCTTATTGGAAATCAAACGTTGAGGAGCTTAAGTTGAAGACGGAGCTTAAACAGTTACTGGACGCGGGGCTACTGGTGCCTTCTCAAAGCCCTTAGTCTCCGCTATTGCTTATAAAAAATAAGAATGGTGGGCATTGGGTAGTCATGAACTACGGCAAACTATATACTCTTCAAGAAGGACAGCTACCCAATTCCTCAAATTGATGACACCATGCCCAACTCTCTGGGTCCAAATTCTTTATTGTCATGGACTTGGCTAGCAGATACTGGCAAATGGACCTTTCTCCACAAGACCAGGAAAGTGTGAGCTTATCTGAAGTGAGGGTCTCTTATAACCTACCCAATTACCACAAGGGTTGTGCATTACGCCCGCCTCTTTCCAGCGAGCCATGTACCACATCTTACAGGATCTGATGCTTAGTTGCGTAATTATCTTTCTTGACAATATCACCATATTCTCCCAAATGTTAAATGAGCACCATTCACACTTAAAGGAAGTGTACTACCGCCTTTGGTCATCCAACTTTAAATTGAAGCTATCAAAATATACATTCTTCAAGAAGAAATTAGATTTCCTGGGCCACGCCAGCTCCCCAGATGGGATCCAGCCTCTCCATAATAAGATTGAGGTGACATCCAAAATTTCTGCCCCCAAAACCCTCCATGATATTCAGGTGTTCTTGGGCATGATGGGATATTACCATCGAGTCATCCCCAAATTCCCTCAGCTCAGTGAGCCTCTCATACGCCTTTTAGACTAGAACACCCCTTTCCATTTGGGTGATGAACAACAGTCTGCTTTTGAAACGCTAAATAAGCTTCTGCAGCAATGGCCAATCCTACGCCACTCTGACTATAGTAAAAACTTCATGCTGTTTACTGCTGCCTCCGACTACGCAGTTGGAGCTATCTTAGCTCAAATAGATGAGCATGAGGTTAATCACCCTGTTTAATACTTCAGCAAGATGCTTTCTAAGGCAGAACGCAAAAATAGCGTCACTGAGAAAGAGTGCCTTGCTATCTTGATCGCTGTTAGATATTACCATCCTTTCTTAAGTGGTTTTTTGTTTAAAGTGGTTACTGACCACGCCTCTTTAAAGTGGTTACATTATATAAAAGATCAAAGAGGGCGGTTGACAAGCTGGGCCTTGAAGCTCCAACATTAGGATATGAAAATTGAGCACTGAGATGGGAAGAGACACATGAATGTCAAAGGGTTGACACGGCTGCACATCCTTCACTTAGATAATTGTGAAGCAGAGCGGATACATGATCTTCTAATGACACCTGATGCTTGGGAGGATGAGTATGAATCCGTCCAGAAGATGCTAGCTCAAAATTCCATAAACTAAGGTGGAAGTTGGGAAGCTATACAAGAAAGTAGGAGTGAATTGTTTACCCTACCTCTGACCATCTGAGCTATTACCTGTCATTATGGAGTCTCATGCCATCCTAATGCATAGTGAAGTGTGGAAAGCCTATGAATGGGTAAAAGAACGCTACTACTGGGAGGGAATCATGGAGACCATCATCGAAGTTCTGGATGCCTGTCTGAAATGCAAAAAGCAATCCAGCTTCAAAATCAATTTATCAATACAAACCTACCACTCTTCAACAACCCTTACACACAATAAGTCTCGATGTGGTTGGCCCTCTACCCAAAACTATGGGTGAAAATCGATATATATTGGTAGGAATTGATCACTTTACTAAATGTGTCAAGGCAGTGGCCATCCCAGCTCAGATGGCAAAATCCTCAGCTACTTTCCTCCACCAGTATATCTTTACTCAACATGGTTGCCCCAAGTTTTGCTCTGTGATAATGGTAAAAACTTCACCTCCTAAGTGGTAGATCCTTGCTAACTCCATGGGCATGCAACAGCTCTTTTCTGCCCCAACAACCCCTTGACCAATGGTACCGTGGAAAGAGCCAATGGGACCCTGGTCTCTATATTATGGAAAATGGCTACTCCAGACCCCCTTCACTGGAATCTGTACATACCAAGTGCCTTTATGGTCTACCAGATCAGTTAACACCAGATCATCAAGATGTCTCCATTTATGTGTTGTATGGACGGGAACCTGGGGTGCCAGCATTATTAGCTAAAGACATTTTCACTGATATGACTAGCCCTGAGCAAGCCATGAAGAAGTTGGACCAGCACATAATTCAGTTACAATCAGAGACTATGAATAAACTGGCCAAAACTGTCACTAAAGAAGGCCAAACAGCTAATGAGATCTGTCCCCTCTTCCTTCCTTCCTTCCAAGTATCAGACTTGGTCCTGTATTACCTTAATTGTATTCCCTATAATGGAGAAACTTGGGTCTATTTGGGAAGGACCTTTTGTAGTCACTTACAAGTGAGGGGAGGAATACTCCATCAGATCTTTTCTACAGGGGTTACTATCAACCAAGTTCATTGCCGTCTTGCGGCCTTATCTCCCCCAAACACTCTTGAAGGGGTGATGTCGGATAATTATAAGTCTGATGTTGTATTGAGTCTGATTCAGGTTTCAGTTTATATGACATTGTCCAAAAGACCCTGGCCAATTCTTAGTGGAACCCTTTGAATTAAGGCAATACTTTTAATTATAATACCCAGCCAAAAAGCTCAAGTTTGGGTAGTGGGGATGTTCCAAATCATCAGCGGAACCAAGGGAGCCATTTGGAGGTACTTCCCAATCTTCCAACTAAGATTATTTAAGCTACACCGCAAAGACTGGCCCCTTTTATTGTCGGAGGGGGTCCATTAAGGTAAAAATATTTTAAGACTTCTGATTGGACTAAATATATAAAATCCTTTCCTCATTGTTTTTTTCCTGGTTTTCACTTCCCCATCTATTCTTGCATTGAAGTGTGGCATTCATCAACCAATCCAATAGGTCAAATTCCAATACTCCCAAATTCTGATGTTACTAAGAATCCAAATCTCAAGCCTCAACATGTATATAAGCATTGACTCATTAAGAGGGCTCACTTTTTACCCCTTCACTTACTAATAAAAACTATAAAAACCCAACTTTTTAGTAATAACTTCTTAAGTTTTTTATTCTATCTAGTGGTGAAAACCCCCTTTACTTTACTTTGGAAGTAGAGATTTACTTTCTCCTGCAATATTGTTGTTATATGAGGAAAATTAGCACCAGCAGGCTTACGTTCTTCCACAATTCCAACACCAAAATTTTCTGTGGAATTCTTTTTTGACCCTCCCAATTTGCGTCCCTGCCATTTTAACCCTAGACATGGGTTTCTAGTCTTTAAGAATATTAATAAAATGGCAGTTGAGGCTTCCCCTAGTAACTCCCTACTTTATCAGCATCTTTATTGGCCATAATGCCACTTTTTGAGGGCATTCCTATCCCCAATTTTACCCAAGATTTTGAGGAAGATGCAGAACATGAAATTAAGGAGCTTGCATTTGGTGTGAGCCACGTTTGGATCAATGCATCAAAAACTTCTCTTTTTGACCCAAATTATATCAAAACCTGCTGACACATCAAGTCGTTCACTTGTGTGCCTGCTCTCATCACTTTTGATGAGCATCAACTTGCTCAATATGTTTACGCAATGGACATTGATGGTTTCACTAACGAAAAAAACACACAAATATACCTCCTTATGCCACATGCCACTGATTCCTTAACACCTATGTTGTCCGCCATGGTCTGTCAGCTAAAGTGGGCGCCAGACAAAAAAAATCCCATAACTTTCTCACCTTCTCATATGGCTTCCTAGGCTGTTAGCTGAGGTGACATATTAGGAATTTATTATTATTGATAATCCTTTATTTGGCCCATTTGCGAGTAAAGATGTGTGGCGGCTCCTTTTTTGGGTTGGGCACCACTGGCGCTAAAAAAAAGAATAGCATTGGACCAGTTCTAGTGCCTAATTAATTAGGCGTTTAAGTACATATTGTTATAATTTTGGCGATATAGTTGAGATACTCCATAAGTTTTTCAAGGGTCAATACCACTGAGAAAAGTATGTATGATATGGAGATTGCCAATCCTCAAGAGAAACTTAAGGAATTTAATAAATATGAAGCAAATAGCTTCAATTAAATCACTTTCTTTAATTTAATATTAATAGCAGATCCTTTCTGCTCCTCTCTCTTCTTCCTACCAACAATTTTCCCCCTCCATTATTCTTGAATTTATTATAAATCAACGACTTTGGTCAATGATGATCCTTTTGCATAAGCTATTCTATACCTCCATATTCTCATTGGTTCATCCTATTATCTGAGAGGCTCTGGAAGAGTCTATTATACTTCAATTTGCTATTGCCTTAGTTTGAGGTGATCTGGCATATATATGTCATAAGAAGTCACCTTATAACCTTGTTTAGAAGCTATCCAATAACTATCCTTCCTGGCTCATTATCGCCATATTTAAATGCACTTGAATATATGTACATTATTAAATTGTTGTTAGCAGATTTTAGCCAATCCGTTGCAGCTAATAGGGGCTTATCATCCAGATATATCAGAATCTCAATATTACCCCCTTGACTGGACAATAAGTCTCCTATTATCTTATACACCCAAAGGAACTTTTTATGTACTTAGTTAATGATCTGACCGCTTGTGGGATCCTTGATAGTGTAGACATCAATAAACCGTTTTCTCAATTATCTCAAACAGACTAACCCAGATGTTGGCCAACTTCTTCTTTCAACTGAACCTGTGCTGGTCATAAAATAGAGCCATCTCTCATTCTTTGAACTGGGATAGCCCACTACCTTGTACCTGATCAGTGGCCTGATTCTTTATCTTTATTGTTTAAGCTGAAAGAGTACGCTTCAGTTTGCAGCTTGATTAAAGTGTTCAAAAGGTTAGTCAGATAATGTTGTGGATCCATTCCACGGTATTTTTTACGCAGGCATTGAGCAGCGCAGGTAGATCTGGGTGTCGTCCATATAGTAACTATAAAGGACTCTTCCCTGTTGAATAGTGATAGCTGATGTTGTAGGAAAAGGTGGTGGCGGAAAGGAGAGAAATCCAATCTGAAAGTTGATCCATTACCAATTTCTGGAGTATGTTCATCAAGGTACCATTAACTCGCTCAACCATACTAATGGACTTAAGGTGATATGATGTCATCAGAACCCTGAGGATGGCCATCAGCTCATTTAGCTTTGGAAGGATATGAGAGGTGATGTTTGTTCCGTTATCAGTAAGGATAAACTGAGTGCAGTCATGTTGCTGATTATGCATTCCATTATGAACTTAGTCACTGTGATTGCCCCCAAAATCTCATATCTCCTAGGCTTCAAGTCACCTAGTTGTGGTCAATAACCACCAGAATGTATTTGGACTAATTTTCAACCATAAGCAGGGACCCAACGACATCAATGGAAACTGTATGCCAGGCAAAATATGGTTTTACTACCCGATAAGAGGTTTTCTGGTAAAAGAGCTTTTCCACTTTAAACTGGTGGCAGCAGAAAATTGTTTCAAGCACTTCAAAGTTCATGCTCTTCCAATAATACTAAGGGCGCAACAATTTCAACGTCTTGCACTAAACCATCATGTCAGACTTTCTTATGTGCGCTTATAATAATTCTTGGACATGGTGAGGGTTGCGGAAAGTTCACCATAGAATTTCCAACTCATTTGTACAACTTACCTTCTACAGAAATGTATTAGCTCACATCTCATTAATCGCCTTTATAACTTGTGGTGGTTTGTTGTCAAGTTTGCTGCTGAGCATTTTGTTGTACATTACATCGCTCAATCTGCTTTTTGAATTTTGGGTTGTAGGAGATGCTCGCTTGGTGCTTATTCCACCAAAATTCAATAATATTGGATTAATACCACAAATATAATAAAAATAATCAAACTTCAAAAACTTAGGAAGTTATAGTTTTCAAAGAGTTTATTAAGCCTAGCTGGGGATAAAGGAAAAAACTTACCACTCAATCTTGGACCATTCAGTATTTAACTGTATTGAGGGTCAAGGGAAATTCTTTTAAGTTTGGAATATCTTATACTAATCCAAAATAGGAAATCTGGGAATTTAGCCTATCAAAGCTCAGAAACTTGCTTCACTTAGGCTAAATGATGAATGGGAAATTATTTATAGGGAAAGACATACCCATGGGGTAATGAATTAATAAATTTCAGCCAATCCCTGTTAGCTAAAATTATTGCACCTTGAAGGGACTCCGCCAAACCTATAAAAGGGGTGGTCCCCACCTAGGTATTGTAATGTAACTAGATGTGGCTGGGTGCAACCCTTTTGATGGATGCTTCAGAATAGGCCGCATGATCAGAGGAATCTGATTTCCTGACTTGGTACTATTTTCCTGGTTAGTATTTGTAAAAGTTCCCCCAATTTGCGGGGTACCACCAAGAATCAGCCAAGGTCTTTTGTCCAATGAGATAGTTATTAGTATTAAAATTGATATTTTCAGTATTGCGGAATTGTTAATGTCCAACATTTTCCTTTTCTGGCCGAAACTGCCCCAAAATATTACTATTTTGAATCCTGGAGGGCAAATTTCTGACATCACCCCCCTCAAGAATGTTGGGGGGATAATAGAGTCATAAGAAGCAGCCCTGCACCCAATTGAAGGTAACTCCTATAGCAAGGGATTTAGTGGAGTACTCCTCTCCTCACTTGTAAGTGACTGAAAAGGGCCTTTCCAAATAGACCCTAGTTTCTCTCTTCTAGGGGTGTTACAATTGTGATAGTTAAGCACAAGTCTAATACTTGGAAGGAAGAAAGAGGGGCTAGAGCTCATTAGCGGCTTGACCCTCTTTTGTGACTGTCTTTGCTAAGTTGATCTTAGCCTATGATTGTAGATGAATGATCTGCACCAACTTTTTCATAGCTTGCTCTAGGTCAGTCCTATCAGTGAAAATGTCTAGCTAATAATGCTGGAACCCCAGGTTTCCATCCAAAAACACATGGAAAGGAGACATTTTAAGGATCCGGTGGTAATTAATAATGTAGGCCATGAGGGCACTTGTTAAGTACAGATCCAGTGAAGGGAGTCTGAAGTTGCCATTTTCCATAATATAGAAACCAGGGTCCCATTGGCTCTTTCCATGGTACCATCGGTCAAGGAGTTGTAGGGGGCAGAAAAGAGCTGTTGCATGCACATGGAGGTAGCAAGGATCTTTACCACTTAGGAGTGGAAGTTTTTACCATTGTCACAGAGCAAAACTTGGGGGCAACCATGTCGAATAAAGATATACTGGTGGAGGAAAGTAGCTGAGGATTTTGCCATCTGAGCTGGGATGGCCACTGCCTTGACACATTTGGTCAAGTGATCAATACCTACCAATATATATCGATTTCCACTCATAGTTTGGGGTAGAGGGCCAACCACATCGAGACTTATTGTGTGGAAGGGTTGTTGAAGAGTGGTAGGTTTGTATTAATAATTGATTTTGAAGCTGGATTGCTTTTTGCATGTCAGACAGGCATCCAGAACTTCGATGATGGTCTCCATGCTTCCTCCTAATAGTAGCGTTCTTTTACCATTCATAGGTTTTCCATACTCCACTATGCATTAGGACGGCATGAGACTCCATAATGACAGGTACTCGCTCTGATGGTCGGAGGTAAGGTAACCAGTTCACCCCAAGTTTTTTGTATAGATGGCCACTATCCACCTTTGTGTTACAGGATTATTGAGCTAGCATCTTCTGGACGGATTCATACTCATCCTCTTAAGCATCAGGTGTCATTATAATATAATGTAGCCGCTCTGCTTCACAATTATCTAAGTAAAGGATGGGCAGCCAAGTCAACTCTTTGACATTCATGTGGCTCTTCCCAGATCGGTGTACAATGGTCAAATCATAGTGATGAGCTTTAAAGCCCAGCTTGCGAACTGCCCAGTGGGATCTTTCATATTCTGTAACCATTTTAAAGAGACGTGGTCAGCAAAAACTTTAAGGAGATACCATATAAAAAAGGTCGGTAATAGTCAACAGCAATCAAGACGGCCAGGCATTCCTTCTCATTGACGCTATAGTTGCGTTCTGCCTTAGAAAGCATCTTGCTGAAATATGAAATGGGGTGATCAACCCCATGATCATCCAGTTGAGCCAAGATAGCTCCAACTGCTAATCAGAAGCATCATAAACATCATAAAGAATTTTAATATAACCAGGGTGGCGCAGAATTGGCCGTTTCTGCAGCAGCTTTTTTAGTGTTTCAAAAGCAGCTTGTTGTTCAGCTCTCCAATGAAAGGAGTGTTTTTAGTTAAAAGTTTTATGAGGGGCTCACTGAGATGAGGGAATTTGGGGATGAATTGATGGTAGTATCCCATCATGCCCAAAAACACCTGAATATCACGGAGGGTTTTGGGAGCAGGCATTTTGGATATTTGATTGAAATTAGCTTTGAAAGGCTGAATCCTATCTGAGGAGATAGCTTGGCTCAGGAAGTCCGACTTATTTTGGAAGGATGTACATTTGAAGGCTTCATCTTAAAGTGAGAGGCCTAAAAAGTTGGAAAACTTCCTTTAAATGAGAAAGGTGCTCATTGAAGGTTTGGGGAGAAGACGATGCTATTGTAAAGGTATACAATTACGCAACTAAGCTTCAGATCCTGTAAGATGTGGTGCATGGCTCGCTGGAAAGAGGCGGGCGCATTGCACAACCCTTTTGGTATTCAGATAGTTTGAAAGAGACTCTTGGTGCAGATAAGCGCACACTTTTCCTGATCTTGTGGAGAAAGGTCCATTTTCCAGTATCTGCTAGCCAAGTCCATGACAGAGAAGAACTTGGACCCAGAGAATTGGGCCAGAGCGTCATCAATTCGCAATATTGGGTGGCTGGCCTTCATGGCAAGGGTCTTCAGCTTACAATAGTCCATTACTACTCGATGTCCACCATTCTTCTTTTTTATGAGAAATAGTGGAGATGACCTGGGACTTCAAGAAGGCACCAGTAGCCCCGCGTCTGGTAACTGTTTAAGCTCCGTCCTCATCGTGAGCTCCTCAACTTTTGATAACAATAAGGCTTTGATCAAATAGGCTTGGCATTACCAACATTAATGGTGTGGCACCAGCCCTTCATATGCCATAGTCAGTTTTGGATTTGGAGAAAATATCATTATATGGCTCCAGTAAGTAATGTAATTTGTTGATTTTAGCGGGATTTAGATCATCAGAAATCTGAACGTTGGGAAAAGCGCATATCATTTGGTCAGTGGGTAGTCCCATATACAGCATAGACCCAATATAATGGACTTGGTGGATGCCTATAATTGGAAGAAACAGGTCTTTTCCAACCTGCTGATGATTCTTTATGACCATACCATGTTAGTAAGATTCCCCAGAAGAAGATTGATATGTCTCTAGTAGTCAGGGTCTAAGATACATGGCAACACCCAAGGTTCCTTAGGACTTATTCCATCAATGCTTGTTAAGTGCAGAAGGAAGTTGCGGGGGATTTGCATAGTAATCTTGGTGTCTACCACCTTTTGTTCACCCGCTTTGACTACTATTACCTCAGACGCATACAATGGAATGCCCTCTGAACCATCCACTGAGTCAGGAAGCTTTTTTGTGTTTCTGCCCGACGTGTTATAATTAACTTAAGGAGGAGGAAGGGTACTCAACGACGCAGTTGTATTTTTTTCTCTAAAGCTCATCGTTGTTAAAGACAAGGGGAACTTTTTAACTTAGAAGGGAGAGAAATCCTTGTATCATTTTAATGATTTCGTCATTCTCAATCATGAATTAAGTGCCAATGAGTAGGTCATATGCGTTATTGTTTAATGCCTCAGCTGTGGCATCCAGTAGGAGTTTCCGAATTTGTATGGGTAGAGAAGACTAGGTTCCAATAGCCCGCATATTTTTAGGCCCAGCAGTTCTAAACTATTGTGAATAGTCCAGGTCAGGCGCCAATTTAATTTTATAGATGACTTTGAAGAGACCACATTCACTTGAGAACCTGTATCAAGGATGGCTAAAACGTGCACCTTATTAATGACATCCTCTACCTTTGTTATTGTGTTATCAAAATTTGAGGGAGGGCGAGAACCTCCTTTAACTGGAGAGTGGAGTCCAGTCTATGAGCCATCAAAGGGTATTTGTCTGTAATATAATGAAGGGTATGAACCTCTGAGTGGATCATATCACTGTCCCAATAAGCTGGTCTGCATTTTAGCAGTACCAATCACCTCTGAAAACCTCAACAACTTTTAAAGGTAAGCAAATCGTGGTATTATAGCTATATCAATACTTTAAGGCCTCAACCTATCCAGAACCTGCACTTCCATTGGAGCTCCCAAAACATAATAGCCTGTGTTTTCACCACCCCTTCCATTTGTCATCAGAGGGATTGTCAATACACCTCAACGAGTTACTAAGAGGGGGCTGAGAAACAGGCTTGATCTCCTTACAGGAGGGTTTTGTCGCTCTCATCTACTCTTTTGACTTTTGAAGGGAGCTTCGTGGATGTACCAACTTTTTAATCAGAAATGGAAGTGTAATGGCTTTGACTTTTGCCATAAAAGTGACCGGCTTTGTCTGCACCATAACGGCAGGTTTTGAACTAGGGTCAGCCTGAGTTGAGGCTTAAGAGGAATGAGGCAGCAGCTTAGGTGGATATGATAATTTAGTCACCTTAGTAGACTGCTTGGCAAGAGGGGAACCAGGAAAAGTGACAAGTGAATTCACCTTTTAAGCTTTTGGATCTGAAGCTGAAGGGGAGCGCTTCCCCATAAGTGCCAATATTTCCTGGCTATCCTCATATGGTGGGGGAGTATTTTGGCACGGTAGCTCTGAAGAAACGGGGTCCAAAGAGATACAGCCATAATATAGGCTGATGGTATCAAAGATGATTCCTTATTTGGAGTTCTTTGCAGAAGGTCAGTTTATAAAGGTCAGCCACCGCTTATAATGCCTCTTTGATATCCCGTACAGTATGAAAGGTGCGCTTGACTGTGAAGCTATGTATTGCTAACAGGGGTTTGACGCCAAGATGCCAAGATAGCAGCCAAGGCATCATCTAGAGGGAGCAGTTTAGACAACAACAGAGGTTGAGTTTTATATAGAATCGCTCAACAAATGAGGGGATCAATTCTCCCTCTTGCAGACTAAGGCAAATAAAGGCCTTTTTGCTGTTGTAAACTCTGTTTTAAGCCAAACTTGTCAATCAGCGCTTGTTTGGCCTCCGCCAAGGTGGTAAGTGTAAACATTTGAGAACCATGATATCTTGAGCCATCTGACTCAAGCAAGGAAGAATACACTTGGTTTTTGAAGGTCAGTCGCTCCTTCCAATGTAAATTATAAACATAAAGGAAGGAGGAGATACTGCCCTCACCAGGTTTGTACTTGTCTCAGAATGGAGGTTTAAAATTAAAAGGGGAGGACCCATAAGGGCCTTGAGACCAGTGCTGCTCAAGCCTTTTGAAGCGAGACAAAGCACTAGCTAGTTGTTTCTCTAATGCAGCTAGGCTTAGTTCTGGAATAGTGGTCATTTTGGTGGTATACATGTGCCCCTTTAGTGAGCACCACTTCTTGGATTTTGGGTTGTAGGAAATTCTTGCTTGGTGCTTATTACACCGAAATCCAACAATGGGGGATTGATACCACAAATATACTAAAAATAATTTGCTTCAAAAACTTAGAAAGTTAGGATTTTTAAAGTTTATATCAAGCTCAGCTGGGGATAAGGGAAAAAACGTACCCACTCAATCTTGGACCATTCAGTATTTAACTGTATTGAGGGTCAAGGGAATTATAATAAGTTTGAAATAGTTTACACTAATCCAAAATAGAAATATGGGAATTTAGCCTATTAAAGCTCTTAATGTTTGCATGTATTAGGCTGAATGATGAATGGGGAATTTTTTGGGGCAAGATGTACCTGTGGGGTAATGACTAGATAAATTTCAGCCAATCCCTTTTACCTAAATTATTGCGCCTTGATGGGTCTCCGCCAAGCCTATAAAAGGTTGGTCCTGACTAGGTTTTGTACCGGAACTAGATGTGGCTTGGGGCGAATCCTTTGATGGATGCCCCAGAATAGACCACGTGGTCAAAAAAATCCACTTTGCCAACTTTTTGCTATTTGCCTGGTTAGTATTCATAAAAGTGTTGCCCCAATTTGAGAGGTTTCACTGAGAATTGGCCAGGGTCTTTTGGCTGATGAGATCATCATTAATATTAAAATAAATATCTTCAGTATTGCAGACTTGTAAATGTCCAAGATTTTCTCTTTCTTGCCGATATTGCCCAAAACATTATTATTTTGAAGCATGGAGGGAAAATATATGACAATTCTGTAATGACAATTGTGGGTAATCCTAGGTAAACAATATGTATTTTGGTGTCTGGCTCCAGGTTGGTGAAGCATCTCAAAATTGCAAGCCTTCAGTTTGAGAGCCCATCAAGCCAGCCACACTTCAGGCTCTCTGAGATTCTGCAACCAGCGTAATGAAGGATGACTAGTTATACTTTAAACTTCACTCTATGCAAGTATACATTGACTTGCTTATATGCGTAGATCCTTTTAAGCACTCTTGCTTAGTCACATTATAATTGCATTATGGAAGTTCAGGCTCTGACTGCAGTATATAATTGGGTGCTCCTCCCCTTTTCATCTTTTTGGGTTAGAACTGCCCCAACATCAGAAAGAGATGCATTTGTCTGAATAATAAACTCTTTATCAAAAAATTTGGATAGTGTAGAATTGGTGCACTGATTAACACCAAACAAAGTGTATCAAATGAGCATTTAGAACATTATGTCCATTTGAGCATGGTATTCTTTTTAGTAACTTATACAGCGGACCTCCAATACAGCTGAAGTTGGGGATAAAGCATCAATAGTAACCAACCATCCCCAAAATACCTGTGCGTCGTGTATGCTGCTCAGTGGGATCATTTTCTGGATAGCGTTTGCCTTAGCTGGCTGCAGTTTAATCCCCTTTGCATCTAACGCAAACTTAAGGTACTCAGTTGGTCCTTAAAGAAATGTCATATGGGGTTTAATCTTGATGTTGGCCTCAGCAAGCTGGCGGAATATTTCCTTCAAATGGGTAAGGTGCTCAGAAAACGTTCAGGAGTAGACATTAATAACGTCAAGGTACACAAGAATATATGTCAGCTTCAGGTCGCCAAGGATGGTGTCCATAGCCCATTGGAACGTAGCTAGGGCGTTACACAGCACTTTTGGCAAATGAGTCATTTGGGAAAGCCCCTTGGATGTGATAATGGCGCAATTCTCCTGTTCCACTGCATAAAACTCGATTTTCCTGTAACCTGATATCAAATCCATTGCAAGAAGTAATAAGCTCCCCTAACAAATCCAAAGCATCATCAATCCGCAGCAAGGGATACAAGTCCTTTTTGGTAATACTGCTGAGCTTCTGGTATTCTATCACTACCCAGTTGATACCATCCTTCTTTTTTACATATAAAACGGGAAAAGCCCATGGACTCTTTAGTGGTTTGAGCATCCTTTGCTCCAAAAGCTTTTCAATTTCCTTAGTAACTACTTCTTCAGCTGTGGTAACTTTCTGAGCAAGTTATATGGAAAAAAGAAAGTGAATTTTAAATTGACCACTGTAGCTTCTCTATGATGTCATCAGAATCTCTGCTGGCTGCTCCAGTGTAGGGCAGCGGTGAAACTCCCCTGCCTTTTTCCATCCGACAGGAAAATGCACTCAGACTGGCTCTCCCAGTCATACCAAACCCATGGGACGATTCGTTCCTCCAAAGGATCTTGACGCCAACCTCACTCAAACCCAAGCGGTGTCTCATTGCCCCCTGGTGCTCTCCCAGATTAACATGCATTTCAGCCTAAAGGTCAACTATGGGAAACTCTTCCCTTACCATGACCAAGCTATTATCAAAATGGCTCAGGTGGTGATGACCCCCACCATATTTATAGATTTCTACCCCTATAAGGGGTATTTTGATCTCAGCTTAACCTGTGAAGCTGATGCTGCCACTGCGGCAACTGTGCTCCTGGTCAACCAGGGTACCCCTCTACCCACAATTTGGACCTGGCTCCCAGAGGACACCACTTTGTTGGTCCAGTTTGCTGGTTTGCCCACCCATCTCTCCCTGCGGTGCTCCACCAGGAGCTGATGGACAGTTTGGCAGCCTATAATTCCAAATTTATCTTCCGATTTTTGGTCCTCAATGGGGATTCTTGCCTCTCTAGGCCTTGGCCAATGCCACAATCAGCCCTGAGATTAGTAAATTTTGCCATGTCAATTCCCCTTACGGCATCATTCCTTCTGACCATGACCATCCATTTTGGGCCCACGTCAAGGGTGGGCGGACAATTTGTCCATTCTGCTTCAAGTTGGACCACTAAAAATGCAAGTGCCCCTCCTTAGCTACTTCTGACAGCTCAGATTATTCATCTCCTGACCTCTAATCTGCCACCCACCCCGTGCCAGTTCTGGCGTAGGGTATGATCCTACTCCCCCTCCCCCAAAGCCTGATGCTGCAGCTGCACCTGCAGCCACCAATCAGCCTCCTCCTCGCCCCAGTGCCACACACAATTCCTCCAATCAAGCACCAGCTTAGAACCCAGTTCAATCCCATGCTTCCTCCAATGAATCAACCAAACCTCAACCATACGCCAATTCCCCAATTCAGTTAAACCAGAACCCATGGGAGTTATTGGCTGATTATAGAACAGGGAATCTCATTGAAGAGCCATATCTGCAAATTGAGCGTTTTTTTAATGCAGAATGGGATGTAAAATACCCCCTCATTTATATGCCACACAGCCAAATGATGAATCATTTTGCAGTGACCACCAGCTTGCAATTGAAGCATCTGCCACGACAGATTGTCATCCCCTCCATAAAGCTGTCGCCAAAGCAGGGGTGATGCTCACAGGAGGTATTCCCCCTCCTGTTATTCCCTTAACCCTCACCCCAAAAAGTAAAATCACAATGAATTAATTCCACAAAAATGTCAACAACGCTATACAGAATGTGGTAACTATAGCACAGAATTCTAAAGCTAAGATTACCCAAAACAACATTGCCACATCTATTAAACTCCCAGACGCCCGCATAAAGCCAAAAAAGCTTTAGCCAAATATATCAGTGCCATTTTCTTAGCTGGCAATTTCCATGATATACCAATCATTAGTGATATTGAACCACATTCTGCCAATTCCCCAACACCATTGCTCTCCTCCTTAACATGTACCCTACTCTGAGATGAGGAAGCTGCTGCTAAAGATGAGCCCCCAAGCCCCTCCCCTTCCACCATGGATGGATAAGCGGTTTCCGCTGCCCACCAGGCTGGTTGTTTTCGTTTGGTGTGTTTCATTAAATTCGGTCATTTTGGGCGTTTTGTTTAAATTGTTTAGTTACGTTAGTTTTTAGTTTTGGAAATGTCCATCCCCTGGTCAGCTTACCACGAATAAATGGAAAAAATACTTCTTCAGCTTCCCTCAATTAGTTGATTGGCTGAGACATGATTGGAAAATAAAACGGTTTCCAATTGATGGACCACCCCCAAGCGCACCCTAAATCGTGGCCATTAGCAGTAATAAATCTCCTTATATTTTTAACATAAAGATATCGTCTAATCTTCTTGTTTTTCTGATAACCCCATTATAATTTTTGCGTGGTACCACTGACATTACGCTGGGCCGCAGTTTGACAGGATGACCACATTCATCCAGCGACCATGAACTTTTGAACCTAAAGGACCTCCTCAACAGGTTCAAGTGTAAATATGCCACTATCTGATGTCAGCAGACTTGCAATGGTCTTTTTGTAGATTCTCTAGTAAAACCTGGATCTCCCATGTCCTGGTTATCTAATGCCTGGAGCCACACGGAGCTCAAAGCGCAATTGTTGATAAGGCTCAATGACCTCCTCATAGAGCCCAGCTGGTACTTCCACCTCTATCTTTATGTTTACTATTACTTAGTGTCCGGAGGGGATGGATATAGACCCAGTAGCTCTGAGATGCAGTCCTTGATATTCAGATATCTGCTGGGGAGGGACCAGGTCTTCTTATTTAGTCGATGGTAGCAAACTGGAACCACCTCATCACTATAGGTAAGGTTGATATGTCCCATACGCACCAGATCCTTTGGCACTCCGCTGGAGGTAACATATATTGGGATCTGAGCCCCAAGACTTTGAGGGTCTTCTCCATCATATTAATGACAGCCCCAAAGTGTCACATTTGAAGCAGTTTTAATTAACAGGTTTTTATTACTGTTCAGTAACACTATTGCCAGAGCTACAACAAAATTTACCCAAACCGCAAAGGTAGCGCACTGTATGCTCCCTCATAGACCATGTTTTCCACCCAACAGTCTCATACACCATTCAATGCTCTACATCAGGTTTTTTTGTCAACTTTGCCACAAACTAGTGCTTCTAAGTTGACTGGGCACCATTATCTATTTTAATGCAGACACTTTTTTTGCAACAAATGTGCCACTGTATGTACACTAGGAATAAGAAGACTTTTTACTATTTAATAAGTGAACATTCAAAGAATCTCTTTTTTCAGGGAAGCTCATATACCCCTCACCGACTTTGGGTATTATTCAACATTAGTGTCCACTGGGAGGGCGACGTATACTTCTTTTAGGGACGGCGCATCTGAGGATGGTTTTAGATCAGCTGTAGAAACTTGTTCAAAAATTTTACAGGCGTAAGGCTTTGGTTGCTCCGGTGGTACTCCTTCTGCAGCGTCCTTGGCATGCATTCATGTTAGAAAAATTATTCCTCCAACTGACTGCTGCTATAGGAACTTGGCATTGTACTGAGGGACTTGTGCTAAATATACCTCTATAGGTTCAGGTGGGTCATTTGGGGTTAGAATAGCAGAGGTAGAGTGTCCCATCTCTACTCCGCTCCATATTTTCTCTGGTAGTACTGATCCTGATGTATAGAATGAACCCAGCAGTTGTAGCAACTATGGGCAAGGTGTTCAGGGAGACTGCAATCAAAACAATTTACCCCATAGGGACCGCATCCTTGGCTTGTAAGATGGCCCAGGACGATATTTTGACTGTTGACAATTGGCGTAAGCAGGCCCAGGAAAATAGTTTGACTGCTGACAGTCAGCATAGACAGGCCCAGGTCAAAAGTTGGGCTACAGACCATTGTCTTAAGTAGATCTAGACTGGGAGTTAAACTGCTGGGGGAAACTCATAAAAGGGCAAGGCGCATAGTTATAGTAAGGCTGGGGGTTACCAGACGGAATCTGAACAGGGCGGGATGATTTTCCCAAATAAGAAGGTAAAGAAGCAGCTGCTTTAGGTTTTTGATCTGTAATGGGCGGAGTAAAAGTAGCGGATAAAAAGCGCAAAAATTGACATCTTGAGCAGGGGTACGTCGTCCTTTAAAACCTGAGCCATGAAGTTGTAAAGGTTTCAGTATGGCTTCAACACGGAGGTCAATGCAATGTTCATATTGGATTTGGATAAAATCCCTGCCCTGACTAACATGTTCACCACTGGGAATCATTCAGCAGATGCAGTGGGGGCCTCATTACGCTGGAACCCAATGGTCAAAAACCCATCCTTCCGCTGCAACATCTTTGCAGTACCTATTAACAACCGTAGCACAGTATCCTTCACTTCTTGATATGCAACGGAACTTCTTGGAAGATAGAAAGTGACTTGGTCAGTGCTTCCAACATTTATGGCGATAGTCAGCAATTTAGCCTTGCGCTGATCTGAGGTTCCTTCCAATGCAAACTAAAATCGTTTGAAGAGCTCATGGATGTTCACATCATGGTCAAACGGAGGCAGCTTATTGACACAAACCTTCTCCTCCCGCTTGTAACTGTTAGCCTTTGAATCATATTAAGTAATTGGTTGAGAGCCATAGGTGGTATTTCGTTGAGGCGCTGGTTTGGTAGGGCCAGCAGAGCACGTCTTGTCCACTGCTTCAGGGTTAGCGTGAATCCCTTTAGTGGACAGTTCAGCCATAACTTGAGGAATTGGTTCTCTGAGATATAATCATCTCTGGGGCTGCATTCATGGGCGAAGTAGCTTACACTGCCTGCGTGTTTGGTGAAAAGCAACTCAGCTGGGTACCCAACCTCATATCTATCATAGTACAATTCTTTCCCAAACAGATCCGTGTTGTTTGTCCACTCCCCAATGAGGGCGCTGAGGGTGGAAGATGCTGTTCAACTTTTGCTCTGCATAATGTAGTTGTTTGTTAGTGACATCCAGGCAATTAGCAAGTCTCCTGTTTCTAAGGATCAGCATTTGTCTTAATGTGGTGTCATGCTGGTTCATTACGTCGTTACACTCCTGAAGGAGCTTATCCTGCTCATTAAACACTGCATCCAAAACAAGTTTAAGTTCCGCATATTTGGCTGGCTTAATGTACCATGAGGATTCCTAATCAACACAGACCTGATGCAACATGGTCAGCGACTGGAAAGTATTTTTTCATTTTTGGCGATTGATCAATGTGCCTTTGTAGTGAGCACCACTGTTAAAATTTTGGCGATATAGTTGAGATACTCCATAAGATTTGCAAGGGTCAATACCACTGAGAAAAGGATGTATAATATGGAGATTGCCAATCCTCAAGAGAAACTTAAGGAATTTAATAAATATGAAGCAAGTAGCTTCAATTAAATCACTCTAATTATTTTATTTAATAATAGCAGATCATTTCTTCTACGCTTTCTTCTTCCCACCAACAATCTTTCTTCTCCACTCTTCTTGAATTGCTTATATATCAACGACTTTGGTCAATACAAATCCTTTTGCTTAGGATATTCTTTACTACCATATTCTCATTGGTTCATCCTAGTATCTGAGAGGCTCCTCAGAGTCTAATATTTTTTCAATTTAATATCAACTTAGTTTAAGGTGATCTAGTAAATATTTATTATAAGACAACATCAACCTATTGCCTTATTTGGAGGTGATCCAATAACTATCCTTCCTGGCTCAATATCCCCTTATTTCAAGGCGTTAAGTATTCATACATTGTTAAATTGTTGTTGACTGATTTTGCAAACCGCCGCCTGCTATTTAGGGATTATTGTACAGTATATCAGAATCTCAAAAATTATATTCACAAAGAATCACAATTCTTCTGACACTTAGTGCTAGTATAAGTACCCTACGCTTTACCAGTAGTAGAGGTTTGTCTATTTTGTTCTTTAAATTCTGATAAATATCGAATTCCCTATTAATAACATTATAGAAGTTAATTTACCATAAAGTTACCTCCAATGATGAACACGCTTAGGCCCATGGAAGGGTCTCTCTTGTAGTATCCCTAATGACAGTGGTTTTCTCCTTTGTTGTCATCGTTATTGCTCCCTTAGTAGGTATAATCAAGAGATCCAAAGAAGAATACCCCTTTTCAAGCACTCACATACAATCAGACTTTTTTCATCTTCTCAGCGTGACAATCCTCTTGACTATTGCCAAAGTCCAGAAACAGGCTAAAGCTGTAAATTAGTGGAGAGATCAAAAATGAAAAGATAGAGAGAATATAGACTACTCTATTGTGTTATAAAGCGTCAATACTATAGGACGTGTGGGGACATGGTGCCCCAAAGAATTTCATGTCCCCGTAGGATCAGGATTTCTTTGGCTTCCAGATTGATCACCTGGCTGGCGCTCTTATTGTACTGCGTCGTCCTCATGACTGTGGCGGTGTGGGCGGTGCCTCTCAAGATTCAGGAAGCAGGATGGGATTTCTGAAGGTAATTCCATTGATTCTTGTATGCGTTGTGCTTCCTGATCAAATCTAGTTCTGGTGCCTTCAGAATAAGGTTCCATTCACGCTGGTTTGAGAGTCAAATGGTCAAGGCTTGATTCAGGAGCAAGAATCTCAGCTTGCATTATCTCAAATCCTGACACACCTCTAATATGATGCTAATGTTAACAATAAAAACACATCTTGATAAACCTATAATATTGTAAAGAGCAGCTCAATGTGGAAATAAAGGCTGGAAGTGACTTAGGATGGGTGACATATGGCGGTGCATCACCAGGCGCCCCTCAATCACAAGGCTACATCAACTTCAATCTTAAAATTGATCTAGTAACATATAACATCCTGCAGCCAAATTGCAACCCTCAGTATTTAATACCAACGCGCCAGTATAGGATGGTGTGCTAGCTTTCTTCCTGTTTTTAGTCTGCAATTTGGAACAAGGACAATGTATATATATCATTACTTCCCCCTATCTTTCACCTAACATGCCATACTCCCAAGTTATGAGAACAGCGGTGCCTTATGAGCAAAGATGTTATTATGAGTACTCTATTACCCTAAATAAAATACAATACTTTATTTTAATGTTAGATGTTGTTGTGAATCTATATTACTGGATGATAAGCCATAATTATGACTGATGGATAATTGGAAAAACTCTAAAAAGATTCAATGGGTAGAATCCACCAAGGATGTTTTTGAGCTTTAAGTATTCAAGCGCATTAGGATGAGGCGATATTGGGTTATAACGGGTTATTATTAGATTGCCTCCAAAATAAGGTGATAATTCAATGTTGACATTTGATGGATATACTTTAAATCGCCTCAAATTAGAGTGATAGAGAGTTGAAGGACAACAAGTTAAAACCAATGAGAATATGGCGAAACAAATAAGCTAAGCAAAAGGGTCAGTACTGACTGAGGTCGCTGATATATCAGCAAGATGGGAAGATTGAGGAGGAGGATTTTGAATTAGTTAGAGAGATAGTGAGAGAATGAGTAGACGAGAAGAGATCCACTGTGATTATTATATTACAATAAAGAAGTGTTGTTGGGGGAATTGCTCCCTTCTATTATAAATGTTTATTTTTTGTTTTCTGAGGAAATGACAATTTTATATTGTCCACTCTAATTTCTCAGTGAGGTAACTCTGCGCAAAACCCTTCAGTGGATCTATAGGGTATCTCCAAATTTATAACAGTGGTGTTCACTACAGGGGCCCATTGATCAATTGCAGTATGATAAAAACTCAGTAACTGGCTATATCACATTAAGGTTGCTTTGGTAAGGAATCATTACACCATGCTGGTCCAGTTGAATATGCGGAGCTAAAACTTACATTGAACGCTGTTTTCAGAAGATAAGATGAGCTGCTCCAGGAGATTTGCAGTGATAAGCTGCCTCTGTTTGATTGCGAGTGAAATATTCATGGGTACTTTAAGCAATTCGAGTTTGTGACGGAGGGATACATAGATTAGCATATAGAGATACTGTTAGTCTGCACCTTGGATTTGGGAGCGCCAATCAAGTCTCTCGTTACCTTTCAGGCAGTTCCATTACATACCAAGAAGTCCAGGAGATTGTGCTGCGGTTGTTCAGTGGAATTGAAATTGTCACAGCTGAAGGCCAAGTTCTTGACCATCAGGTTTCAGCGGAATGAGACCCTCATTGCGTTTGCTGAACAATTTACAGAGGAAGCTCACATGTTGATTGGGGCATAAATTTTATCTGAAGTTGACGTGTGCATTGCAATGACCTCTGCGGTGAAGCCATACCCTGAGCTCTACAATATCATGACCCCATTGTTGGAGGATGACGTACCCCTTCTTAAACTCGTTCAAAACTTGCGCTGTTTACCCATAAAAATCACTCCACTCAATATTGAGCGAATTCACACTGTCGCCATTGTTATACCTAATTATGTGAGGAAAGTCAGCCAGTCAGTACAGGTTCCACCAGGTTACCCACCGCAGTTCAACGTATGCCCCATAACTGCTGTTCAAAAATTGGCTAACCACTGTTCCAGCCATAATTATGCTGACTAGCAGCAGCCATTCTATTGATTTGGGCCTGGTTAAGTTGATCGCCTTCAGTCCAACTTTCTGCGTGGGTCAGCATATATAAAGCATGGATGCAGGCCCTATGGGATAAATTTTTTCAATTGCAGTTGCCCTGGGCACTTGGGATGATGATTCCCTAATTAACATATCCCTTACGCACAGCAGGATCAATGTTCTCAGGAAAAATTCAGAGCGGAGTAGAGACAGGACTCTCGCCCTCCACTGTTCTGAATTTAAACGTCCCACCTGAAGCTACGGAAGTATATGTAGTAGAAGCCACCCAGTATGATGATACATTCCTCTATCAGAAGCCGGTTGGGGGAGTAAATGTGCTGATCCAAGCACAAGCCAAGGACATGATAGACGAAGGGTCTCTGGAGTGACTAAAGCCTTACGCTTGTCAGATGTTTGACCAAAGTCCTTCAGACAAACTGGAACCATTTGCAGATGCGCTGTCTCTGAGAGGAGTAGAGGTCGCTCTCCCAATGACGCTATTGTAAAAGGGTAATCTAAAGTTTGTGCTGATATTATTAGCTTTATTGGGAAACTTGATATACTGAATGTCCACATAGTAAATAGTCAACATTCATCTTACTCAGATGCACTTACTGTGACATTGTGGTAGCCAAAACCTGATTCTGAGCTAAAATTGATATGGGTGCTCCTGTTAACATTGTACCACTAGGTTGGTGGCGTAGTTGACTTTAAAACATTATATAGACCACTGGATGATATATGGGACTGCTGGAGCAGAAACCGCGGTCTCTGAAGGAGCGTACAGCATGCTTCCCTTGCAGTTTGGATCCATTGTTGTAGCTCCTGAGATAGTGTTACCAGATAGCAATTATTATCTGTTGATTGGGACTGCTTTTATGCGACACTTTGGAAGTGTTATTAATATGACGGAGGAGATCTTCACAATTTTGGGGCAGCGGATCCCAATTTATGTTACCTCCAGCGGAGTGCCAAAGGATCTGGTATGTATAAGATTCATCAACCTTGCCTACAGTGATGGGGTGATTCTGGTGCGCTACCATCAGCTAAAAAACAATACCTGGGCCTTTCCCATCAAATATATAAATATCAAGGTCTACCACTTAGAGCCGCTGGGCCTATCTCCATCCCCTCCAGACACCAAGTAATAATGAACATAAAGATAGAGGCGAAAGTGCCTAATGGGCTCTATGGGGAGGTCATTGGGACTTATCAGAATTTGCGGATTGAGCCCCACGTGGCTCCAGGAATCATAAACCAGGCCAAGGTGGAGATCAAGCTATTGGTAGCAAACCTTCAGAACGTACTAATTTTGATCCACTGGCATCAGATTGTAGCGTATTTACATTTGAACCCAGTTGGGGAGGTCATCCAGATTCACAAATTTGGGTCATTGGATATATTTGGTCTGCAAATCACATAGTATCTCGACATAATGGCGATTGTACTTCATGAGAATTTATTGGGGTTATCAGAAGACCAGAAGGATCGGGCAGAAGCTTTATTTCAAAAATACAAGGAGATTTATTACTGCCAATGGCCACGATTTAGGGTGCGCTTGGGGGTGATTCATTGGCTGGACACTGGGGAACATCCCTCATCAGGTCTCAGCCAATCCTCCAATTGAGGGCAGCTGAAGAAGTCCTCACTGAGGAAATTGACAAGCTTCTGGATCAGGGGATGCTCAAACCATCCAAGAGTCCATGGGCTTCTCCTGCTTTGATTGTAAAAAAGAAGGATGGCACTAAATGCATAGTAAATGACTACATGAAGCACAGTATTATCACCAAAAAAGATTCATACCGTCTGTTATGGATCAATGATGTGCTGGATTGGTTAGGTGGAGCTCGCTATTTCTCAGAGATGGATTTGATATCTGGTTATTGGCAAATTGAGTTGCCCACGGTGAAAAAAGAGTTTGCACCGTAATCACATCCAAATGGCTTTCCAACTGACTACTATGCCGCAAGGGCTGTTTAATGTCCTGTCTATGTTTCAACAAGCAATGGACACCATCCTGGGCGACCTGAAGCTGTCATGCATATTTGTGCACCTTGACAATATCAGTGTCTTCTCCCGCACATTCACTGAGCACCTCACCCATTTGGAAGAGGTATTCCACTGGTTGGCTGAGGCCAATATCAAGATCAGTACCAGGAAATGTCACTTCTTTAATGATCATCTGGAAAAACCTCAGTTTTGTGGTGAATGAGACAGGGCTTAGACCCCAACCAGCTAAGGTGAAGGCATCCAGAAAATTACTATGCCAACTAGTAATCGTAAAATTTAGGTGTTTTTGGGGATAATGGGTTATTACCTCCACTTTATACCCAATTTTGGTTGCATTGGAGGTCCTCTGTTTGAGCTATTAAAGAAGGATGCCACGTTTAAATGGATGGAATGGCGCTAATGCACCTTTGATAAACTTCAAACAGCGCTTTATCAACGTGTCAATGTTGCGTTACCCTAAATTTTAATTTAATTTATTGTAAAGATGGATGCGTCACTTACCGCTGTTGAGGAAGTCCTGTCTCAGAAGGATATGAGGGGGAGGAGCACCCAGTGGCATACTGTAGTCTTAGCTTGAATTGCCATGAATGTAATTACAATCCGTAACTGAGTGGAAGTGCTTATCAGTGATATATGCATATAAGCAATCTTGAGTATTTTTGCATGGAGTAAAGTTTAAGGTCATAATGGATTATGTATTATTGTGCTGGTTGCAGAATCTAAAAGAGCCTGAGGGTGGCTATCCCGATGGGATCTTATGCTGCAGGCTTATGACTTTAAAATCCTTAACTGACCTGGATCAAAACTCAAAAATGCCAATTGCTTATCAAGATTGCCAATGATTGCAGTTATGGCGGATTTATGTGACATAAAGTACGACAAAATGCTCAGCAGAAAGTACAACAATGAGTCACCTCAAGTTATCAATTAAAAAGACAGAATCAGGTCCAATACATTTCAGAAAAATGGGGAATTGTATGAGTGGATAGGGGACAATACCGTGAATATCCCAGACCTTCCATCAAGCCAAATATCATAAGTGAACACCAAGAAGTTGGCCGTGATGGAGTCCATAAGACCTTTGAATTGTTATGACTGTAGTATTATTAAAGAAGCATGCAATTTGATGTGCTTGAGACACTACTCTGCTGCCACCAGTGTCAGGTGGAGAAGCTGTTCTGCCAGAAGGCTTTGTACTAGTTGGTAAAACCTCACTTTGCTTGGTATACAGTTTCTATTAATGTCATGGGGCCCTGACAACTGGAGCTAACCGGTCTAAGAATACCTGGTGGCAATTGACCACTTGACCAAGTGAGTTGAGGTGCGGGCCATTCAGGACCTGGGGCAGTTACTGTGGCTAAGTTTGTAATGGAATGTATTATTCAGCATCATGGCTGCCCACAGCTTATCCATACTGACAATGGCACTAATTTTACAACTCACATTCTTCCAAAGCTCAACGAAATGATGGTCATTCGTGGGGTTATACAACCCCATATCACCCCAAGTCCAACGGAATGGTTGAACGGGTTAATAGGACCCTGGTGAACATACTATGGAAGTTTTTTTTTTACAGACATGCCCTCCAATTGGAGTATCCTCCTTTCCACAGCGGTGTTCGCATATAGTATTAGTTACCATTTCACCCTTGGGGAAAAGCCCCTTCCAATTGCTTTACGGATGGCACCCCGCCATGTCCATGCTCCTATATGCCTGTGTAGAAGTCACCAGCGGAATGGATCCAAAATTCTTTTTGATTACCCTAACAAATATGCTGATTAAATTACAAACTGAAGCGTATCATTCAGCTTGGCCATAAAAATTAAAACCCAGGGTGCTAATAAGGTATGGAAGAGCGGCCTAGTACAGTTCAAGGATGGAGATATGGTGCTATACCATGATCAGCATGGGCTTAAGTGGAAGCACAAGCTCGCAAATATTTGGATTGGGCCATTCAAGATAACAGAAAAGATGGATGTTGATGCTTACACTATCAAGGACCCTGAGAGCAGTCAGATTATAAATTGAGTGCATGCAAAATTCCTTCGGCCAAATAATCAGCAATAGAGCCTCTTCAAAAAGAAAAAAAGTTGAATAGTATATTTCACCATCATGTGAGTTTTAGCTAAGTTTATTTGGGGTTGCTGCTTGAGGTCTTTCACTTCGCTGTCTTCATCTTTCCACCTTTTCGGTTTCTTGTGGTGTACCTTTTGCTTTGGCCAGTGGGACCCTCATTTCTTCTTTCACCAATTCAAGTGTGCCACAGATTCGATGGACCATTATTGGGTAAGGGGTGAAGGTGGAGGCTGCCATGGTGAGGGTGAGGCGGTTGGTGTCCACTCAGGGGCCATGGAGCTAGCACGCAGAGGGGAGAAAAGTGTGGCAGAACTGGAAGAGGAGGACGGACTGGGGTTCCAGGGCAAAAAATGAGGAGGTGAGAGCTCATTTGGTAATAAAGCTGAACCTGTTCTTGCCCCACTAATAGTAAAGTCTGCAACCACATGCATTGATGGTCCCAGGAGATCAAAGTGTAAGCAAGCAGAGGGGGCTGGAGTCATAAGGGTTAGTGAGCAAGTAGGTGAGTCACGGCTTTAGGGGAAAAGGCCGCGCTCAGAATCAAGAAATCTTTGAGAAAGTCCTTAATGCTTGAATATGTCATTGGGAAAGGAATGGCTGTGGTAAATGTTGCTCGCCGGACCCACTCAAGGACAGCCCAGTGCCACTCTATCCCTGATCCTAAAGTGGTTGCAGGACGAAAGTCATGTTATTTAGGAGCTCCATAATGGGGAGGTACTTGGACGGGTCATTAGCGATGAGGGCAGGAAACGCTGCAGGGACTTCAGATTGCAGGTGAGCTAGCTGGTTGTTTTGGAAGTTCACCCTCAGGGACTGGAAGTGGGTAGGAGCATGGGGAAAGGACCCCGACCAGCTGGCTTTAACCCACTGCATGAAGCACAGCATCTGATGAATGGACAAAGCTGCAGGATGAGGCTCAGCAGGAGGTGGGGGCACTAGATGAATGAAGCTGTACGCCATGAGCTGGGCCGCCTCATAAACAAATGCCCTTAGCTCCGCTCCCTTCCCCAGCGTAGCTGGGCCACTATGTCCCCAAAGGGGGCGCACCAGGAAGACAAATGGCTGAAGAAACTGGGAAGGAGCTCTTCCTGGGCCAGAACAGTCACGAGGTCCATGTTAGCACCTTCCTCATCAGATGGGAGAAGGGGGAACTGGAGGAGAGGGATATGGCCTGGGTCAGGCAAATCTGCATTAAGCAATATACAAAAGAAGAATTTGAAGTCACAGGACCATGGTTGTTGACGCGTGATGGGTCACATCATCTTGAGGAAAAAGGTGTACAACTTATTGTCCAGTAAAGGGGGTAATGTTGATAATCAATATGACTGGATGATAAGCCACAATTATGACTGATGAATCATTGGAGGAATTTAGCTGAAGGTTCAATGGGTAGAATCCACAGAGGATGTTTTGGAAATACAAGTATTCAAGTGCCTTAGGATGAGGCGATATTGGGTTATAATGTGTTGTTATTGGATCGCATCCAAAATAAGGTGATAAGGCAATGTTGACATTTGGCAGATATAATTTAAATCGCTTCAAATTAGTGATAGAGATTTGAAGAACAACAAGTCGATACCAATGAGAATATGGTGGAAAGAATAAGCTAACCAAAAGGGTTGTACATACTGAGGTCGCTGATATATCAGCAAGAATGGGAAGGTTGAGGAGGAGGAATTTAGTTATTTAGAGAGATAGCGAGAGAGTGAGTGGATGAGATGAGTTCCACTAAGATCATTAAATCATAATAAAGAAGTGTTGTTGGGGGAATTGCTCCCTTCTATTATAATTGTTTATTTGCGTGTGTTATGAGAAACTGACGATCTTCATATTGTCCGTTCTGATTGATCAATTTTGGCTTAACCCTGCGCAAAAACCCTTTGGCGGATCTATAGTGTATCGCCAAATTTATAACAGATATCTACATGATAACTCAGCCATAAAATACCACTGTTACGTTAATGTTTGATGACCTTCCAAAACTTGGCCATTCAACAGCTAAATAAAGTCTTCACAGTTTTGTACTTGCACACTTGAAATGTTAGTCATAGGTCACAATAGTAAAAGCCATTGTCAGGCCATAACCATCCAGGTGGTGGCACAAATACTGCTTAGGTGAAAGACCAATAATCTTGCCTAAATATAATGAAACAAATAATATGCATACCCTACTTAAGGAGGTTCAGCGGTTCATTGTTGGCTTATTTATTTTATTTAATGGAATTAATCATCTTGAGGCTGGTTCAAAGATCCCAAGAAAAATGCAAATATGCTCAAAAAACACAAGTAGCTGCAGGAAGTTTGGTTTTTTAGGTAGATAAAGAATACAATGAATAGTACCAAGAAAATTAGATTATAATAAAATCACAACGCGTATTGTAGGGCTTCCATTTTTTGTGGCTTGATGTTGCAGTGCCTAAGAAGCCCAATAGTCTTTACTTGTTTTTGTTTATGACTTTTACATGCAATTTATTTTATTTTAAGTGGCCAAATCTTTTTTAGTTACAATAGCTAGAGTATCAGTCTTATGTTAAGAGGTGAAGGAACTTATTGAATCAAGTAAATTAACGGAGATTTAGATAAAAAGGGTAACTGATAAAAATAGCTTTAGGGTTTGGATATGTTATTATAACATTATAATCTCCATAAGAAGAATAAGCGCTGAAAAAGTCTCTCTCTTTCTGCTCAGCGTTGCTTTCCAAGCAAAATTATACTGATTAAAAGTAAAACTCAATCGCTTGCCATAGTTTTGCTCAGATGTCCTCAGATTCCCACCAGCTGACCCAGTGTGGGGCAGTGGCAAAACTCCCCCACCATTTTCTGTCCAACAGGAAAGCGCATTTGGACTGGTTCGCCCAGCCATACAAAACCTCTGGGATGATTTGTTCCCCCCAAGGATCTTGACGACAACCTCACTCAAACCCATGTGGTGCCTCATTTCCCCCTGGTGCTCCCCCGGAGCAACATGCATTTCAGCCTTAGGGTCAAATATGGGAAACATTTCCCCTAAAACGACCAAGCCATTATTGAAATGGGTCAGGTGGTGATGCGTCCCACCACTTTCATTGACTTCCACCCCTATAAGAGGTATTTTGATCTCAGATTCACATGTGAAGCTGATGCCACCACTACAACAACTGTGCCCCTGGTCATCCAGGGTACTCCTCTCCCAACAACTTGGATCCAGCTCCCAGCGGACACCACTTTGGTGGTTCAGTTTGCTGGTTTGTCCACCCACCTTCCCCCTGAGGTGCTACACCAGGAGCTTATGGAAGGTTTGGCAGCCTATGGCTTTAACCCCATCTTGCAATTTGTGGTCCCAAATTGGGCCACACGCCTCTCTGGGCCTCAGGTGTATGCCACAATCAGCACTGAATCAAAAAATTGCCCCATCAATTCCCCCTTGCGCCGATATCCCCTCTTCCCCCAACCATTCATTATGGGCCTGCATCAAGGGTTGACGGAAAATTTGTTCATCCTGTTTTGAGTTGGACCACTTGAAATGCAAGTGCCCATCCCTAGCTGCTTCTGATGGCACTTGATTTTTCATCCACCAGCATCCAATCTGCTGCCCTCCCTGCACCAGTTTGGTATGGAGTACAATCCTACCTCCCCCTCCCCCAAAGCCTGATGCTGCAGTTGCACCTGCAGCCACCAATCAGCCTCCTCCTCACCCCAATGCCACAAACAATACATCCAATCAAGCACAGGATTGGACCTCAGTTCAAACCCATGCATCCTCCAATGAAACAACTAAACCTCAATTATATGCCAATTCCACAATTTAATTCAACCAGAATCCATGGGAGTTATTGGCTGAATTTATAAAACAGGGAATCTCATTGAAGAGCCATATCTGCAAATTGAGTGGTTTCTTAATGCAGAATGGGATGTAAAATACCCCCCTCATTTATATGCCACACAGCCAAATGCTAAAATCATTATAAAGCGAACACCAGATTGCAGTCAAAGAAGCTGCCACACCATATTGTCATCCCCTCTGAAAAGCTGCCACCAAATCAGTGGCGATACTCACAGGAGGTATTCCACTATCTGTTATCCCCATAAATCCTACTCCAAAAAGTATGATTAATATGAACCAACTACACAAAAATGTCAACAATGCTATCCAGAAAAAGGTAACTGTAGTATGTAATCCTAAAGCTCAGATTACCCAAACTAATATTTACACACTCGTAAATTACCTGATTCCAACATTAAGGCTAAAAAAGCTTTAGCTGAATATTTCACTCCCATTTTCATAGTTGGCAATCCTTCAGAAGTACCAATCATTAAGGATATAAAACCACATCGCCAATGCCCCAACGCCCTTGCTATCCACCTTGACATGTACCATACTCTGGGATGAGAAAGCTGCTGGCAAAGATGAGCTCCCTGATCCCCTCCCCTTCCGCCATGGAGGGATAAGCGGTATCTGCTCCCCACCTGGTTGGTTGTTTTGTTTAATGTGTTTCATTCAATCCGCTTATTTGGGCGTTTTGTTTGATTCAATTAGTTACATTATTTTTAGTTTTAGTATTAGTTTGGTAATGTCTATCCCCTGGTCATCTTACCACTTTTAAATAAAAAGGAATGAACGCTAATATCAATAGAGAGTGGCTATCTGAATCAAGACTATCTATTAAATACATCTTCTGGGTTCATGAATGCTTTTGTAGCATTTATTTATTGGTGACTAATGCGCCGTGAAAAACCCAAATCTAAGGAGGATTTGGTATCTTTTAAATCAATCATTGGTCATATTTGATATTCTTACCCTTTTAGGGTACAAATCAATTCCTGCCACGTATGTCACCTGATGAAGTGGTCGCCTGACATTCAGATAATTCATTGCTTTGGCTAGTCCAGATTTTGTCTTAGGTATCTTAGACTCAAGTCAGTCCAATGAAAATTCTTAGACACAAGTTAAGCCTTACCAACTAAATTTTCCTTATAATTAATCGATTATATTTCTTTAACCTCCTCTTGGTCTAGGTTTAAATTATCTTGTGGGGGTTAGTTATTTGATATTATGCCTATCTTTTATGATACTATGGTATCTGACATCACCCCATAAAGTTTATTGGCAGGGGAGTGCTGGCGTAGGAATTGATTATGTACGCAGTTGAAAGTAACTCCAGTTTATAATGACTTAATTGAGTATTCATCTAGACATTTATAAATTATAGCATATGGTCCCTCTCTTAATGGATAACCTATTTTCCTCCTCAGGCGTTGAGAAATTGTGGTAGTAAAAGACTAAATCAGAAATTTCAAAAGCGGGTGAAGGTTGGCTGGTTGCATTTGCTGCTTGGTCTTCTCTTGTAACCATTTAGAATAAGTTCATCATAGTCTCCAGGTGAAGTTGAATAATCTTTTGATCTAAAGTTTTAGCACTTCATGTGCTCTTCAGTGTTACCACTGGTAACTTTTCAGGATAATAGAGCTGGGATGCCAGGTATTTTCCATATAAGCCTTTAAATGTGACATTTTAATACAATGGAAACTTATCCTGTAAACCATTAGATTACCAGGAAGATATTGGTCCCAGTGTAGTGGATCAGAAGTAGCCAGCTTGCATAATATTTAAAAATTGTCTCATCTGCTTTTTCTATATTCTTGTTAGTTAATGTGTTGTAATGTGCTGTAAATAGTTGCTGGGAACCCATGATCATAGCTAAGAACCTCACCAATCTTGAATTAAATTTTCTTCCATTAACGCATAGCAGTACCTGTAGCAACCATGCCTAGTAAATGTGTATTATATAAGTAATTAGCGTTAGCCTTAACAATTGCGTGGGAATGTGATTTCTTGACCCACTCTGTGAAATGTTTGATCCCTAAAAGCTATAATTATTTCCTCCTGTATATTAAGGGAAGTGGGCCAATGACATCTAAACTAATGGTATGAAACATCTGCTGAGAGGTCAAGGGCTGATGCTCATACTTAGCCTTATGTGGCATTTTCTTATGATAATTTATGCAAACATTTAAGACTTCCATCACAAATGTCAGACAATTGCCCTCTCAGCTGCAGAGGAAGAATGTCTTGGGTAGAAACCAGCCTAAGTGGGGAAATGTCAGCCATCAAAAGGTTTGTGATAGCTGAAAGTTGACTTAAATAAAAAATAAAATGTTTTAAGGACATCAGCCAAAAGACCCTAATTGATTCTTGGTGGAACCTTATTAACTGGGATAACACCATTATGAAACCTGCTCGGGCAATTAATTAAAAATCAAACAGTCAGAATTCCCTGACCAAACAATGGACCTTGGGGAAACCAGCGGAAGGTACTCCCCCAACCATCACCAAGTCCTTCAAAGCACCTTTGCGGTAACCCCTTTTATAGACATGGTGGAGGTTCTCCAAGGTGAAAGTATTTTCTCTAATGGTGATTGGTTGAAGTACATCAAAACTTAATGCATGGGTACATTCTGCCCCAAAACCCCAATTTTCGTTTTCCCCAAAAAAATAATTCACCTTACTCATGATCTGATAGGAGCTAAACCCATATTACCTAATTAGGAAGCATCAAAACTATTCCAAACCTATCCCAAATTCCTCCAACCCTCAAAACAGTTAAATACTGAACATTTGAATATCAAGAGGGATCAACTCTCTTTTACCCCCACGTGGCGCAAAAAATTAAAAAAACCCTAAATTTTATTAAGTTTACAAGTTTAATTATTTTTTATTCCTTTGGTATTAAACCCCCATTGTTGGATTTAGGGGGAAAAAGCACCAAGCGAGAATCAACTGATGCAAAATCCAACAAGTGGTGCTCACTACAGGGGACACCTGTATACCACCAAAATAACTTCAAATTCAGAGCCCAGGCTAGCTGCATTAGAAAATCAACTAGCCAGTGCTTTTTCTCACCTCAAAAGGCTTGAGCAGCACTCTTTCCAAGGTCCTATTATTTTTAAACCTCCATTCCAAGACAAGTTCACTCCTGGTGAGGCCAGTTTTGCCCTCTTCCTTTATGTTTATAAATATTCGATGGAAGGAGCGACTGACCACCAAAAAACCAGGTATATCCTTCCTTGTCTAAATTGGATGGCTCTGGAGATCATGGTTCCTCAAAAAACCACACTTACCACCTGGGCGGAGGTCAAACAAGCGCTGATTGACGAGTTTGGGTCAAAAACAGAGCTTACAAAGGCAAAAACAGGCCTTTATCTGCGTTACCTGCAATTGGGTAAATCCCCTAATTTGTTGAGCGTTATTATACCAAAGCTCAACCTCTGTTGTTGGCCAAACTACTTTCTCTAGATGATGCTATTGCTGCTATTGAGGCTAGCTTGGCATCTTACTCCTCTTTAGCAATGCATATCTCTGCAGTCAAGCATACCTTCTAAACTGTAAGGGATATCAAAGAGGTACTTCAAGCAGTAGCTGATGTGTATGAACCTGAATTTTTGCAAGACGTACCAAAGTGTGAAGAAAATCTGACTTTTTAGTCTCTTCTATGACTGTATCCTAATGGAACCCAGCTTCTGCAGAGCAGCAACGATCTAATACTCCTCCACCGTTTGAGGCTAACCAGAAAGTATTAGCAGTTAAGGGGCAGCGCTCCCCCAGCTTCAGGTTCAAAAGCTCAGCAATAGAAGGCAATCTTCACTTTGCCTGATCCCTCTCCTGCTGAGTGATCTACAACGATGAATAACGCATCACAAAATCCTAAGCCGCTGCTCAATCACCCTCAGCATCAACTCAGGATGCTTCTAGTTCAAAAACTGCCAATATGAGGCAGTCCAAGCCGATTAATCCTTAGGCAACTGTTAAAGCCACTCACTTCCACTGACTCCCCAAAAGTTGGTACAGCAACAATACTCCCTTTAAAGATCAAAAGGGTAGATGCAAGTGACAAAGCCCTCCCTAGTGAGGAAATTAAGCCGGTTTCTTTTGCCCCCTCTTAGTAATTCGTTGAGGTGCATTGACAATCCTCTGATGATGAGTCTGAGGGGGTGGTGAAGATGCAGGCTATTTTGCTTTGGAAACCCCAATGGAAGTATAAGTTCCGGATAGGTTGAGGCCAGAAATGATTTTGTCATTTTAACTTGATGAATCTATCTTCAACATTTGTTGAGATTTTCAGAGGTGATTGATACCGCTAGTGATAGAGACCAGCTTATTAGGACAGTGATACGATCCACTCAGCAGGTGCATACCATCCAATATATTAAAGACAACTACCCTGTGATTGATAAAAGCCTTGCTTCCACTCTCCGTTTGAAGGAGGTCCTTGCCCTCTCCCTAATTTTGGTACCACCATAACCAAGTTAGAGGTTGTTATCAATAAAGTGCGCATACTAGATGTCCTTGATAGGGTGCTCCAGTGAACGTGGTCTCTTCTAAGCTCATTAAGAAAATAAAGTTGGAACCTGATCTTGATTAAATCCAAAAGTATGGAACTGCAGGGCTTAACAATACTCGATCTATTGAGCCTACTCTTCTTTACCCATACGAATTGGAAAGCTCCTACTTACTGCTCCTGCGATGGCTTTGGAAAACAACGCCTAAGACCTGCTCCTGGGTACTCAATTCATGATTAAATATGAGGGAATTATTAATATGAAACTGGGATTTCTCTCCATTTAAATTATGAGGTTCCCCTAGTCTTTACAAATGATGAGCCTAAGAAGGTATATACACGCATAGTTGAGTACCCTTCCTCCGCCCTCAAAATTACTTATACCACATCGGGCAGAAACACTGAAAAGTTGCATGACTCTGTGGATGGTTCAGAGGGAATTCATTGTATACGTCTGAGGTGGTAGACGTCAAAGAGAGTGAACAAAAGGTGCTAGACACCAAAATTACTATGCAAATCCACCGCAACTGCCTTCTGCACTTAACATGAATTAATGAAATAAGCCCTTAGGAACCTCGGGTGTTGCTAGGTATTTTAGACCCTGCCTACCAGAGACTTATAAATCTTCTTCTGGGGAATCGCTTTAACAAGGACATGGCTGTAAAGAAGCATCAGGAGATTGGAAAATCCCTGTTGCTTACCATCAAAGACATCCACCAAGTACATTATATTGGGTCAATGTTGGATATGGGTTTGTCCAATGACCAGATGGTGTGTACTCTGCCCAACGTGAAGATTTATGATGAGCTAACTCTCGCTGAACTTAATAAAGTTTATTCCTTACTGGAGTCCTATAGTGACATTTTCTTTAAATCTGATACTGACTATGAGCATATGAATGGCAGGTACCACACCATTAATGTTGGTAATTCCAAGCCTATTCAATCCAAGCCTTATAGGAAATCAAAAGTTTAGGAGCTCCAGATGAGGACGGAGCATAAACAATTACTGGACTAGGGGCTACTGCTGCCTTCTCAAAGTCCCTGGTATTCTCCACATTTGCTCATAAAAAAGAATGGTGGCCATCGAGTAGTTATGGACTACCGCAAGCTGAATAACCTCTCCAAGAAAAACAGCTACCCCACTTATGAATTGATGACGCTCTGGACCAACTTTATGGGTCCAAGTTCTTTTCTGCATGGACTAGGCTGCAGATACTGGTAGATGAACCTTTCTCCACAAGACCAGAAAAAGTGTGCGCTTATCTGCAGTGAGGGTCCTTTCCAACCTACCCAATTACAAAACATTGTTTAATGCCCCAGCATCTTTCCAGAGAGCCATAAATCACATTTTGCAGGACCTGAAGCTTAGTTGCGTGAATGTATATCCAGATGATATCAACATTTTTTCTCAAACCTTTGATGAGCATCTCTTTCATTTAAAGAAAGTTTTCCAACAGTTGCGGGCCTCTAACATAAGCTGAAGCCCTCCAAATGTACTTTCTACCAAAAGAAGTTAGACTTCCTGGGTCACGCCTTCTCTCCTGATGGGATCCAGCCTCTCCAAGATAAGGTCGAGACAATATCTAAGATGACTGCCCCCAAAACCCTACGTGATATTCAGGTGTTTTTTGGGTACAATAGTATATTACCATCAATTCATCCCCAAACTTTCACAGCCCAGTGAGCCCTCTTTCGCCTTCTAACTAAAAACACCCCTTTCCATAGAGGAGTGGAACAACAAGCTGCGTTCAATACACTAAAATAATCTACTGTTGAAATGGGAAATTCTGCGCCACCCTGATTATAGTAAACCCTTTATGCTTTTATGATGCTTCTGATTAGCAGTTGGAGCTATCTTGGCCCAACAGGATGAGCATGGGATTGATCACCACGTTTCATATTCATAAAGATACTTTCAAAGTCAGAACGCAACTATATTGTCACTGAGAAGAAATACTTGGCCGTTTTGATTTCTGTTAAACACTATCTCCTTTTCTTATATGGGACCTCATTTAAAGAGATTACTGACCACACCCTCTTAAAGTCGTTACAAAATATGAAGGATCCCATAGGGCAGTTGGCACGCTGGGCTTTAAAGCTCCAGCACTATGATATGAACATTGTTCACTAAGCTGGGACAATCCACATGAATGTAGATGGGTTGACTGAGCTACCCAACCTTCATCTAGATAACAGTGAAGCTGAGTGGCTACATGATCTTCTAATGACCCCTGACGCTTGGGAGGATGAGGATAACCAGTTCAGAAGATGCTCGCTCGCCATTCCCATAACACAAATGTGGATATTGGCCATCTATAAAAAAACTGGGGGTGAACTGGTTACCCTACCTCCGACCCTCAGAGAGAGTACCTGTCATTATGGAGTCTCATCCCTTCTAGGGCATAGTGGAGTACAGAAAACCTATGAATGAGTAAAAGAACGCTACTATCGGGAGGGAATCATGGAGACCATCGTCAAAGTCTTGGATGCTTTTCTGACATGCAAAAAGAAATCTAGTTTCAAAACCAAGTATTAATATCAATTTAACACCCCTCAACAGCCTTTTCACGCAATAAGTCTCGATGTGGTTGGCCCTCTACCCCAAACTATGGGTGGAAATCGATATATTGGTAGGGATTTATCACTTTACCAAATGTTTTAAGGCAGTGTTATCCCAGCTCAGATGGAAAAATCCTCGGCTACTTTCCTCCACCAGTATATCTTTACTCGACATGGTTGCCCCCAAGTTTTGCTCTGTGATAATGGTAAAAACTTCAACTCCCAAGTGGTGAAGATTCTTGCAACTTCCATGGCACACATCAGATTTTTGCGCCCCCTATAACCCTTTGATAAATGGTACTGTGGAAAGAGAAAATGTGACCCTGGTTTCTATATTATGGAAAATGCTACTTCAGATCCCCTCCACCGGGTTCAGTACTTACCAAGTGCCCTCATGGCGTACTACATCAGCTATCATCAGGTCCTTAAAATGTCACCTTTTCAAGTATTGTATGGACGAGAGCCTGGGGTTCCAGACTTATTTGCAAAAGATATCTTAACTGATAAGACTGAACTCAAGCAAGCTATGAAGAAGTCAGCCCAGCATATCATACAGTTGCAATCAAAAGCAATGACCAACTTAGCTAAGATAGTCACAAAAGAGGGTCAAGCCACAAATGAGCTCCAGGACCCTCTTTTTCCTTCCAAGTAGCTGACTTGGTGCTTTACTATCATAATTTTATCACCCCTAGAAGGGGGATACCTGAGTCCAACTGGGAGGGGCCATTCTAAATTCCATATAAGCGAGGGGATGAGAACTCAATCATATCCCTCGCCTCCAGATTTACCATAAATCGATTAAATGGCCTTTTCCTCCAACCATATTCTCCCTTCGACATTTTGAAGGGGGTTATGTCAGACATATGTCATCTCAGCTGCAGAGGAAGAATGTCTTGGGTCAAAACCAACCTAAGTGGGGAAATTTTGGCCATTTAGAGGTTTGTTAAACTGAAAGTTGATTTATCTAGGAGACAATGATTTCAAAGATATCCGCCACAAGACCCTGGAGAATTCTCAATGGAACCACAAATTGTGGTAACACCATTATGAAACCTGCTCGGGCAAGTAATGAAAAATCAAACAGTCAGATTTCCCTGACCAAACAATGGACCTTGGGGAAACCAGCGGAAGGTACTCCCCAACCATCACCAAGTTCTTCAAAGCACTTTTGCAGGGACCCCCTTTTATAGGCATGGCGGAGGTCCCCCAAGGTGAAAGTAATTTCTCTAGTGGTGATTAGTTGAAGTGCATCAAAACCTCATCACTTGGGTACATTCTTCCCCAAAACCCCAACCTTCATTTTCTCAAAAAAATTACTTACCTTACCAAAAATTTGATAGGAGCTAAACCCATATTACCTAATTAGGAAGCATCAAAACTATTCCAAACCTATCCCAAATTCCTCCAACCCTCAAAACAGTTAAATACTGAATTTCAAATATCAGAGGGATCAACTCTCTTTTACCCCCACGTGGCGCAAAAAATTAAAAAACCCTAAATTTTATTAATTTTATAAGTTTAATTATTTTTTATTCCTTTGGTATTAAACCCCCATTGTTGGATTTAGGGGGAAAAAGCACCAAGCGAGAATCAACTGATGCAAAATCCAACAACAATTCCAGTAACTATTCTCAATAGTATATGGGGCTGGAAGGCGAGTCAGTAAGAGCGTATGGCTACCAACCTGAAGGTTGCAGGTTTGATTCCCGCCTTCACACATCAATCGGGGTACCAGCCAAAGGAAGCTATTGGCGGTTAGTAGGTCTAATAACACGAAAACCTTACCCATGACGTAACCAAAAAATTTGAGTCCCAATCTAGAGGTGGAAAAAGTTTCTTTGACAGAGTTGACCCTGTTCAGGTTTCATGTCGTTTCTTTCTTTTGGTAATGCCTGTCCCCTGGTCAGCTTGCCTCGGTTAAATAAAATAATATTCTCAATAGTATTAATTCTTAATCAGCTCATACATTTTTTGGCTCCTTCATTTCCTATGGTATTGCAGGCTTTTATTATAATTGGTACCCATATTAAAGTTAATAACTAGGCAATCAGTCAATTTTGTTTTTATATAATCAGATAGGAACTTTAGTATTACTTCAGTGTTGTTTCAACATTTCTGGACTGGATCATCTTCATGCTCCCAAGAGTCAGGCTTCATGAGTGGTACATGTAATAGTTCTGTTTTGCTAATTCTAATTATAGTTAGGGCAATCTGGTCAGTCCATCTAGGTTTATGTGGTTTGTTAAAACTTGATGAACAATGTTCATGTCATAATGCTATAGTTCGATATATCATTATCTAGCCTTACTGCATATCCTTCATATTTTCAGCCACGTTAAAAAATTGTGATATATACCAAATGAAAATTTGTATTGTAAAAAAGGCTGAAATGTTTACACATGAGTAGAACTTCTTAGCATTCATTCAACATGACATTGTATATCATTGAGCTTTTGAAAGCGTATTGTTGTAATAGGATGCCAGACGGTTGATATTTTATTGTCTAATTGTAAGAGAATGACTCTTGCTGACATATAAAAAGCATCTGTAAAAAGGGTGAATGGCTTCCCAAAGTTCATATGTCACTAGATTTGTTCTTATTTTAACAAATTCTTAGTCCTGGATACAGTCTTTTAACTACTACACATAAAAAATCAACCAGAAAAAAGTTAGAATGGATTTAAATTCAAGGTATCAATGAACCAAAACGCACTCATAATTCCAGGGACACTGCAATTCAGATGCCTATATTAATTGAGGAACTAGATGAAATTTGAGGGAAAACAATTTCAAAGACAAACCAAAGGCCCCCACAAACTTAAATAGTTGTGAGGGCAACCGCAGGTCTAGCTTGGCTAGCCTGAAGGGTGGAAAATGGCTGTGAGGTTGACAAAATCTAAGGAATTAGTGGTTGCAATCCTTTGGAAGCATTGACAGAGAGAGCAGAAACTTCAGGAAGGTGGGTAGTCTACAGTGCGTGGAAGGCTTAATACCTTCAAGTGGTGGTTGCTGTCAAAGCTGCAGACATGGGTAGAGATTATGTTTAGGAGGAAAGTTGTAGGCTGCATGAGGGAGGCCAAGTTAGTGGAGCCCATTGTAGTAGATGTTTTTTTAATAAAAGAAAAAAATAATTTTCAATTTTACTGCTTTGATTTATTCAAGGTAATACAACCAGGAGACAGACATTACCAAAACTAAAATACTAAAACTTAACGTAACTATTCAATTCAAAAAAAAACGCCCAAAATGAGTGGATTGTATGATACACGCCAAAAGAAAACAACCAACCAGGTGGGGAAGCGGAAAAACCAATTATCCAACCATGGCGGAAGGGGAGGGGAGATTGGGGGGCTCATCTTTGGCAGCAGCTTCCTCATCCCAGAGTGGGGCACTTGTCAAGGAGGAGAGCAAGGGTGTTGGGGAATTGGCATAATGTGGTTCAATATCACTAATGATTGGTATATCATGGAAATTGCCAGCTAAGAAAATGGCACTGATATATTTGGCTAAAGCTTTTTTGGCTTTATGCGGGCGTCTGGGAGTTTAATAAATGTGGCAATGTTGTTTTGGGTAATCTTAACTTTAGGATTCCGTGCTACAGTTACCACTTTCTGGATAGCGTCTTTAACATCTTTGTGTAATTGTTTCACTGTATTCTTACTTTGTGAGGTGAGGGTTGAGGGGATAACAAGAGGGAGAATACCTCCTGTGAGCACCGCCACTGATTTGGTGACTGCTTTGCGGAGGGGATGACAATCTGTCGTGGCAGATGCTTCAACTGCAAGCTGGTGGTCACTGCAAAATGATTCATCATTTGGCTGTGTGGCATATAAATGAGGGGGGTATTTTACATCCCATTCTGCATTAATGAACTGCTCGATTTGTAGAGATGGTTTTCAATGAGATTACCTGTTTTATAATCAGCCAATAACTCCCATGGGTTCTGGTTGAATTGAATTAAGGAATTGGCGTATGTTTGAGGTATGGTTGGTTTGTTGGAGGAAGCATGGGATTGAACTGGGGTCCAAAATTGCGCTTGATTGGAGTGATCATATGTGGTACTGGTGCAAGGAGGAGGCTGATTGGTGGCTGCAGGTGCAGCTGCAGCATCAGGTTTTGAGGGAGGGGAGGTAGGTTATACCCCATACCAGAACTGGCACAGGGTGGGCGGCGGATTGGAGGCTGGAAGACGAAAATCATAGCAATCAGAAGTAGCTGAGGAGGGGCACTTTCGTTTCAAGTTGTCCAGCTTAAAACAGGATGGGCAGATCATCCGCCTGCCCTTGACATGGGCCAAAACAGATGGTTAGGGGCAGAAGGAATGATGGCGCGAGGGGGCATTGATATGCCAATTTATTAAATTCAGGGCTGATTGTGGCATACGTTCAAGGCCCAGAGAGCGTGTGGCCTCATTTGGGACCAAAAATTGTAAGATTGAGTTGGAACCATAGGTTGCTAAACTGTCCATCAGATCCTGATGGAGCACCGCAGGGAGAGATGGGTAGGTAAACCTGTGAAATGAACCAACAAAGTGGTGTCCTCTGGGAGCCAGGTCCAAATTGTGGGAAGAGGGGTAGTATGGAATACCAGAGGCACAGTTGCCGCAGTGGCAGCATCAGCTTCACAGGTTAAGCTGAGATCAAAATACCCCTTATAGGAGTAGAAATCTATATAAAACTGGCAGGAGTCATCACCGCCTGACCCATTTCAATAATGGATTGGTCATTTTAGGGGAAATGTTTCCCATATTTGACCCTAAGGCTGAAATGCATGTTGCTCCAGGGGAGCACCAGGGGCAATAAGGTACTGCTTGTGTACAAGTGAGGTGGGCATCAAGATCCTTAAGAGGAAGAATAATCCTATGGTTTGGTATGACTGTGCGAGCCAGTCTGAGTGCATTTTCCTGCCGAATGGAAAAGGCAGGGGAGTTTTTGCTTCTGCCCCTCACTTGAGCAGCTGGCGGGGGAATTTGAGGACATCAGAGCATTACTATAGCGGGGAGATCATAGTTTGCTTTTTTTTAATATTTGCTTGAAAAGTTATGCTAGTGGGAAAAGGGTTAACTTTCAATTTTATAAAGGGAAGATTTTTGTATTTAGCAGAAAATTGAAAATCAAACAGAGCTGGCCCCACCAGTTAGCAAGCCCTTTTTGCATTCTTGAAGCGAAATTTAATATCCCAACCCAATTTTAAGGTTGAATGCCTTCTGATAAAGCTGAAATAGTTGTAATCAAAATGTAAATTTATAAATTAATTTCTCGTTAATTATATACGAACAACTTGGAATTTCAAGTTTGAGTTATATGTCATAAAAAATGGAAAAAGTTTGGAACAGAGGCCCATTTTTATGAAAAGAAAAGGGTTAAGCCAGAAATGGAAATGAGGACAAAAAGTAAGAGTTGGAGCAGAGGAAAGATTTGATGGTGGGCAACAAACTTCAGCTAATTAACTTAATTGGGATCAGCTTGGAGTTTATGGATGTTGAGTGTTAGGTGAGGCTGATAGTGGCTGTCAAAGAATATTAGTTTTTTTAATTTAACAGCCAGAACTGCCTTGGGACTATTTTTGGGAGGTGTGCTCTGAGAGGGTGAGGTTGGTGTTGGCATCAGCGTTTTAATAGCTGGTGAGAACTTAGGTTATATGGGCGTGAGATTTGGTGGCCTAAGCCCTGAGTCCCTGCTTCAAAAGTCTATACCTCTCAGCACATGAGAGAAATCTCTTTGAAGCAAGTATGACATGGGAGCAGAGCTAGTGAAGGACATTGTAACCTTGCCCTTTTGATGGAATGGCGCAGACCAAGAACTCATCTACAGTATTATTCAAGGTTCCCCTATAGAGAGGAGTGGGAGGGCAGAAGGTTGCCAGTTTTCTTTTTCTGAAAGGGAAAACCTCCCAATCCAGCTGTAGGGGTGCCGCCTCAAGACTTGCATTACCCTTTCTTATTAGGACAAGGTTTATCCAATTGGGGATGTGAGGTTAAGGCTTAGTTTTTGTGGGAAGGGGGGAAGCTTAATTGCAAGTATGTTCTGGGTTTTCTGAGTGGGACGGGGTGCTATTGGGTGAATGAGGTTGAATTCTTCCATGATGTACTTACAGTTGGCGCAGTACTTGGCACTTCCCAGGAATTTTCATAGTCAAGTTATCCCTTCCAAGAAAGGAGGTACTGAATTCTACGCTGGGACTTTCTGGATGCTAAAACTTCTTCCACCTCTACTTCCATATCATCATCCATATGATTGGTTCTGGGTACATGCCATGGAGCCCTTAAAGGGGGACAAGAGTGAGGAGTGGTAGACCGCATAAAACTTCCGGTGTTCTGGCAGTTGAAGGCGGCAGTCAACTGATGACAGTACCTCCTGAACTGGAAAGGGTCGAACATGGTTACATTAGAGCTTTTATGGGGCACTTTTATTTGCAGGTTGCATGCATCCAACATTACTTAGGACCCAACTGATAATTCATGTGCTGGGAGTCGCTTCTTATCAGCAAATTGATTATAGTCCTGGATGGGTAGAGTAAGGTGCTTCTGAACAAGAAGCTGTGTTTTCAGATATGTGTACAAGTTCAGCAGCTGCTGGAATTGGAGCCTTGATTTAAAGGCCTACCATGAAGGAGGGTCATATCTGAGGGTTACTTGGAAGGGGGAGCAGCTTGTGGAAGTATGCAAGGATCGTTGTAGGCAAATTGAGCTAAAATTAGGTCTGATGCCAAGGGCATTATGGTTGCAGTTTTATAACAGCAAAGATATTGTCTAAGAATCTGATATACCCTCTCAGTTTGGCCATCTGATTATAGTAGAAATGCTGTTGGATGGCAGGGTTTGATTTCAAATAAGAAAGGATGGCTTCCAAGAGACGTGCAGTGAATTGGGGCTACCAGTCACTGATAATCTACTGAGCACCCCAAATTGAGCAAAGACGTGTCTGAAATATACCTTGCTGTCTACTCGGCTTTGATAGTTGTAGAACAGGGGATAAACAATGAGTATTTAGTAAGAAGATTAACAACTAACATATTAACATTGAAGCCTTATGAGGGAAAAACCACTATAAAACCCATCAATACTGAGGTTCATAGTCTAGAGACCTGAAGTAAAGGGTGGAAGAGGCCATTTCTTGCCAGACCGATAAGGTTTGGCCCTAGAATAAGTAGTCTAAATGGTAACCCATTTTTAAATTTCTCAGGAGAAGTCTAATCAGTTGTAGGAACTCTTTACCAAATCTGCGCATTTCCTAGCCACAGGGTGACCCAAGAGGGGTGGTTCAAAATGTTATTTCATTACATGCTCTTTGAGTGAAAGGGGTATATAAAAATACCTCCTGAAGTAGATCACCCTATCCTTGAGTGCTTACGTGACATGGTGGGTGGTCTCAATAATCGGGAGAAAAAATCAAGACTTTCATGCAAGCAGTTTGTTTATCGAGGACATGTTGTAGAAGAGGCAGTGAGGTGTCAGATGCGGCGAGCAAGATGTTGGAAGGTTCAATGGAGAGGATAATGGCTGAAGGGATAACTGTAATAAAAAGTAATTTATCTGAGCAGGGCCAAGGGCTGGGTTGCGACTTATCATGTCTGGCAATAAATGCATGACCCATATAAAAAACTGATATCTAAATGTGAAGTTAGAGATGTCACATTAGGTTTGAGCTTAGCAATGTGACAACTTCTGGAGAATGGAACAATAAATCAGAGATGGTGGCCTGTGAGTACTTTGACTTCATGTCAGGCTTTAGGGAGGAGATAACACCAGTGCATGAAGAATAATGCAACTGCAGCCAGCTCCTTATAATAGATAGCCCAAACCTGTTCAGTAGATCTAAACTTGTGGGTAAAGTATGCAACTGGATGCTCAAGCCCATCATGCTCATAAAGAAGAATAGACCCAACAGCCACCGCAGAGGCGCCACAACCCACAAGCCACAATGAACGGCTTAGAGGTATCCCATAAAGAAGGATGGGGCATTAACAAAGGTTTCCTTGATGGCCTAAAGGGCTTTCTGGAAGGCTGAGGACCAGACAAAGGGTGGTGCAATTGCCAGTAAAGAGGTGCAGAGGTGCTGCAAACCGGTAGATTGCAGGAAAAACCTTCTTCAGGGAAATAAGTGTGCCAAGGAAGCACCGCAGCTGCTTCTAGGTTAAGGTGTAATTATGATCATATAGTATCTGTTAAAAATTGGCGATATGGTCTGTTATAATTCAGCGAAATTATTGAGATATGCCTAAAGTTTTTGCGCAGAGTCAGGCCCACTGAGAAATGCATAGACATTATGGAGATCGTCGTCCTCAAGAAAAATTTAAAAGATATAATGAAATATAAAGCAATCTCTTCCGCCACACTACTTTTTTTGTAATATAAACTAGCAGATTTTTTCTGCTCCGCTCACTTCTTCCTACTAACAATCCTCTTCTTTAAATCTTCTCATATTTCTTATATGTTAGTGACTTTGGTCATACTGAACCATTTGCTTAGACTATTAATTCACCATATTTTCATTGGTTCTTTCAGATTCTACATCCATTGAATACATGATCACCTAGTTCGTGGTAATTTACCAATAATTTGTCATGCATAAATATCTACTAATCTCCTTATTTAGAAGCAATCCAATTTCCATCCATTCTAACTTAGTATCGCCTTGTCCTAAGGCGCTAAATATTCATACTCTATAATTATTTTGGCAGATTCTAGCCGATCTGCCATGGCTATTTCAGGCTTATCATTAATCAAATTAGAACATCAACATTACCCCTCTTGACTGGATAATAAAGACTCCTATTGCTTAAATGCCTGGAGGAACTTCGCTTGAACTTGGTTAGTAGTCTGACCGCTTGTGGGTCCTTGATGGTATAGGCGTCAACACCCATTCTATCAATAACTTTTAAAGGACAATCTAAATAATGGCCAATTTGTGTTTTCGCCCAATCCCATGATGATCATGGAATAGAACCATGTCCCTCTTTTGAACTGAACTAGACCACTATCTCATAATTGGTTATCTGCCCAATTCTTTATCTTCTAGCTAAGCTGAATGAGTACACTTTGGTTTGGAATTTGATTAGCATGTCAGCTAGGGTCATCAAATAACGTTGGGGGTCCATTACTCAGTATCTCCTACGCAGGCATAGAGCAGTGCCAGAAGAGCAGGGTGTCATCCATACAGTAATTAAAAAGGCTTTTCCTCATGGCAGAATGATAGCTAATATTATAATCAAAGACGGCGGTGGACATGAGGGAACTCCAGACTGAAGGTTAATCCGCTACCAGTTTATGGATTATGTTCACTAAAGGCCCATTAACCCGCTCAACCATCCCATTAGACTCAGTGTGGTATGGGATCATTAGAACGCCACGGATGGCCATAAGCTTGTTCAGCTTCAGAAGGATGTGGGAAGTGAAGTTTTTTCTGTTAATTGGTAAGAAGAAACTGAAGGCATCCAAGTCTCTGGATAATACATTCCATTATGAACTTGGCCACTGTGACCACCCCCAAATCCTGTATCACCTGCACTTTAACCCACCTGATCAAGTGGTAGATTGCCACCAGAATATTTCTGGACCTGTTAGCTCCTATTGGCAGAAGGCCAACAACATCAATAGAAACCTTGTGCCTATCAAAGTGCAGTTTCCCCAAATTGGTATGAGGTCTTCTGCCAGAACAGCTTTTCCACTTGGCAATGGTGGCAGCAGGAGATAATTTAAAGCACATCAAAGTTCATGCTTTCCCATAATACTAAGGTTGCAACAATTTCATTGTTTTGCGCACGCCACCATGTCAACTGCTTTGTGGTGCTATAATAAAATTAGTTCATGATAAGGGTCGCTGGAAATTCACCATGGAATCGCCAAACCTCATGTACAGCTCATTATTCATTTGGAAGGTAAAATCTTGCATCTCATTTAACGTTGTTATGAATTCAGGCGGTTCATCATCATATGTTCTGCTGAGCAATTTATTGTATATAACGTCGCTCAGATCTTCTGTGACAGCCACCGTTGGAAATAATAACATCCAATCGGTGTTCTGGTGTTTTGCACCAGGTTGGTGGAGGATTTCAAAGTTGTAAGCCTTTAAATTAAGAGCCCATCACGCTAGACGCCCCTTAAACCCTCTGAAATATTGCCTAGCATAACTACGCATGATCTGTTATGACAAAAACTTTACCCCTTGCAAATAAACAATAAATTGCTTATATGCATAGGTCACCACTAAGCACTCCCACTTGTTACAGTATAGTTATGTTCATGGCAATTTAAGCTCTGACTGCAGTATGCAACTGGGTGCTCCTCCCCTCATTATCCTTTTGCAATAGGACTGTTCCACAGAGGAAAGGGATGCATTTGTCTGAACAATTAATTAATTTAGCACTAGTGGCGCCCAACCCAAAAGAGGAGCCCTTCACGCATCTTTATTTGCAAAAGGTCAAACAAAGGTATTATTCGTAAGTAAAAGATTCCTAACATGGCTTTTTGGCTAATAACTTAAGATGCCATATCAGAAGGGGATGAGGGGATGAGTAGATCTCCATCCAGTGTATATAAAAGGACACGTGACATGGCAGACATTATTGGATTGGGTCATCAGCGGAATGGGGTTGAAGGTTGTCAGGATAAGGGTTATCTTCATTTATGAGTCCAGCAGTATGCATAGTTTTGAGATACTTGGCAAGTTGGAATTTAGCATGCTTAATCAACTCCAGAATACATGAAAAGCTTTAAATTGTTGATGGGTTTGGGAAAAAAATTAGGTTAAACAGGAAAAGTTTCTCTGTATCCATATATGCACAATCTGCATGTTGAGGTTTTTGCCTATATCTCATCCAGCTAGATTACCAGGGATCACTAGGGGGTAGATCCCTAATATAAGATGAATTAGATATATGTTGATTAAGATCTCAGGGTAACTATTTTTGGAGGAATTTTTGGTTATTCGCCTGGGTCAGATCCATCAGGGATCGATCTGGATGAATGCTTAATATCTTGTTAGGCATATTTGCTGATGAATTAGGAGCATCTGATAGTTGATCAACTATCATTTGTACCGATTAAAATTGGTCAGGAATCATCACTGACTGATTGGAAATTTAAGGATTATGTTTCGAGGTGTGTGATGCTGCATGCAACTAGTGAATTGATTAGTTGGTGCGTGACCTGCCTTAATGGGTAACAAGTCCCCTTTCCTAAACAGGTCATTTTGCCAGATAAGGTTGGTTTGCTTGGATTGAGAGGAAAACGTTAAGGACACGTTTTTGACTCTTTCTGTTTTAGGTCTTGAGGGTGTCTAGTGATGGAATCCTATCCAGGATGAGGAAGATCATAACTGCTGAGACAATGATGAGTAATTAAATGTCAATGGATCCATTTCATTGAGGAGGTGCTAACTGAGGGTTGGGCGCCAAATGCCCTGCTATAAATTCCCTAAAAAATTCACAAATAAAATATCAAAATTATGAGATCACTTCTACTCAAGGTTAAAAAAATAGCAGATCACTTTTACTAGAGTATTAGCTTAGTAAATTTTATCAGAATTCATTTTGAGTTCTAAAATTTCTCTGGGATATTATTGCTGTGTGTGATAATTGGGAGACTCTTTAAGATAAAGAGTAAGGATCTGAGCGGGGATCCAAAAAGAAGCTGAATTGAATTGGGATTGCTTCTGACTGTGTGTTAAACCAGAGAAACTGTAAACAGGTATCTTAGCGTAGATTGAGCTAGGTGGTAAAATGAAACAAATCCCTATTCAGGACATCATAATTATATGTAGAGGAAACAATAGCTGAGCGTTGGACAAAATCTAATAATTTTCATTCAATTATGGATAATAGTCGCCATACTATTATCAACAATTATATCAACTACTATCTTGTATAATGAGGAGAAGTGCACAAAACATGAACCTGTGAAAGTAATATATTTATAGGGGTTATTAGCTGAGAATAATCAGGAAACCTATATATTTTTACACTTCCCAAATGCAATCTCTTCAATTAGCGCCTGGACATCATCAGGGAAATTGGGCAGGAAGTTTGGCCAAGGAATTCCATTTAGAAGTGTCTCCATTGCTGTATGGAGGGCTTGGTAGTAAGGAACGTTAGCAAGGGCATTGGCCTCCTCAGGTGCCATTTTATTTAAGGTTGTGTAAGTAGGGAAGTCCTTACAAGGGCGAAATTGGCAATGAGGATTTGAATCAGGTGGGTCTACAAAGTATTCCAGCCAATAAATGATGGGATTCTTAGAATTGCCACCTCATCATCATTCACCCATTTGAGAGATTTGAAAAGACTTTGATACGGGATTACTCAGTCCAGAAACAGGAGCTGATTGGCCAGGGCCGGAACAAAAGGCCTCAAACCTTTGACAAAAGTTTTGACTGAGGATTGAGCCATAACCCAATCTGAAACTGTTTTATTTAGCTGATTTTTATTGGCTAGCCCAAAGGATTCTGAGGCCATCGTGTGTATGGGAAGGGGAGGAATGGCCAAACACCACTCAAAAGCTGATGCAAATTTGGTGATGGGGCTAACGATGGAGGGAGGGCAGTGGAAGCTACTGCAACATCAGGGTTAGGGCACTTGCACTTTAAATGATCAAGTTTGAAGCACAAAGGACAAACTGCTCGCGATTGTTTTCAACATGAACGCAGTTTGGGTGGTCTGTGGTGGAGCGGATACTGATATGAGGGGAAATAGCGAGGTGGGTGTCATGATGAAAGGGATAAATGGTTGCAAATGCATGAGGTCCTTCCAGTAAGCTGTCTCCATTTGGAACCGCAAACTGGAGAAGGGGATCTGAGCCATAAGTGGCTAATCCCTCCACCAGCTCATGGTGAAGCTGGAAAAGGGGAGATGGCTTGCCAGCCCAGGGAACTGAACCACCAAAGTGGTGTCTGCTAACAACTAAGTATGTCTGGTTGGATTGTGGGTGTTTTTACAATTAAGTGGCACTGTTGCTGAAGCCATGTCATTGGCTTCACTAGGGAATCCTAGATCAAAATACCCCTTAAAGAGTTGTAAATCAATAAAACATGCTGGTTTAAAAACTTCCTGAGCCATCTCAATGATAGCAGCACTCGAGTAAGGGAAAAATTCCCATAATTGACCTGAAGGCCAAAGTTCAGATTGCTCTGAGGGAGCATTATGGGGCTTCTCAGCACTACCTGAAAGCGTGCGAGGTGTTTAGAAAGGTCCAAAGGGGGGACAAAACGGCCGTTGGGATTAGGGTGCAGGCAGAGCCTGCCCAGGTGTGCTTCAGCTTCTGCCAAAACACACCAGGAGGCGGCGCACCAGCACCCCGTGCGGGGGGAGTGGGCATCACATCAAAAGAAATTAGATTGGAATGGCTTGACTAATGAGGTTGTACTTTTTAAACTTTTTTAGAATAGTATTTTATTAAAATAATGATCAAAGAGAAAAGTTCTTATATAGACAGAGGTTTAGTTGATATTGCTCTTATTAATGTTAATCTATCATACTTTGATATACATATCAAGTTAAAAAAATACTTTATTAGCTGCAACGCTATGGTGAAGAATTATCCCCATTCATATTGACAATTATCCTTTACTGTTTTGTGAAGATTTTTCTAAATCACTATTTTACACTCATTACTGCGCCATATCTGTAAATTCCTTGGCCTACTATCAAGATGGACTAAGCCTTGCATCCATTCAAAAAAAGCGTTCAACCCTAGGGTCCTGTATGCTACCCAAATTGATGATCAGGGATACCCTAGAAGAGAGTTTGTATCTTCTATCACTCTCATCATACCATGTCTAACTTTCACCCTGCTCCCAAGTCTGTTATATTTTCTGATTCTGTGGAGTATTTTGTGCAGAAGATCATAAAGCTTTGTTTAGATTTAGAAAATCTAATCATACCTGCGTAGCAATTTTTCTTTACCACCCAAACAAGCAGCTCAACCAAACTTTTCTTTCTCGTTGCAATCACTATTGCAACCTATTCAATTCAAGACTTATCTAGTTTGATAATCTCACAGAGGAGATTAGCCTGCGCCCATGTCAGGGAGCAGTTGGGCAAGCAAGGTAAGAGGAGCAGGTGGAAGGCCCGCGGCCTCCAAAATTTGAAAACTCCCCGGAGAATCCAGCAGAATAGACAAAAATCTTAAAAAACTGGCAGTCACAATTTCCCCAGAGATACTCATGTGGCAAGCATGATGCAACCAGTACATCAACACGCCACACCCCCAGCCACTTTCGTCGGTAGAATTTGGAGTCTGTGTGTATCTGGACATCCAAAAAACGGCCTTATGGGAAAAATTTTGTGAAGATGTACACAAAGTTTTCCCAACCGCGGTGTACGTTGCACCTCACTCCATGTCACATGGTTGGCTGGACCTAGGTTTCGAAAGCAAAAAAGCAGCAGATGAGGCTGCAGCAGTGCGCATAGTGGTCAACCTCCCCAAAGGGCAATGGGTCATCGAAACCAAACACACTAGATGGACAAAATTAAACCAAATTTTCCTCACGTTTGACTTTTTGCCTACTACGGTAAAATGTGACATTTTGGAACAACACCTGAAAGATGGTCTCGCCATATATGGCGAAATACAATCTTTTTAAATACAATGCTTCACGCTGATGCCACACCTGTGCACTGGCAAAGCCATCGCAGTTCTGACCCCAACTGAGGAGATCGCAAAGGACCTAACCCAGATCCTGCACTCCACTTTTATTGATATTGCAGGGCATATCACCCACCCATTCTGGGTAACCGTGGACAGCGCGCCCCCCATTTGCACCCACTGTGACGCGTTCGGCCATAAGGCACATGCATGCCCTATCAAGGAGGGCGTCACATTCTAAGAGCACCCCTCGGCGGCCATGGCCAGTGGAGAGGTGCACTATGAACCAACTGCAAGCACCAAGGAGGCTTTCCCATGGGGAGCACAAGGCTGCTACCTATTGGTAAAGCCTATCTCCCCGCAGGAGCAGAAGAAGGCCAAGCAGGCCCATAGGGCTGCGGCCAAGGAAGCAGCCAAGGCCACCACCACTATCCCACACTCACAACGCCAGGAGGACATGGAGACCTTCATGACAGAAGCAACTCGGGAATCCATCATCCAATCAGATTGGGAAGCCCATGCCAAGTGGGCCACTCAATCTGAGGATCCAATGGGAGATTCAATCTCACCCAATCGTTGTACCCAAGCTTCGGTCAAAACTGACTTGGGACCTATCCCAACTGAAAAAATTTTTCTTTACCCGCTCAACGGTGCACCAAACTCATCTGCACCGCAAAAAATTCGTCCGACGTCGGGAAAACAAAAAGTGAAGGCCAAAGCCAACGCGACTCTTTCTGCAAAAATCAACAAAAACTCCGATAGCGTTGCTGCTAACACCCACACTGCTGTGAAAGCCCGTGGGGACCTAGAAGAGGCTGGTGGGCCTGGGGGCCCACCCCTCGCACCTAAGGTGTGATGGGGGAAACCTTCACTCTAGGGACATTGAATATCGCCAGACTCAAGGCCTCCCCATCCCAGGCTAGGAAACTGAGTTTTTTACAACACAATTTACCTGTGGATATCCTGGCCATCCAGGAGTCCCACTGTCCACGAGGTTACAAGGAAGATTGGAAAACAATGCTCCTCCCATCCCTATCCTTTTGGTCAAAGCACTGTGGGGTGCTAATTTGGAAAAATAATTTTTTCAAATTCACATCCTCAGAAACATTCCTAAATGGCTGAGTGCTTGTCATCACCTTCTCGTGGGCTGATGTAGCGCACGCAATTGTCAACATCTATGCTCCAAACGGTGCACACAAGTGTCAGGAATTTTTCTCATTGGTCAAATCCCTCCTGCTACCCCCTGATTCTTTCCTAGTCGGTGACATGAACTGTTGGCTAACCTCACCAACGGACTGGTGGCCTCCCTCACCCCATGCCCCACAGGGTCACGTAGAACTACACATTCTAAAGGCCACCCTTGGGTTAATAGATGCGCTGCCATGACATGCCCCACTGCTCGAAAACATGATGCGTCCCCACGCCCACAACAGCCAATTAAGGTCCATGACCCGCATTGACCTTATTCTAACGCTGGCGAAATTACAACCCCATATCTCCCACTTCAAAACAGCGAAAATGGAATTCTCTGACCACCAACTGGTCTCAATAACCTACCACTTACCCATCACAGTTGCAAAGGCCCCACATTGACAAAATCTGCCCCCCCGAGCTCGCATCACCAGGATTTTCCATGTGGGTGGAAGAGGCAACTTTGGCAAAATCGTTTGTTGCACCGTTTTGCGCGGACCCCATTTCCACATGGGCAACTTTCAAAGAGGACACCATCTGCCACTCTCGCCATCTCTCCTCCAGATACTCATGAGCCACATTGGCGGTTATCTCGCACACTCTGGCGGAATTGGCCAACTTGGAGTCCAATATCCCAGCCACAGGATACAGCCCTGCATGGGGCTGGAAGTGGGCGGAGGCAGCCGCCCACCTCAACGCACTCGAAAGGCAACACAAACATCAGGTTTGTGTCCAATACAGCCCCACACGAATCACTAAAGGTGACAAGTGGACCGCATACTTCTTTAAAAAAAATTTTGCACCACGCCAGAGCGTGGCCTGCACACAGGTGTGAAGATCGGATAATTACATTGTGGACACACTGGCTGAAGTGGCAATCAAAATGCAAAAATATTACTCCAAGTTATGCCGAGCTGAACCAATTCAGCCAGCTGAAGTGGCGGAATTTCTTGACTGAGCTCATATCTGCACCATTTTCTGATACCCGGAAATAATGAATTTAATTACTCTGAACAAATTATGGATAGCCATTCGCGGTGCGCTAAACTGAAAATGCCCAGGCCCAGATAGCATTCCATATGAGTTCTACAAAAAATATTTCAAATATGTATCCCCATTGCTGCTCGCCTCACTTAACCAAAGCCTGTTGGAAACGCGCCTCCTACCAGGAGGACATGAGGCCTTTACTGTCACACTCTACAAGAAAGGGGATAAGCTTAACTTAGCCAACTGGCGCCCCATTTCTCTAACAAACACAGACACCAAAATCTTAACAAAAATCATGGCTAACCGTTTAGGGATTGTAGCATCTGCCTCCATCTCCCCAGAACAATTTGGATTCATCCCCAGAAGGTCAATTTGGGATAACGTGCACTCCGTGGCTAATGCATGTCAGTCCACAGCCTCTGGGGCACTTGTATTCTTGGACCAACAGAAGGCCTATGATAGAGTAAACTTGGAATACCTAAGGGCCTGCCTCCATCAATTGGCTACTCCCCCGCTTCATCAACTGGGTGATGCTGCTCACAGAATCTGCAACAATGGCAGTGCGTGGCCCAGGCTTCCTAACGGAAGTAGTCCGCCCTCAAAGGGGCTTGTGACAAGGGGACCCCCTCAGCCCACTCTTATACAACTTCAGCCTTGACCCACTACTGCGAAATGTGAATGCCCAACTCACTGGGGTCCATGTGCCAGGCCAAACCCCAGTCAAGATGATGGCATTTGCAGATGACTGCGTGGTGGGTGTGTCTAATAATAAAGATGCACGCGCGCTTGAAGCCCTTATCCAGGAATATTCCTGGGTGAGCAACGTGACACTGAATGCCTCCCAAACTGAAATCATCCTCCTTGGTCGGTTTCAGAACTGCTGGGCCCCAGCAATTAGTTCCCAACATGGCCCATCTGCTCGCCCACGTCCTCGTCCTACCAGCTCAACACACACCGCCCCACTGGTGCTCCCCTTCATGCCACGCCCTACCATAGGACCGGTACGCAATCTGGGCGTGTGGATGGAGGCAGGCGGATATGCATCAGCAGTAATGGAGTGCCATATACTGGACAACGTGATGAAGCGAATCGCCTCTCTCAGAGCCCACCCTACTACCCTCACTGGCAGGCTTGTTCTAGCCAACTCTATGCTCCTATCCAAAGTCTGGTTCGGAGCCCACGCCATCCCCTTCTCCCCAAGATTCTTCAAATCCCTGTATGACTTGCTGCAAGGATGACTTTGGTCAGGCCGCCCCTCTCCTCAGTTCACACAAGAGGTACAGGGGCTACCCATCCATGATGGCGTGATCCCCATTCGACCCCATGTCCTATCCAGGGTGGACTACCTGTACATGATGGACATCCCTTATTCCACTGAGACCCAAAGACTATCTGGAAATAGGCACACCATCCTCTGTTGCACCCTCAAGTTCGCTCCCATGTGTGGCGCTGCCTGAGGCGGGTGTATCATACAGCTGAGCGCTCTAACGCTTTACACTCATCCTGTGTCGTGTGTGGCCAGTATGGAACGCTGTTCCACCGCCTGGAGAAGTGCCCCACCTCTAAAGTGATATGGCGCGAAGTTCAACGTCTGCTGGGCCAAGATCAAACGCATCCCTTCAGTCTGTCAAGAGATATGTTTGCTTTATCAATGGCCTCCTCCTGGCCACCCTCCCTCCGTTCTCTGGTGGTTGCAATCGCCATGTGGACCATCCACACGATCGTCTTAGATGCCATCGCAGGCTCCACCCCCACCCTCCCAGAAACTGTCCACAGATTCCGGTCTCATTTGGTGGACCACATCCAAGCATGGATGTTTGGATACCTCCCACCGCGTCGCCAACAGCTGGTCTCCTCCTGGTTCCCAGTCTGGTTCATCAAATCAGACCCCTTCCTCCACACGTGCTCAATAGTGGCTACGGCCCCTTCACACGTCCCCTCCCCCTCCCCATAAGTGGCGTTCCCGCTGGCAACAAGAGATAGCATCGCTTCTCTGGGGTGCCTCCCCTGGTACTAAGTTTGTCTTTCCTGAGTCATATTCGGAAGTGTTCGTCCCATGGTCAGCCTTCCCCATAATAAATATAAAATATAAAATATAACAAGCAGCTTAGCCAGGGTATTATAATGTAAAGAATTAAATACTTGGGATAATCCTAAGCAAAAACACTTTGAAAAGCGAGCTGCAAAAAAGCAGATAGTCAAAAAGGAATAACGAAAACTTGGAATCAAACCAATCAAAAGATTTTAAAATCAGCAAACCAATTTTGGATGTTAAAAGCATACCAAAACAAATTAGAATACCGTAATAATATTGACTTATACTAGCATAGTTAAAGGTCATTTAAAACGATGAGGTTAACACTTATTGAATTAAAAATTTAGCATTTAAACCTGCCTTAATGGATTACAGAATAGCATTGATGATCATTACTTACTTAAACCCAATCTAAGCTTACAACTATATGTCCTTTTATATAACCTAGCACCCTGCTAATGGTATAGTGTTGGACTATTACTTTATTTTCCTAAAAGTAAAAACTTTTCCTTAAAAATGAAAAATCGTTTTACTTAACTTTCTCCATATTAACGCTTCTTGGTAGAGTAATATGAGGCCTGTATAAGGCCTCCTATAACATCACAAGCTGTGGAAATGTCGCCAGCTAAAGGTATACTTGCAACGTCTGTACTGAAATTAGAACGCAGAATCAACCCAAAGCATATCAACTATTCCTTATAATTTATAAATCACAAATAGCTTCTCAACCTAGTAATCTTCGTGATACAGACACAGTGATGTCATGCTGTTTGTGGATCCTTCTTCTGGCGTTGAATCATTCTATTCTGGAGCCTAATATTCTCTTGGCACGTTGATCCTAACACAATATCCAGTCCTTAAATATTACTATGAAAACTTTGGTTCATATCCTTTTGGTGTGGATCAGGAACTCACAGAGCAACGCAAATTAGGCTTAGCAGTGATTCTCACCCCATATTTATGGATCACCTGTGTTATACTCTTAACTTTGGGCTTATCTAGGTAATGAATTCCAAGCACCCACCTTACTCTATTAAGTTTATTGCTCCTGTAGTCAGAAGTTCCTCTTGTTTGTTGACTAATGAGCTTATCTTGTCTTAGTAATTCAAAAAGTGTTTACTAACATTGTCACCATGCCCCTGCTAATATTATTGATATATATCAGGGTCTTTTTGTGACACAGACGTTTGCAGACGAGAACCTATTAACCTCTACTAAAGTTTCTGAAAAATCTATAAGATACAGAGAAATCTTGGTTGCTTTAACATAAACCCACCAAGTATGAGTTTCCATCCATCACTGCCATTGTCTCAAATTAGCCCTAAGGAAATTTAAAATTACAGTAGACCAATGACCCAACAGATACACCATACACAATATAATCAATAAATCAGATAGAATTATAACAGATTTTGAATCCAGTTTACAAGGATATATTAATGCTTGTCATCTCTTTGACCCCAATGATCTACAATCAGCCCCTATGTCATATGCTCAGGCAACGCAATGCTCTCTCAGTTCAGTAATAGAATAAGAAAGTGCCTTATTATTTCAATGGGTAAAGAATTTAGGACCTGTCATCTTTCTCCCTCAACTCTTGAATAATTTTATATTACCGCGCACTTAATTCCCATTTAATTTTCATATTACAGTAGAGCAACGCAAGATGGAAATACATTCCCTGGAGGACCTGGAGTCACAGGCAATTATATTGATCTGAATTTGCCGAAAGCCTTAGATTTAGAAGTCATAACAGGTGCTCCAGTATTGTGTACTTCCTGAATTCCATGATCACTCTCCTCTTGCCCAAGCCACTTCAGTTTGTTACCTATATAAATAGTTTGTGGCCAATTTTTCAACCATTACAAGATTTTATACCCTATGATCTTGGGGGTAAATTGGCGCTGTTAATTGTTGAACCCTAACTGAATAAAGTTATTCTGACCTTTATCTCACAAAATATCATTTTGATGAATTTCTGTTAAACAAAAATGTTAAGAACAGGTTACACTGTGGAGGAAATGAAGTATTACCTTACTGAAGTCAAGCCTGCTCTACACACTATGTTATAAACCTTGATTCCTCCGGATAAGTCTTTAATGTGAAGGACGCAAATTGTCTCCCAAATCGCTCAGAGTTTTATCTGAGCTTCCAGCTGGAGATTGCCCTCATCAAAATAAAATATTCCTTTTATCCTTAAACATATAAAGAGGATCAAGCTCTAAAAGTTTGAATTGATGAAATGATGGTGTAGGTAGGATGATTATGTAAACATCTCCCATTGATCCACAGTAGTGTTATCTCAAAAACATTATATTACCCTGCAACCCTGCGTTGATTATGGACACTTAAACAGTATTACAGTCTCAGCTACATATTCTATACTTTTATAAGCTGTTATTGCCCAAGCAATTTTAGTCTAAAGACTTTTACAAACTTGACTTTGTTGATGTGTTCTACTAAGTGCAAATTAAGTCTGGACTTGAAAGGCTGATAGCACTCCATAGGTTTTATGGAATATGAGCTCAAAGTAAATATAATATTTAAATTCACCAGAAGTTTTTAAGGTCTTATACATAACGCTTTGGGGGATCTCAGGTTTACTTATGAGGCGGCATACACTAATGATATAATAATCCATTCACCTAGTATTGATTGACTTTTTAAGGGTAGGGTGACTGTGACTGCAGCACTCAAAATAGAGGGTTTATCCACGAAGCCCTCAAAAGTGAGATACAAGGACAAATTTCAGTTCTTATAAATAATGCTAAAAATATGGGCATGCCACAGATCCCTATAAAGTTAGACACAATCAGAAGGTGGAAGACTCCTATAACCTAAAAAATGCTCCTCATCTTCCTGGTTGCAGTCACTTTTCTAAAAGAGCTCTTGTCATCTAATTCAGAGCTTACCTTCCCCTTGCATCCAGTGATTAGTAATACTGTCCTGTTCATCTATATTCCAAAATGGCAACAAGCAATCGTTGCCACTAAAGATTTTTTATACCGCTCCACTTTGCTCCACACTGATGAGGAAAACCTTTTATTATGGCATTGATGCATCTGATATGGCTGTGGGCGCAGCATTGCTAAAAGAGCACTATGGGCAAGAACACCTGGCAGCACATTTTTCGAAGATTTTTTTGTACAACTGAGCGATTGTGGGCTATCCATGACAAGGAGTTATCTCTCATTGCTTGATCTTTGATGCATTGGCATCACTACTTTAAGAAGCCAAGCATACTAAAGTTGTGCTTACGTACCATAATTCACTCATTTGTTATTACAAGACACAGACGTTGGCCCACATAAAAATCTGGAACCACTATAACTCTAAAGGTTGCCCTTAATATGAGTATTGAGGGTCTAACCACATTCTGCCCAATATCCTTTGCCAAAATTTCCCTAGTGGGTCCTAACATTAACGATGATTGTGAGTTGGTCACTGTAATCAGAAAAAACCAGATCATGTCAACATCAGCTATTGCTGAGGTAGCTCCCCCTTTACATCTTAGATTCAAACCACTTGTTAGCATACTTCCTAGTGACCTATCACCTTCTTTGGGCCTTCTGGCTAAGCTGGTCCATGCAAAATTACCCAAATCCACCTAAAGTTGCCAGTTACTTTATTGATGCAGTTCTGGCAAAATAATTTTAGACCCTGAGGATTTCACCCTTATGAGTAAGATTGACAATGGAAAAGCCTCACCTGGATGGTATTTACAAAAGTGAAATGGTAATTTATTTTTTCATTATATCTAGGCACCCTCTTCCCTACGTTCTTGTATCAAATATGAACAATATGATCCACCATCATGAGCTACCCCGGTGTAAAAGTATACATCAACTTGACCAAACGCAAATACAATGAAATGGATTAATAAAGGAGGTATTGATTGGGTATAAAAATGTTAAGCTTGTGCCCGTTTTTAAATCTGATAAGACAGGATGAGTGGTCTTCTCAACCCCCTGCAACAATTTTGGGCGATGTACAACCCTATCTGTTAATTTCATTGTGAGTTTACCCATGTTTTTAGGGTTTGACGCCATTATGGTGGCAGTGGATAAATTCATGAAATATGCTATATATATCCCATGCTTAACAACGACAACAGCAGAGGACGTCACAGCTCTATACAACAATTTCTTCTACCAGTTTTAGGTTCTTCAGGAGACATTTAGTGACCAAGTGCCACAAATCAAAATTAAAACCCTGGGAGGCCCTGGGTGGTAAGTTGAACTTTAAACCTTGTAGGTCAGCAGCCTACCACCCTCATTCAGAAAAAACTGAAAGAATAAATCAATCTCTTGACTACTTTTAATGGTATTCTACCATGACTCATGACGTGGGACTCTGACCTTACAACAGCCCAGTTTTCTACAGTAATTCCTTTTACTTGTCAACACTAGTGTCCCCAATATTCTCTAGTATAGGTTTAATCATGCCATCTCAATTGGTCCTAGGTTCAGAAGGTATTCTTAAAGCAGAGGTTTTGCTGTGCATAATCAGGAAATTCTACAGGTTTGTAAAAAGCTTACAAAGTCAACAAACAATGCTAAAATGATTGCTGACAAGAATTGCCTAGTGCTCCTAACTACCAAGTAGGGTTATTGGATTTAAGGCTTTTTAAGATGCTCATTGGTGCGTTTTGCACCTAAATTCCAACATTTTTTTCGCAGGAGAAGTGATATTCTCTACTGACGCAAATTTTTGATTCAGGGATGTTTTTCACCACTTATTAAACATATAATAAAACCCTAATAATACTAAAATTTGGATTTATATAATTTTTATTAGTTGTGATGAAAGGGTAGAAAATGAACCATATTATGATTTCGGTGCTTAGTATTTAATTGTGCTAAGTCTTAAAGTTTGGATTGGCTAGAATTGTCCAAATTAGGGAATATGAGGATTCAATTTATCAGAGATCACAAGTATCGCTTTGCTTCAATGGAATGACTGATGGAGTGTTGATAGTGGTAGGACTAGTATTTTCTACAAAGATTTAATATATCTAAACCAACAAAAAGGTGAGAAAATATCTTCACTTTGAGGGACCTCCTCCACCCCTATAAAAGGGGGTGGTCTCCGCCTAAGCATTTTAAATGAATTGTTGAGGGACTGGAGAGGAGCCTCAGCATAACTTGCCTTATTTAGCTGTGGTTTCAGCACAACCCAATTCCTAAGAGCAGGACGATTTGGCTGAGAATTAAATGGAATAGAAGTGCCCTGATTGGGGGGTTCCATCGAGAAATGGAGAGGGTCTTTTGGAAATTTCATCCTTATTATAAACTAATCGCTGGAAAAGCAATATTGGACTTGTAATTGTCTGCCAAAGGGGATCCTGTCAAGGCAGACAACAAGAATTAATACCTTAAATTTTCCTGCTGCAAATTTGCGTGTGAATGAGGTGGGCCATTTTTAATTAAATTTAATAGGTAATAATGGAGCCTTTCACTTTAAAAATACTACCCCATTAGAAGATTACCACTTTTTTTACGCTTCATCATTATCTCCCTCAAGGGGAAAAAGTTCATGGGAATCGAACCCAATATTTTTGAGGGTTACTTAGAGCTCAAAGTAATTCAAACTATGGATTTGAGAAGGGCAAAATTTGTCTTGATATTGATGTCATGAAGATAAATCCTACATTTGAGAATTTTTGAGTTACTCCCAAATACTGTGCAAATAGTCATGAGCTCATTATGGATATTATAAACATAACCTCAAAGCATCATTATTGCACCCAATTTGAGACAGCCACCATATCTGACATCAAGCTCCTAAGACTACACAAGAACTAAACTCTAGTGAAAGACACTGGTAGGGGAGCGAACCATGTTCTTTAAGTAAAGGTATGTAAGACCTTAGCTCCTCCTATCAAGCTGGATATGGCATTGCACCCTTTAAGGACAAATGGGTCAATAAACCCAGGGATTGGGCTCTTTTTTATTTATTTGGGGAAGGTCGACAAGGGGACAAGCACTTCAATTATAGAGGGGAAACTAATGAAATTCGAAAATTAAAAACACCCCAGAGGGTTCAAGGCCCTTCTTGTTGTCTCCAGGATCACCAAGTTTAGGACAGTAGGGAAGGGGGTTATGCTAGCTTATTCTTGGATGCAGCATGTGTGAAGGAAAGGATAAACCTTTAGGAACCATATGGGGAACCACTGTGTTGATTTTCCTTCTGTTACGGGGGGTCATGTGTCCAAACAGCCATTCTTGGGTATGTTTCAATATATATGGCTGTGGGAGCGATTAATGGCTTCTTGGATTGTAGGCGCTACACCTGTTAATGATACCATTACTATCATATGGATCATCCATAGTTCTTTGCTAATATTAACGCCCTGAGGGATGGGTAGATAGGAGAGTCCATGTTTATAGCAAACATATTTTTGCTAGGCTGAATGGTTGTCCATTTTCTTGGCGGGATAGGCGCATGGCCTCTTTCCGTACAGACACTGATGTTGGGAATTGTTCTAAACGGTGGTCTAGGCTTCCATAATGACCACATATTGTACATGAGGTGTGAGTGGCATTTGACCGTTCTGCTGTGCGGTATACTCTCCTCATGCACCTCCATACATGTGCTCTTTTTCTGGGTTGGTTTAGAGGGTGATGTGTGTATCTACATAGTCTTCTTTGAATCTCCAGGTTGTAGGGTATGTCCATATGGTCCAGTTAATCTATCCTGGCTATGGTACTCGGATTTCTGCATATTATATTGTCTGTGACTATTTGGTCATTGATTTCCTGTCTGTGAGTTAGCCTTAGGCATCCTCGTTGACTGGTTTGGCCACTTATGTGGATCTGCCATGTCACTCTTCTCATGGCTAGAATATTTGTTTGAAATATGCATGAGTGCCGTGTGGTCCTGCAGCTGTAGGATGGGATGCCAGATACTTGATTAATGTTTTTGGGTGATCTGGGTTTCTTAGTTGGAGTTCTTGTGTGAAGATAAATATTGCTGTTATGGCCCAAAGTTTATCTGGAAGATCTGGGCTAGTCACCTGAGCTATCCAGTATCCTAGAATATGGGCCGCTTGCTCTACATAATTATAAACCCCATACCTCCATTCCTTTTAGAGCCAAATAGGGTTTTGAGGCGTACAGGGTGTTGTGACTGGATCAGAGCCATCCCTGTAATAGGGCGTGAATTGTATTAAAGAAGGATGGTGAGAAAGCAATTGCATGGGCCGTAATTCAAAGATTGATAGATTTATAGAGTTGGCTACCGTGACCCTTCCTGTTAGACCTGTTTGATGTCATGTAAGGAGTCAATGTGTTTTGTTATTTTGTCTAGAAGTTGATTTTCCATCATGTAATTGGCGTAACCTCCTGCTTCTAAACATACCCCAAGTAACAAACAGGTCCAGCTGTTGGCTTGGTGGTGAAGGGAAGTTTCAGTGGGGTCATTGCTGATTTTCGCCTCCTATGTCTGGTGGGGAGTCTTGATGTTGTATTAGTTTGTTGACTCATTGTAGATGGCGTCCAATGGGTCTGATATTTACCCAGGAGTATAATTTCCGTTTTCTCAGTATTAAGTGATGCTTTGCTTACAGCTGAATATTCTTGTATTATCTTCTCAAACATTGAAAACGTCCTGATTATTTAATATGCCCACCACACAATCATCAGCGAAGGCCATCATTTTGACTGGTGGTTGGCCCTTGACATTGATTCCCTTGAGAAGTGTGTTTGATTTCCGTATTGAAGGGTCCAAGCTAAAATTGCAAAGTAGAGGGCTTAAGGGGTCTCCTTGTTAGAGTCCTCTCTGTGGGATTACTGGGTTGGTTAAAAACCTGCTCCCCGCACAGCCATGGTAGCAGACTCTGTGAATAACATCACCCAGTTTATGAATCTATTTAGACGTTTGAATTTTTGAAGGCAGGCCCTAAGATAGGTCCAGTTAACCCTGTTGGATGCCTTTTGTTGGTCTAAAAAGACAAGTGCTCCAGAGGTTTTGGACTGGCAGACATTTGCAACTGTGTGGATGTTGTCCCATATGGATCTTCTTGGAACAAATCCAAATTGTGATGGGGATATCGCGTCAGTTGCATTTTCTCCTAGTCATTTGGCCATGGCTTTTGTGAAACTTTTTGTTATCTGTGTTGGTTAGGGGAGCTTGGGCGCTAATTGAAAAGGTCTAGTATGTCTCCTTCTTGAACAAAGTGAAAGTGTAGGCTTCTTTGCCTCCAGGTAGGAGGCATGTTTCTATAATATACTTGTTCATTGAAGCTAGAAGAATGTTAGAAATGTTAGTAAAATATTTTATGTAAAATTCATAGGGAATCCCATCAGGTCCAGGGCATTTTCCTCTTGGTGCACTGCATACTACTTCCCATAATTACACGCATGATATTAAGTTGATTAAATTGTTATTTTGGGCCGCGGTATCAATATGTGCGCTTGAAAGATTTTTTTCGTTTTTTCTGGTTTGACCAGTTTGTATTTATACAATTTTGTATAAAACCTGTGCACTTTGGTCACGACTTTTTTGGTGTTTCTGCTATGGATTTGTCCAGTCAATAGACCTGTGTGCAAGCTATTGTGTTTTTTCAGGCTTGGTATTGGCAAAAAAAGGTAGCTTTAGCAAGTTTCTCCGTCTCTTATGTTTTTTATATTGAACTCCAACTCAGTGTTGGTGTTTGCGGATCAGGGTGTTTAGTTGAGAAGAAACCTCTGCCCATTTGTGACCCCATCCAGAGCTGTACCCTGTGCATGGGACATTATTTTCTAGGTGGTTAATTTCTGCCAAGGTGTGCTTGATAATGGCTGAAGCTGCCCTAAGCCTTCTAGACAATGTATGTTTAATTTGTTGGGTTGTTACTTTTTTGAAGTTTTACCAGGTTTTGGAGGATCTGAGAAGAAAGGTGCTTGAAAATCCTGAATGAGAATATTTTCTCCATCCAGAATTGAAATTCCGAGTCAGATAAACTTTCTGGGCGTATTCTGCACCATCTGGGTGCTTAGGTACTTGGTTCCTCCAGTTTGTAGGACACCGTAACTAGCCTATGGTCAGAAAATTCGATTTTTGTGGTTTTAAATTTTTGAATTTGGTGACAGAAAATTATTGGTGTGAGTATTAGGTCTAAATATGGCATAGAGATAAGTGCACCATTGTGTACATGTGGGCGTGTCATGTTTTGTAGCAGGGGTAGCCTTTTTGGTAGTGGATCATATAGTCCCAGGGTGGCCTTTAGTATGTGGAGTTCCACTTGCCCTTGTGGTATCTTCGTTGTGTATGTCCATCAGTCTATATCTAGATTAATCCAGCAGTTCATGTCTCCCATGATATAAGTACTTGCTTGCAGCTTTAGTTGTGTTAGGGCTGTTAGAAATTCTCTTTGGTCAGGTGCACTGTTTGGGGCATACACACTGGCTATTGTATGCATTTCAGTTTGCCATGAGAAGGTTACAGCAAGTATGCAGCTGTCCAGGAGCAAAATTTTATTGTGAAATTTAAAGTTTGGGCTCATGCGTACTATCACCCCTTGTGTTGTGACCAAAACAATATTGTTGGGAGGAGCATTTTTTTCCCATGCCTCCTCCTCTCCCTGTGTACAGTGGATTTCCTGAACCGCCAGGATATCCACAGGTGGGTTTTATAGGAGACTCAACTTCTTGGACCGGGATGTTAAGGCCTTGAGTCCCACTATGTTCAGCGTCCCTATCTCTACTGAGACGCCTGATGCGCCTCAGGAGCGGTTAGCAGGCCCCCTGGCCCTACTCCCTCACTCACATTACTCTCCAATGCACCTCTGCTGCGGAGGGCATAGCCATGAGTATGAGTTGGGGTGTGTTCTGTCCCTTTTGTTGCCGCTGTTTTTGCTCCTCTCTTGGCTTTGCTTGGTTTCAATTTATCATTGTGGTGAATTTGTGTGCTTTTATTTGCCGCAATATTTTCTTGTGCATTCTGTTGTTGATTTTCCTTCCCAATTGAGTTATATTCTGCAATTTCAGGGGTGTGCTGAACCCCAGTTTTGTTGCATTCATTTCCAAATCAGGTTCCACCAAAATCAATATGGTCAGTTGGGTGTTTGGTTTTCTGCGGGATTTGATTGGTTCATTGATTCAAATGCATCCATGTCTTCCTGGCTCTGTTCTGGCGATATGGATGATTCCACCAGGGCCTTTGCCTTGGTGCAGCCAGCTTGCGAGCTTGTTTGGCCATTTTTCGTTCTTTTGGGGAAATTGGGTCAATTCTTTTATATAACCGTGTTCTCCCCAGTTGAATGCTTGTGTTGTATCCATGATTTTGGCATACTATGAGCCATCTTCGCCCATTTCCTCCTCACAGAACTCCATTTCACTAAGGCCTTCTTTTATAAGCAAGTATGAATCTTGTGCCCAAAGGCCTGGCAGTGGTTGTATATGGGGGGTGCGCTCTCCACTGTTGCATGAAACAGCTGGGATTTTTTCCATCAATGGTGAAGGATGTGATGTGAGGGATTTTTGTAATATCCTCAACTAAATCCTGGTTTGGGGAAAAATTGCAATTGCCTTCCCAGTGCTAAGGGTCAGCATCAGCTGGAATCTTTGCATCTTGAATTGTTTGATTTTTCAGTAGGCTTCCAAGCCTTCTTGGAGATGTCTTTCGACTATTGTGTGCGTCAGTGTGGTCAGAAGATATTCAAAAGTTATAAAAATACCTTTGGATTCTGTCCAACAGGTGCATTTGGTTGGTACCATATGCTTTCCATTGGGAAGGTCGATTACTACTCTGACCTTCGCTGCTTCATTCACTTCTTCCACAGTTTCAAACCCAAATTCTACCCAACCTTTGTAGATACTATGGTTTGTTAAGTACACCACATGCAGGAATAATTCATGTTGGGCTTTGCCAAACTTTTCCCATATTGATGGTGTTTCTACGCCCAGGAAAACTCATATCCCATGTTCCACCAATGACAGTGGTTGCAATTGGGATACTTCCATATAAGTGCAGTATTTTACCAAAAAAATTAACAAAACCCCTGGGTGGTGCCACCTCAGGTTTTTTGTTTTACTGAGATTTTCGTTTGTACCTCTGCGCTTAATACCATTGTGTGGTACAGGTCCAAGTCCATTGCCCTTTACTACGTTTGCCCAAATCTTTGCTTTATTAATCATACTCATTTCACCTGGTATTGATTATCAAATTGTGCTGTTTAAATAAAATAGTATTACTAAAAGTGATAGTAATTGGAAAGAAAAGTAGGTATTGGGCTCTTACTCAGATTATTGATTTAAGAGACATTCTATATGAAAAATGGGTAGCTGCTGTTTGTTGCTGATTGTCCCACCCAACCTTACAACCAATTCTATAATTTAAATCCACTATTGTTACTGAATCTGCAAAGGATATTTTTTCAGACGTTCAGAAGACTTTATTTAGATTTTAAGATTTAACCAAACCCTTATCATCAGGTGCACTGACCACCTAAACAGGCGCTCAACTATGAGGTTCTTTGTATGTAAAATTTTTGATACTTAAGGCAATACCAGGCAGCACAATCTGACAAATGATCTGCAGATAAGTAAAATTTCAAATAGACGTGTTAGAAACTGAAATCAATCCCGTCAGCAAAAATCAAATTAGCTAACAAAAAAGGATGTTCAAAGCTACTTAAGTGTTTTGTGAGTAGCGCAGAATCTTAAGTGATATAGCGTAATTAAAGGTCAACGAAGCTGATGGAATCAACCATTATCTTATACATAGTGTTTGATAATATCTTAAATTATAGATAGCATATCCAATCCCTCCTATCATTATTAGTCTATTTCTTACACCATTATGTCAAGTTTATATACCCTAGCACTCTGTTAATGACAGGGTGCTGAGTTTGTTGGTCTTCAAATGTTGACTCAGAAAAATTCAAATAAAATATTAGTCAGCAACTTTCTTCTATCAAACACTCTTAATTGACAATGATACCTTTAATAAGTGTCAGTTAAAAAACAAAGAACAAAGCGAAGATGCTTCATACGCCAAAAGGTTAAAGAACTCAAAATGATAGCCTTGGAAACTCAGGAAGACTACATTGACGAGTGTGAATCAGTTTGTTCTCCATCACATCCTGGGAAGATGGAAGATCCTTATTTTTGGTCTTTAGAGGCCTCTTGAAATGTGATGCCACAAAGATATCATAATCAAAAGCTTAAAATATATTATGATTTGGTTCTCAAACTAAATTTAGTTTCCTATTCTTTAATAAAAAATAAGTAGATTTTAAAGCATTTTTAACAATCCTACTATTTCTGCCCTATATTATTAGACAATAAAAACCTCTAACTTTATTCATCTTAAAAGCCTGCTCTCCTCATTTATTCTCATCTCCATTAAATTGCCAACATAATACTAGTGGTCCCTTACAGGTATTCCATGGTTTAGAAGTTGACTGAAGATGTAAAGGAATATAAATAATATTTATGACCAAGAAGCCTACTAAAATAATGGGGTTGGTAGCATAGCCCAATAGATACGAAATTCCCAATTTGATGTGGAGGCCTCTAACCCAGCTGCACTTAAATTTATTGCTGAGTATATGGGTAAAGTACCATAGTGAATATTAGTGAAGTTTAAATAAGAAGATCACCCTAGGACTATTCGTTTAGCAACTAACAATGATATATATGTTCCTGAAGACGGTCTAGTTAAGTTCAAGCTTTATACGTCCTTTCACTATAAGAAATTTAAATTTAGCTCCTAGTTTACTAGCCACTTTGTTGGCTCAAAACCCAATAGATACCATCAACACTTCATACACCAGAAGTGAACAACACTATACAAATATTGGGGTTACACAATTAAGAGATGTTGAGACAACTCAGCCTCGCTCTTTTAATCCATTAGTACACTTTTTGGCTTTTATCAATTGTTATTGTTAAATGTCCAAAAAAGAGGTATAATGAGATCCATAAAACTTGTCTCTATAATGACGTATGTAATTAACTGGCCCAGATGGTCATGGGAGCTATTACATACTATAAAATCACCTTGCTACTCTAGTTAGTACCACTGTGTCTGAGTCACATCTTCAAGAAAGACAATCCATTTTGTCATTCTAGGATCAGTTTTTATCACTTAATTTTAATCAGGATAACATTTCCGCTTTCTGATAAAACTCTAAAACATGCGCGGCCAGTGAGCCAAGGCCATATCAACATCAAAGGGCCTTCTATATATTAAAGGCCACCTGGACCTTAATGACCCTCTGTAATTCATGGGGCCTTAGATGATTGTGGACTTCAGGCCCTCTTAGATCAACAGGGCCTAAGGACAACAAGGGGATACTCGAGCCTTATCCTCTAAGACCCTCTTCCCCAAAGTATAAAAAGCCTAGAGTTAAAATCTCTCAACCAAGTCTAAGTATTAAAAAAATCAATAAAGTTGTAGTATAAACTATTGCTGCAGCACATTGTTATGGGTAGACATCTCTGGCCAAGCTTTTGATCCCAAATATACTATCACGCCTTAGCTGGAGGGCTTACCAATGTCATTGGATCTTTACCAATTATATGTCTTCTGATTGGATCAATTAATGAAAGCCTTGCTAGAATTACCCATATGATTGAGACTATTAAGGCTGAGCAAGTCACTAGCAAGAACCCTTTTTTTTAGTACTAGATGGTCCCAACCTGAGGGTAGCAAGAACCCTTTGGAAGTCAAAAAGTAGGAATTTTAAGGGCTTAATAAACAATTAGCTCAGAGCCCTTTGTCACCACAATAATAAAAGATGGCTTATTTGAAAATAATATGAATGATTTAAGATCCCAGATTGGCCTAAAAAATTATAAAATATCACTATAATGATACTTGGTTTCTGCCTCAAATATTTACCAGGAATTGATATTTTGTCTATATTGCAATACTAACTTAAATCCTATTTTTAAATAAAACACGTTTTTGGTGAAGGTAGAATTGTTTGCTTCCTCTACATCTTTGAAAGCACTATAGATGAAGCCACTGATTGGCATAAAGTAGAACATTTGGCTTCTTTGAGATGCATTACCCACTAAGCATGTTTCCCATTTTGAAAAACGGTAAAACTTGAAGTCAGATAAAAATCTGCCTTGATAAAATAATTTGGTAATGATCAAACCTTGTCATCACAAAAACAGTTAACTATAGTGATCTAAGTCCGTAGAAAAATTCCCATTAACTTTTCAATATAATTCTACTATGAAGCCCAGACCTTAGTAGTTGAGAAGCATTTTAATGGTTAACTAAACTACTGCCGCTTTATCAGCCCTTCCATATAGCCATAACTTGAAGCTTTATATTTGTGACATTAAAGATTACAAGCATTCTGGATGTCAAAAATCACTTTATCAGTGACAGGGGTTCTGCTAGTCGGCAGGCCTACCAGTATGAAGACTTGTTGGCCCAGGCCATTTTGCTTTAGGCTCAGGGCCAGCAGCGACAGTGACCCCTTGGCATATCACTCACGCCATTCAGAGATCCCTCAGCCTAACCTTCAACCACCAAAATAAATATAAACTTAAATCAAAAGGTAGATTAGGCAAAGGGAGAATATCTATTGAAAGGGAAGTTTCAGGTATTTATAATATCTACAAAAGGGATACTTCTCCCACCGCCAACCTATCAGCTCATCACTGGTTCTTCCAGTCAACCACTCTCTCAGCCTTCCGATGTGCTTCTCTCTTCCCTGGCATCAACCCTCTCCCACCTTCCTTCCAAATGTCCAAAATTATGAAGTTTGGCTCATCCTCAGCCTTGAGTTGCCAGTAAGCCATATAAATTACTATATAAATAAAATCAAATGCGAATTTGACTTAGTAGTGATGTGCCAGGAACATCTTTGGTAGCTCAGGTAGCTCAGGACATCTTGCTTCACACTGACACACGCTTTGACTCATTGTAGACAATCATTTGGATCGCCTTTTGGCAATAATTAATTATCATAAATGAGGAGCAAGAAACAACCTTGAGCTGCCTCAAACTTAATTTATTAGATTACACCGACATTACTTAATTGATATAAAGGGATAATCCTCAGCTATTAGTCGATGTGATCCTTTTACTAATTTGAGCCAATGATTGGCCCCCCTTGATCCTAATTTCCAAACTTGGCAGAATGCATAAATTTCAATTGACTCAATTGAAAGAGCAACTCAACACGCAATCATTTGAACCATACAAAATTTAGTCAATAAGCCATTCTTCCAGTATTGACCTATTTCATCCCAAATAAATATAAATCATTAGAATATTCCATCTGGTTAAAATTCCGACATTTCCCCCACTTAACCAGATGGTAATTTTCCTACATCCTGTCTCAGCGTATGAGGCTGGCGTCTAGGGCTTTCCCCCTGCCACCAACAATTGCTGGAATCCTTACCTCCAGTTTGTGTCACACCAATGTTCTCTTCCCGTTCCCAGATGAACTGGCAGCACATCCCTTACCACCTCCTCACCCACCTGCAGCTACTTTGGCACCAACCAGAAGAACCCCCTGTAGTGAGCACCACAGTCAGAGAACTACTTTTCCAGCGACAGCAGGTTCTGTTTGTTGGCAGGACAACCAGTATGAAGACTGGTCATCCCTTTCCATTTTGCCTTAGGATTGGGGCCAGCAGCGCCGGCTGACCCCTTGGTGTATCACACGCACCATTAAGGAATCCCGCAGCTTAACCTCCAACCAATGAAAATGATAAACTTAAATCAAAAGTCAGATTAAAAAGGGAGATATTTATTGAAAGGTAAGCGCCAGGTATTTATACTATTTACAAAAGCTACTGCGCCCACCACCAACCAATCAGCTCATCACTGGTTCTTCCAGCCAACTACTCTCTCAGCCTTCCACAGCACTACTCTCTTCATTGGAGTCGACCCTCTCTCCCCATCCTTCCTGTTGTCCAAATTTATTAGGTTTGGCTCATCCTTGGCCTTGAGTCATCAGTGAAACAAATTACTACATAAATAGATATCAAATGTAAATTTGACTTTATAAGAATGCCTGGAAACATCTATGGTCACTCAGGAAAACTCAGGACATCTTGTTTTTACAGTGACACATGCATAGACTCATTGTAGTCAATCATTTGGATCGCCTTTCTCAGGCAATAATTGATTATTAGAAATTGAGGCCCTGCAAACAACCTCGGGCGCCTTACTCTCAAACTATTCAGATTCTGCTGACATTACTCAATTGTTACAAATGGATTATCCATGGCTATAAGTCGCCATTGATCCTTTTGCTAATCTGTACCAATGATTGGCTCCATTTGATACTAACTTCCAAACTTGGCAGAATGTAGGATTTGGCTCAACCCAATTTGAGGAGCAACTCAACACACAATCATTGAACAATACAAATTTTAGCAATAAACCATTAAGTCATGATTGACCTATTTCATCTTAAATAACGATAAATCATTGGAGGATTCAATCTGGTTAAAATTTCGACACTTGACATCAAATCGGCCTTTGGAAAGATCTCGGCCAGCTCACTCCTGTTAGTGATTATACTAGGTTAAAGACCTACTAGATGTCCCCAAGTTCACGTTCTCAAAATAAAAGAGAAAAAGAATGAAATTGTCCAGCGCTATCACTGTGGAAGACGTTATCACATGGCTAAAGAATGCTATAAAAATTTCACATGAGGCGGGAAAAGCCCCTTTTATTTGAGTTAAAGGCTAATTATGTTGGCAATTAGACATATCTCAACCAATTTCCTCTAGGGGTACTCTATATGATACCCTTGTTTCAGATAATTGTGATGAGTCAACTCTCAAAGATTAATGATTTAGATTTAATTAACCTTATTCTCTATGTACCCCATCAGCATTCTTTTTCAAACTGCAACCATAATTTAAAGACTCTATTACAAATTATTAAGTTATGTTTTTTAAAAATAGTAATCATTACTACCATGACCCTGTCAATGTCATCTCATCCACGTTGATCATTTGATAGGGTCGCACTGGACCTCCAACACAGTAATTGATTTGGGCTGACTGGGCCCTATTGTACTATCTTTGTGCTTATTCAGCCCTGCCCATTATTTTTTGCTTCCTCATTCTGCCCCAGATACAATTTTATATTAGTTAAGTTAACATTTCAACTCTGGTCTCAGTTTTTACACAAAAATAGGAATTATAGATATCTGAGTCTTATCTTTATCTATTGAGATACCGCATACAGCTTATCTTTTATATCTCAATGACAGAAAAGACAGCCCCAAGAGGAAAGTATGACTCATGGAAGATGAACATTTAAGCTGACCAAATAGAATATCACATCATAGGACCTTAGGTAGATTTCACAATTTCTTTTACTGCTCTAAGTCACTTTTGAGCGATTTTAAATTTAAGTTTTAATTATCTACAGCCATCTTCCCAAACCTATTCTTTAGTGTCCTTGGCTCCGCCTCCTGCCACCCCAGTGTGGGGCAGCGGTGCACCCCCGCATAGCGTTTTCTGCCCCGCGGGCAAGCGCGTTTGGATGGGCTCAAACATCCCACCCACTGCTTCCAGCTGTTTTGTTCCCCCTTGGGACTTAGCGCTCCACCTGGCGCGCGTCCACCCTTATCACCCACATCCTCTCTCCCTCCCTTGCTCCGCCATTCACTATTGCCTCAGAGTGGATTATGGGCGTTTGTTCCCATATGCCAATAAGGCAATTATTGACCTAGCCACTGCGGCCTTTGCGCCAACTGGCTTTATAAACTTCCGCCCTTTTAAGGGCTGCTTTAACGTTGGGTCCAATCTGAGAAGGATGCTGGAGCGGCAGCACAAACTCCTCTAATTTATAAAAAAACCCCATTCCCACAACCCGTACTCGCCTCCCTTCAGACACCACACTGGTGGTATCCTTTGCAAATCTCCCATCCCACCTTCCACCCCAGGTTTTGTATGACTAGTTGGTCGTGGGGCTTATGGTTTATGGCACTCAGCCCAACCTCATCTTTGCCATTCCATCTGGTGTGGAGCGCCTTGATGCTCCTCATGCAACAGCCACCATCATCCCACACCACCCTACCATAGCCCAACAAATCCCACCCCCGCGCTAGTGTGGCTGCAGCGCCTAATCATTTCTTTTGGGATCGGGTCAATAATGGTAGGCAGATATGTTCCCTCCGCTTTGGCCTTGAACATGCAAAAAAAGCGTGCCCTCAGGCCAATTCCGCTGCTGCGGCTTCTGAGCCCCCCTCTGGAGGTTCAGTATGGGGCGCTTTGCTGCCCCCTCCCACCCTCCAATCTTGTTCAGTGGGCCTGCATGGAAAATCAGCCCCCCAAAACCTCCAGCCTCACTCTCTCACCTAAATCCACCCCAGCCAATCAGAGCAATGCTTGGACCACCATTGGCACCCAAGCAGCCGCCCATTCGCCCAATCCCACCCATTCAATTTTGAATGCCACTATTCCAGTGAACCAAAGTTCATGGGATCTATTGGCTGAGACTGACGAATCAGGTAATGTCCTCATTAGTAAGCATACAGGTCAACCTCTCTGCCAATTTGATTATGGTTGGGCAGAATTTTTCCTTCACAACTTCAATGAAACCCCTACCCCTCGCCATTTCGCTCCTCTGCCCAATACAGCCCCCTTCCAAAGTGACCACCAGCTCGCCTTAGCTGTGGTGGCATCTCCTCAGTGCCCAAAACTATGCACCGCGGTGGCCCAGTCAGTGGCTAAGTTCCAGCATGGCCTGCCCACCCTCTTCTTCCCCCCAACTTCCCTGAATCTGTCTGAATTGACATCTCAAAACTATTCGATGATGCTGAAGTTGCTGTTATGAATGTCACAAGGCTTGCTTCATTCAACCCCTCAGCCAAAATCACCTGCCACAGTATCTTCCTTTTCACCCAAATTCCTGAAGCCCAAAAAGAAGCTGAAATTTTCCTCGCAGCTTTTGTTGAATCACTTTCCCATCATTATCTTGATGAGGAAGTGGAAAACTCTTACTATGCTGACCTCCACCCCCACTATGCGGATTCCCCTACGCCCTGGCTCTCTTCTCTGGTCTGGTACTGTAACCAACATTCCATGATTGAGGCGGGTCTTTCTGAAAACCAACCCCCAATCCCTCCTCACCCTCTGCTATGGTGAGGTAGCAGTTTCCGCTTCCCACTTGGTTAGTAGTTTTATTTTGTCATTTTGGGTGTTGTTATTCAGTACTGTCCATCCCCTAGTCGTACCTTGAATAAATTAAATTAAGTAGATTTCACAAATGCCAAGGTTCAAGCAGACTGAAAAATGTTTGGAAATGTGAACTGTTTTTTTTGTAAGTCCAGGGGAATGTCCCCTGTGTGTCAATCGGGCCCTCTTCCCATTTCCAAGTAAAAAGGCTCTGAAGAGGGTGGCCATACCCCTCATCACCCAGGGTGACCTCGCCCACGTGGTAGATGAGCGCTGGGTAACAGAGCTCCCTCTTCGGATACTTCCTCTGGTGCCCACATTCACCTCTTCCAAACTTGTACGCCTGATCAGGGAAAGTTGTGCCAAAATTGCCAAAATGAATTCAATCAGTCCAAAAACGAGTGGAAACGAGCCCAATGATCAGAATCAACAAAGAAAAAAAGGAATGAAGATTTATTCATCATCTGGAATTGCTGATGGTTTCAATTCAGCCAACACCATGATTGTCAAGTTTAACCCCCTCACAAAATTGTTGGGGTTGATCTCAAAATGTGCAGGTTTTAGTATAGGATACCATCGATGATAGTTTGAAGCCCCCTTCCAGAAAATTGGGCGTTTCAGCCAATGCAACGCTTTTGACTGAAAGAATGGCCCAGTACCCAGGCATGGTCAGGTTGGGCATCCCAAGCCCATTCCCATCCAATTGGGACCACCCCTATGTGGGTTGGCCTTGGGGGATTCCCATTACTCATTGGGCCAGATTCCATCACGCCAACTGCCGGAAATGCAGTTGAGTCTCAGTTTGGGCATTTGAGGTTGAATCAACAGTGACTCAGCCTGCCACTGGTTCCTTTGATGTTGGTCTCCAGTGAGATTATCTGCCCCCATTCCTGAATAATTCACCAGTTAGGTCAAACTTGAGGGACCTGATCCTGGCTTTTTTCCTCATCAATTGACCAATATTTAATCAGTTGCATCACACTGAAAAAGTTGTTGGTCAATTTTTCTATAATTTTCCATTAAAAAACCCTCCCCAAAATTTAGTTTTTTATGTTGAAAAATAAACTGCCCTTCCTACTGACATTCACACACCCCTCAGGGCTAACAGCAGTATCCGTCTGGTATTTAATTCTATGCCTGTATGAGATTCTGGCTCACTGGCGGTTATTGCCGTAACTTCTTTCCAGTTTCATATCCTATATACAAGCAACAGTGCCTTTGTCATTCTGGTTTGCCATTCAGGTGCTCTAGCACCTAGTCTTGCAGGCTAGTCTAATTCTATCTTGCTGTTTGACTGACAGTTTTTACGCCAAGTGATTGATCCAGCATGACAAAGGCTCAGTAGACTTAGCTACTTTAATGTAAGGTACTGATAGATTAATGTGAGTAAAAATTGTAAGGTCCCTGGCTTTAGCTTTGGCTGAATAAGACTATGCACCCCTTTAGGCAAAAGAAGTTTAAACCTTTCTGCCCTGAGTCACATTAAAATCTCTGACCTAGGCACATCCTGGATGAGAGATTGCTGGGTGCTGCAACTCTCTTTTTGCAACATTCCTTTCCCCCATATACCCCTTAACCCAAACTCATCCAAGTGCGAAATCTTTTAGTTTTTATATGAAAGAAACTAAATAACTTTGTCAGACATTAGAATATTAAAGAGGCTCTCCACTATGTTTACATTTTCTGTCTTCAACAGGGGGCATTACCAGAAGTACTTATGAGTTGAGAAACTTACCTAGCAAGCTAAATTAAACAAAAAGTTGAGAAAAAGGGATGTAAACGGGATTTGAATCTGACACCCATTCCAAGACTAAATAAGTGAATTCATACATTTGGCCAAAAATATCACCTTAGGGAATAGAGTGAATTATCTATTCTTTATATTGTTGACTTCAAGTCAAAAGTTAAAACTACAAAAATCAGTTTTTTTGTTGCTACCATTCTTATACCCAAGTTAGGTTTAGTAACGTTTCTTCTCCCAATCACAACATAGAACCCAGCACACCTTTGATAATAGGGTGGTGGTTTATTTTTATACCTGATTTTCCTGTTTTTTTTAATAAAAATAATATAAAAAAATTCAATTTTTGTTACTATATATAATTAAAAATGGAAAATATTAATAAATTCCCAGAACTGGACCTTCTCTAATACCCCTCCAACGTGCCTAACAATAGCCCTTTGAAATCAGCGATTTCTTGTGGACTTTGGCTGGCCTTGTGGTTTCTCGCACACCCACAAAGGAAGTAAGGTTTTTTCTTGGTACGTTGGGTTCCTAACATTATGACTAACCATATAAAACAGAGGTGAAGTTAGTTTAAAATCACTTAACTTTAAATGGCTCTTTTACCAACTAAAGATTTTTTCTTTATCAAATGCTCCTTAACTGTTGTCTGCAAAAACTCTTTTTAAAAATGATAAGACAGATTTATTATCTTGAGCTACCCAACTCACAATCCCTTTGCCTGCCTACTTAGATGTATGCGCCATGAGTTAATACTTCCTTAGTTTCCTCGCATGAAGGCTAAAGCCTGGTGTTGATAAATGACAAGATAAAGCCATTGGGTAACATAATGGATTACTGTACGGTGGGGATTCACCACGCGCTCTAGATCAAGACATTAAGTGCTTCTACAGGCACAAATAGTGTCAAAGTGTACAAGCATAAAGTTAAACCCTCACTATACAAAAATTGAATTGCACCATGAGGCCTAATCTATCCCCTCTCAGGGGCCTGAAGGATTCATAGTGGTCCATTTGGACTAGTCTCACTCTGAGAATCTCCCCCATATCATGGCATTTCAAATGATTTTATAGTAAAGGTTGTGATCCTAATAAACCCTGAAGCCCCAGATATAAAAACCTATCACCTATCAATAATCAGTTTGAAGAGAAGCGCCGCATTGACACTGTTTATAGGGTTCTCTCAGATGTGTGGCCCATATCTGACCATGTTGATCCTGAATCTACACATTTTTCTTATTCTAGAGCAGATATGAACACTTTAGTTTGTCAACAGAGGCACCAAGTTCCAAAAACACTGGGCTAAGAGGCCTGATCAACCCTTTATTCGTTAATGAGTTGAATAAAGTGATAGTGATTGCTTTTTGTTTCCTATTAATATTTTGGTAGGGCAACATAAGGTTCATGTAACTGACTTATTAAGAAGCTATAGGGAATTAAATTGATCTTAAGGTTGTGCAAGCTTTAGATATCGCAAATACCTCAGGTTCCACTGTCTTGGGAACATCGCTGGTTACTATGTTCACATTATCCCTTTGTAAACCCCTGCGGTTTGTTGCCCATAAATATACGTTTTTAGCAAGCTTTGCGGTGATACCAGAGTTAATACGCCCATTGCTTTTAAGATTAGGATGATGGCGTCATTAGTCAGTAAGTATTTACTTGGAGCTTAATATGTATACTTTCTCATCAAAATGCTCACTCAGGTGAAATTCTCCAACTTCACACCTTGGCAACAGGCAACGCAGTAGCAGAAGCCGTAATTCCTCTTCTGAGGATCTTCTGCCTGATCTGCCTACTTTGTTGCTCATCCTCAATCCCTTTAATTAGGTTTTTGGGATTGAGGGGCCAATAATCTTCCATGTCACTCAGAATTTTACCAGAGCTTCCAACTAAAAGTGGACTTGATAAGTTTCAACTGTCCTTATATCACTACATGGCTCCAGCAGAGAGTAGGCTTTGAAGAGTTGGTTTGAAGACACGGTCCAGAAGGGGTGGATGGAAAAGAAAACCTCTCCTGCGTCTACTCTTGTGAGCTTCACACAAAAGCCTTATGGTAATTTGAGACTATGCTTGGATTACAGCCAATTGAATAATGCGACAGAGTTTGATCCTAAGTCATCACACAGTGATAGGTAAAACGCCATTCAAATTACTTTACAGATGAAGGGCAACATTGCCATCAAGTCTGTATTCTGCAGTAGAGCTAGAAGCTGGATTAATTAATAATCAATACCTGAACTAACTGTTCAATATTATGATTGAAATGCAATTGCAAGCACTTGATATGACCAAAAGGAAAGGTATCAAAGCAAAGTCAATGGATTTCAAGAACTGACCAGTGATACAGGAGTACATATGAGGGATAGAGTAGCCTATTGCAACACACATAGTTTTGGAAGAAGAAAAGAGATATATGTTTTTTGTCAGGTCCATTTGAAGTGATCGCCAACATGGTGACTGATGCTTATATGATTACTTATGCATGGATGGACATGTAGTGAACCAGTCCATATGAAGATATCTCAAGTATTGGATATAGGAGAGAAAAAAGTAAATTTCCCAAAGGACCAATAGACCTAAAAATATAGGCTAATTCCTAGCGTTGGTCAAGTCCCAGGTGGGGGACGCTGAACCATGATAGGTGGTTAAGTCATAAAAAAGACCTCTGAACCATGATAACCAGTAAATTTAAAAAAAGCCGCATAAATAGCATAGGGGAAATGAAAAGAATGACCTCTGAGTCTAATAGTAGGTTAAGCCACATTGCAAAAACTTAACACAAGGATAAAGCACCAAAAAATAATATGAGATAAAAAACATATAGAAAAATTATATACAAGTATGATAATGCAAAAAATTAAAAAAATTATTTTATCTTTAAAAAACATCTGGTGATGTCCCTTTATGTTATTGGTAGGACCAACATGGGTTGAAACTAAGCCTGCCATGATTATCCCCAATGGCTAAAAGAAGCAACACACATTGCTAGGACAAACTTGGGTTTAAACTGTGCTGCTGCAAGTAGTCTTAAGGTGCTGAAAGAAGCAACACAATTTGTTAGAATCAGGACAAGTTTATACTGGATTTTCTAAATTTAGCTTTTTAAGAATTAGAACCATCCTGGGGGGAATACAGGGAACAAGGAATTGGAGAAGCTACCTGAGAATATCCTTTAAGTTTCGAAGCCTCATATAACCCCAACCTGGGGGAAAACAGGTTTTCAGACCTTTTAATTGGTAAGAACACATGGAACTAAGCTGGCATGGCATGTGGCTATGGGAAACGCTCTGCTGAGGCAGAAGCAAGGAGAACACAGAATGGAAATGGGAAATGAAGAAAGACTAAGCCAATACACTTTGATCAAGTAATGGTGTAACAATCAAGATTTGTCTCAATCATATATTTTGACTCAGATTCAAATTTTCCAAATTTGAGTTGAATCATTTTTAATATATTTTGGGATTTGGTCGTTTTTGGGCGCTGGGTTGTGCCTCGCCCAGAAATAGATTAGGCTTGTGTGAGTCTAATCAATAACTCAGGTGAGGCCCCCAAAGCGCTGCCTTTATAAGGTGCGCCTGCCCATTCCAAAGTTTACTTCAGAATTTTCACCCTAGTATGTCCCTTCCTGGGGAGAATTGTTGGTTGCTCCCCAGATGAGCTATGGTTGGCGGGCACCTTCGTTTTTATGTCCAGGAATAAAAATAAAGGATGTTTTGGGTTCACATACCTTGCATACTTGTGGTCTTTTTTGGGTGTTTCTGTTTCAAGGAAGCTTTTGCGTGGTTGGGTCAGACCAACCACACAGATGATTTACATAGCCAACCAATGAGAGGTGAATGTTTGGCTGCTTGTTGGTGCCCAAACCTCTCCCTACTTGGTTAGGCCACTTTGGTTGCTTGTTGGTGCACTAAAGATATGTAAAAATTATATGGCGATCAGAACTTGGGGTTTTTTACAATTCATTACAAATGGAGATTGCCTAAGAGTATTCCAATTTAAACCATGCTGGCAGACCAGTCAGGATCAATGCAGCGTATGCCTAAATAATATTTATCACTGAATAATCTTATAAAGTGAAAGAATGTGTTGGAATTTTTACTGAACTTACCCAGCTTCATTGATTGAAATTTATATGCTGGTCCACTAGGGGATATATCCCGCTAGTGGATGTTTAAGTTATCAATTTTACATGTAATAGCTGTTGTTTGGAGAAATACACCTGTGAATATGTATTGATTTTCCTGATTAAAATTTGCCATATTGATGAGTATTTTGTCAGAGGATGATCCCCTGACAATAAGAAAGCAATTAATGAGTCAATTTAAATATTGTAACATAATTGACTTGTAAGATTCAATTGAGTTTAGTTGCAGATTGATTAAGGGTTTTATGAGTGGCTGGCGAGTAATGACGCCTGTCATGGAGCAACTTTCAAGCTAACTTTTTTCTAAATTGCAATCTGGAATTTTTGGGTAGAGTCACATTAACTAAACAGGTTGTTACAGTTAAGGGCAAATCTGATGGGAGTTGATGAAGATGTTGGGACATGCTCTTTTTTAACTCAGAAGATGTCACATTCACATTGCGAATATAACCCAAGTATTTTCAATGAGGAATATAATTGTTTTGCGTGACCCTTTAGGGTCAATTAATTGGTGACATCTTTTGTTCCCAATTATGGTGCCAATCAAAGAATTGTGCAATGAATTCCCTATAAAAAGCCCTTGACTTTTTTTATAATAAAGAAGATAAGATTATATCTAATTGAATATATTTTATCTATTTAGCTAAAATTTTGACTGTTTTGTCTTGTAGTAAAAAAAAAAAGAAGGACAAGAAGATCCTTTACCTATATTATTGTTGATCTCTGCAAGATCAGCATGATGAGAAGGAAGAAGAACCTCTGAACCTTAACTTAGGTTAAGTTCAATAAGAAGGAATGGGAAAAAGTCCCTACCATTTCAGAATATACCAAACTTAGGGCCGGCATTAGTGGTGTTGGACCAAACCACTATTATGGATATCAGCTCAGCTAGGAATAGTAGTCTTCATACTACTATTGTCCATTATATCTTATTATCAAATCAAACAAAATGCATTTCAAGATTTTGATATAACTGGAAATAAGACCTAAATAGTTATGGTGTAATGGGTGAGAATTGTTGAACCATGTAGTATAAACTATTAATAAATCGGCTTGATATAAGGCAATAGGGCGATACTGAGCTTTGGACAAATAATTAGTGGATACCTCCAAATCAGGTGATAAGGCAATGTTGATGTACAATAAGTAATTATTAGATTGTCTTGTTGGATTATAGGAGAATTAGAGCTCGCTGGTGCTTGATTATGCCTAAAGTCCAACAATCAAGAGTGAACATCTACTTTTTATGGTTTTAATCAAATACTAATAAGATGAGTACTAGGTTTTTATGTAATTTTATTAGTAGCGATAATGGATAGAAAATGAACCATATCAATATGGGTCCCTTTAGTAAAAAACTGTATTAAGGGTCAATGGAAATTTAATGAGACTTTTTGGAATAACTTAGATAAGTCTGAATTAGGGAATATGGTATTATAGCCTAACAAAGCTCAAAAACTTTCTTCCATTTAGCTTAATAATGGACGGAGAATTGTTATTGGCAAGACATAACTGTGAGTTAATGAATCGATGTATTTCTGCCAATCCCCATTTGATAAACTTATTGCACCTTGGGAGACCCCCGCCAAACCTATAAAGGGGTGGTCCCCGCGTAGTTGCTTGAATGTACTGGTTGTAGCTGGGGGAGTACTATCTGATGGACGCCTCAGGTCCACCACATGGTTGGAATAATCCAACTGCTTAAGTTTGTGTTAATTGCCTGTGAAATATTTGAAATCATTTACCCATTTTTGGGTTTCACCAAGATGCGCTCGCTGGTGCTAATGCAGGGGAACCCAACAAGTATGCTGACTGCAAGGGGCTGGCGTCAGCCAAAAGGACAGGGGCAGCTCCAGAAGCAACAATGGATGAGACTCCATTCATTTTGATAAATCAAACTTAATAAAATATAAGATAAAATAGATCTTATGAACGTAAGTATTTTATTAATATAAAAATTAGGGATATTTATAGGGTATTAGGGGACACATGGCTCTAAGATCATCATGGCCCCGTCCAAGTAGGGTTTCTCCTGGCCTTCTGGATAGCCCACGATTCTGACCCTTACTTGGATCAAGCCATTCATGTGAACAGGTCAGGTGAGATCCTAGGTCACATGTTCCGGGAAATGGTAATGTACCATTTCCTTGAATTGGGTTAATTTATACCAAGCCTCGGATTCAATATTCTGGCAGATTTGATTCTTATTGAATCTGATAAGCCAGCAAGGATTTACCCTCCTTGAAGGGCGATATCAATCCTTCCCCTGGACAAGGCTTACACCTAACCCAGGGAAAATCCCAACACTCATATTTGTGGGGTTCACTGAGAATTGGCCAGGGTTTTTTGGCTGATAATGTTGCTACTATCATTTAGATTATTTTATCATAATCACAGAATAGTAAATGTCTGACATTTCCTCTTTTCAGAAAAATTTTACTTACAACGTCCCTATTCTGAAGCCTAGGAGGCAAATCTATGACATTTCTTAAACTAAGGCAATCGTGAAATTAATGAATAATAGACTCTGCCAGAACCAATGAGAATATGGTGGGACTGAATAGTCTAAAAAAGGGTCACTATTGACCAAATTCGCTAAAGTTTAAGCGAGTTAAGATTAAAATAAGAGATATACAGTTAGCAAGAAAGAGAGAGTGGTTCAGCATTTATACGCTGGAAATATTAAGTTGAAATAAAAAAGTGTTGTTGAGCAATTACTCCATCTTTTTTTATACGTATTTATTTAAGTGCTATAAGGACTGGAAATCACTATATCATCTGGCCTAATGCTTAGTGGGCTTGACCCTGTTCAAAAACCCTTTCAGAATATCTCTGATATATCGCCATTATTATAAGCCGTGTTGCTCACTACAGGGGGCTCAATGAACAACCACAATAAATTAAAATTATTATCCAGTAACTGGCCATGAAATCTCAGGCCTATACAAAAAGGAAATCATCCCAACTGCTGCGCTTGCAGAAGATGTAGAAATAAAACTTGTTGTGAACACTGCGTTAGAGAACAAGAAGAGCTCCTTTAGGAGCGTGACAAAGTAAATAAGCAACTTGAAAATGAGGCTAGTCGGTTGCAGATACTTGAAAAATTAAACAGGCAACTTGCTGATCGCCTGGACGATGCTATTAAGTGGCTAACTTTATGGATCAAAACTTGAAACTTAACCTATAACTGCCTTGCTTTCATTGGGAAGTGGAAGGACAAAAGGCTGCTCAGAGAGGATCATTTTGTAATGAATACCAGACTGGATATCCAGCTGAAAAGCTTTTCACCAAGCCTGAAGGCAGCATGAGCTGCTCAACTCATGATGGCAGCTCAGGGGATGAATATGTTCCAACCCAGCGAATACATTATAAGATGGCAGTCCTGCCCACCATGGAACCTTACACTACCACTAGAGCAGCCAATTTACTGGGTGACGCTGACCCTTCTGAGCTAGCTGTTTCTAAGATTCTAAGTATGATTTTAGATCAAATCCTCAGTATGCTCTCAAGCCTTGCAGTTATGAGCGGGAAGAAGATGTCTGCATTGACAAGCTACCTTTATTTGAAAGCAATGGAATTATCCATAGTTTCTTCAAAAAATTTGAATTTGCAATGGAAGGAGCCTCAGATCAGCATAAGGCTAAATTACTGATATCCGCCCTGGACGTTGGAAAATTCAACTAAGTTACTTGCTATTTTTTCAAAAGTTCCATAACATATCAGAAGGTGAATGAGATTGGGCTGCGGTTGTTTGAAGGCACTGCCAAGATGTCGTGGAAGAAGGCAGAGTTTTTGACTATAGGGTTTCATTGTAATGAGACTCTAGCTGAGTTTTCAGACTTCTTCATGACAGAAGCTTATGAACTAATAGGGGCAGGCACTCTAGCTGAGCTGATGTGAAAAATGCAATGACCTCTGGGGTGAAGCCATACCACGACTTTACAATGGCTTGGCTCAATTTTTAGATGATGATGTACCCCTGCTTGAGATTTTCCAAATTTTGCGCCATCTATCCGCTACCTTTACTCCACTCAATACAGATCAGAAACCTACGGCATCCATTGCCAGACCTTCTTATTTGGGGAAAATATCCCTCCATGTTCATAGTCCGTCTATTAACCACCAGCCTTATTATAACTTCGCGCCTCACCATAACTGAGTTACCATTTTCAGTTCATCTATGGGTCTGGTCCATTTACGCCAATCACCCACAGTTAAACTTTCAGCGTGGCCCATCTTTCAATAATCAAGGACACAAGCCATATGGGGTAGATCGTTTTGAATGCATTCACCCTGGGCCCCTGGCATGAGGTTACCTCAATTGTCAGGGAAATACACACAGCATACCAGTACTATCAGGGAAAGTCAGCGCGGAGTAGAGATAGGACTCTACCTCCACTATCTAAATCCCAAACGTCCACCTGAATTTATCAACATATATTTAATGGAAGTCCCTCCATATGATGACACATTTCTTTATCAGCAGCCAGTTAGAGAGGTGAGTGTAAGGATACAGGTGTAATACAAGGCTGCAACGGAAGTGGGAGATCAGGTACAGCCAAAGCCATAATCTTTCAAATGCTTGAACAAGTTACTCTGATAAGCTGGACCCATCTGAGGATGCATCTTCTTTGAAAAAATAAACGTCGCCCTTCCAATAGACACTATTATCAAAGAATATCCAAAAGTTGATGAGGGGATTGTGAGTTACCTTAGGAACAGAGATTCTGTAAATGCCCATGTTACACAGTAAAAGTTCTTATTCAGAATATACATACTGTATAATTGTTGTATCAAAACCTGAGTCCGTGTACTAATAGATATGTGTGCCACGTTCTTCATAGGTTCCACTAAGTTAGTGGCAAAGTTGACATTAGAAACTGATGTAGATCATCGCAAGGTATATGGGTCTTCCTAAGCGGAAAACACGGTCTCAGAAGGAGCGTACAGTGCAATCCCTTTGCATTTTGGGCCAATAGTTGTTGTAGCTCCAGCAAGAGTATTACAAAACAGCCTTATTACCTGCTAATTGGTACCGCTTTTATGCAATACTTTGTTGCTTTTGTTGACATGATAGAAGAAACATCAAAAAATCTGGGGCAGCGTATCCCAATTTATTTCACCTCCAGCGGAATACCAATGGATCTGGTGCATATGGGAGTTTTCAACCTCGCCTATAGTGACGTTGTTATTCCAGTGCACTAACATCAATTAAAGAGGAAAACCGTGGCCCTCCCTCAGTAGATATATGAGTATTAAGGGTTGCCTCTTAGAGCTGCTGGGTCTATATCCATCCCCTATGGAAAACAAGTCATAGTAAGCACTGAGTTAGAGGGAGAAGTTCCAGCTGGGCTCTATGGAGAGGTCATTTGGCCTTAACAGCAATTGTAGCTGGATTCCCATGTGGCTCCAGGTATTATACTACCAGGACAGATAAATTAAAGTTTTAGTAGAAAACCTAGAAAATGAGCCACCGAAGATCTGCCAACACCTTATAGAGGCGTATTTTCACTTGATCCAAGTTGAGAAAGTCTTTTGGGTTCATAAGTTTGGGTCGCTAGGTGAATTTGGCTTACCAGTCAATTTTCATCATAGTGTAATGACTTTGTTACTGCGCGAAAATTAACCTGGTTATTAGAAGAAAAAGACTGGGTAATATCTTTTTTAAAAAATATAATGAGATTTTCGCCATTAATGACCACGATTTAGGATGTACGCAGGGGGTGGTACATTGACTGGACATGGGAGATCATCCCCCCATCGGTCTCAGCCGATATCTATCAAGACCAACTGAAGAAGTCATCACTAAATATATTGATAAGATGCTGGAGTAAGGGATGCTCGATCCTCAAAGAGTCAGTGACCTTTTTCCCGTTCTAATTGTAAAAAAAGGAAGGTACCAACCAAGTAGTGATAGACTACTAGAAGCTCAATAGTATCACTAAGAAGGACTCATATCCCTTGTCCTGGATTGATAATGCTCTGGATCAGTGAGGAAAAACTTTCTCTTGGTGATAGATTTGATATCAGGCTACTGGGAAATCAAGTTGCCTGGGGCTGAACAGGAAAACACGCCATTATAACATCTATGGGGCTTTTCCAACTGACTAATATGCCACAAGGGCTGTGTAACGCCACGGCCACATTCCAACGGGCCATGGGCACTATTCACAGTGATCTGAAGCTGTCATGCATCCTCATATACCTCAATAATATCAATGTTTTTTGTGTACGTTCTCTGAAAATCTTACTCATTGGAGGAGTTCTTCCGCCTACTTGCTGAGGCCTATATTAAGATCAAGCCCCATAAATGACACTTGTTCATTGACCAAATGGAGTACCTAGGGTTTATAGTAGATGCAAATGGGCTTTAACATCAACTGGTCAAAAGAGGAAGATATTCAGAAAATGACCCCACCAAGAAGCAAACACGATATACAGGTATTTTGGGGATTGTCAGTTACTACTAACGCTTTATCTCCAGCTTCAGCTGTATTGGAGGACCGCTGTTTTGAATCAATTAAAAAGAATTTTCGTTAGAATGAATGAAACGTTGCCAATGGAATTTGATACTTTTGGATAGCAATAATCAGTGTGCTCTTGCTACATTATCTGAATTTTAAAAGGAGTTTATTATCCAGATGGATGCGTCTCTTTCCGTCATTTTAACAGTAATATCACAAAAAGATGAAGAGGGGGAGGAGCATCCGGTTAAATACTGCAGTTGTAGCTTGAAATGCCATTAACACAATTACAGCATGACCAAGCAGGAGTGCTTACTAGTGATTTATGAATAATAGCAATTCAGGGTATATTTTCATGGGCAAGTTTTAAAATTGTAATTGACCGCTCTTCGTTACTCTGGATGCAGAATATCAGAGAGCCTGAGGGGTGTCTGGCCTGATGGGCTCTTGAGCTGCAGGCTTTTGGTTTTCAAATCCTTCACCATCCTGGAGTCAAACACCAAAATTCAGATTGCTTACAAGATTGCTAACAATTGTGGTTATGGTGGATCTAAGTGAAATGATGTATGACAAAAAGCTCAGCGGAAAAGTTAATAACAAACCGCGCCAAGTCATCAAGGTACTAGATGAGAATAAGGGCCAATATGTTCCAGAAGAACGGTGAACTTTATAAGCGGATAGGGGACACTACCATGAATATTCTAAGACTTTTCACCCAACCAAACATTATTATGAGCGCACACTGAGTAGTTGGACATGGTAGAGTATGCAAGGCCCTGAAATTGTTGCAACATCATTCTACTGGGAAAGCATGCACTTTGAGGTGTATAAAATGAATTCCTGCTGTCACCAGTGCTGAGTGGAGAAGCCATCCAACCAAAAGACTTAGTATCAGTTTTTTGAAGCCTCACTTTGCTTGGCATACGGTTTCTATTAATGTTGTGGGACCCCTGCCAACTGGAGAAAACTGGTCCAAGTATATTCTGGTCGCAATTGACCACTTGACCAGGTGGGTTGAGGCATGGGCGATACACAATCTTGGGGCGGTCATGATGGCTAAGTTTGTGATGGAATGTATAACTTATTAAACACTGTCCTCAGTTCATCTTTATTGACAACGGGACCAACTTCACCTCTCACATTTTACCCAAGCCTAACAAACTAATGTCATCCATGGGGTTCTAATAATCCCAAACCACCCAGAATCCAATAACATGGTTGAATGGGTCAATGGGACGCTGGTGAATATACTCCAGAAGCTGGTATTGGATAGACCTTCTGATCGGAGTACCCTCCTATATACCGCCATCTTTTCCTACAACATCAGTCATCACTTGTCAATAGGGTAGATTCATTACCAATTTCTATATAGACGGCACCCAGCTCAACAGCACTGCTTTATGCCTGCATGAAAGATAACGGAGGAATGGATCCCTAATGCTACTTGACCAGACTAACAAATCTACTGGCCAATCTGCAAACAGAAGTGTACTTTTTCAGCTTAGCCAAAAATAAAGAATCAGGCTGCTGATCAAGTATGGTGTAGCAGCCTAGCGCAGTATAAATATGGAGATATGGTTCTATTCCATGACCAACAAAGGTTCAGTAAGAAGAAAAAATTATCCAGCATTTGGATTGGTCTGTTTGAAGTAATCAAGAAAACAGGAGTTGAATCCTATACTATCAAGTACCCTGTTAGCAGTCAGATAATTAACTGAGTGCACGAGAGATTTCTTTAAATATATAAACAATAGGAGGCTTATACTTCAGTCATGGGGGGTAATGTCAAGCTTCTGATGTGACTGGATAATAAGCCCTAAGTAGTTATGGTTAAATGGTCAAGGATTTTCTGAATTAAGTAATATAAAATATGAATGAGATTGCCTTGATATTAGGTAATAGAGCGATACTGAGATTTGGACAAATAATTAGTGGATCACCTCCAAATCATGCTATAAGGCGACGTTGACCTATGACAAAAATTCTTAGTAGATCGCCTCAAACCAAGGCAATTGGGAATTTAATGTTTTATAGAATCTACAAGAACCAATGAGAATATGGTGGAAACAAAAATCTAAGCAAAATGGTCAGTATTGTTATATTCATTGATATATAAGCGAGATAATAAAGATTTAAATGGAAAGGAATGTTAGTTATAAAGAAATAGTGGAGCAGTGAGTATCAGCTGTAAATATAGGTTTAAATAAAGAATTGTTGTCAGGGCAACTGCTCCATATTTATTATATTTATTTAATTAGGTGTTTTGAGGACTGACAATCGCTATATCATCCATCCTATTGCTCAGTGGGCCTGACCCTGTGCAAAAAGCCTTTTGGAGTATCTCAAATGTATCACCGAAGTTATAACAGTGTATACAAGAAATCTGTATAGTTGAACAAGGGAACTGAAAAAAAGTATTATTCAGAATGAGGAATTAAATCTCAAAATTTATCATTTGGAACTCATTCAAGAGGTTAAGCTCACTAAAATTTCAACACAAAACATCCAGTAAAAACCACAGCCTAAAATCATCTTGAACCTTAAGGATTTAGATGGCCTGGCTAATTCTACTAATTCTAAATGCCTAAAAAATAGCTGCATCCTGTCATGGATTTGGCTAAGAAGAAATAGACTGGGCTCCCAGTCAGGGTGTGCAAGCACCCAGTGGAGGACCCAGAATGCCAGAGGCATAGCAGTCCGGGTGACTAATAGAAGTGGGGATCTATGGGAGATGTGAGGAAAGCAAAAGTTCAGTAAAATACCAAAGGCCCCAAGGCAAACCATATGGTTGCATTGGGGGCAACCGTGAGTCTTGTGGGGGCAACCCCAAGGCAGGAGAGGCAGGGAGGATGACAAATCCTCCAGGGTTCTTGGTTGCTGGCCTTCAGATTTAGATAGGGGGCTTTAGCACCAGCAGGGGATGGCACAGAGGTCGCCCCATTATTGGAAATATGTGCAGAGGTATGGTAAGTCCCATGATAGGTGCTGGGACTGAGCTTCCCCTGGAGGGGGCGCTCTCGGTCCCACTGGTGGGCTGGACCTGCAGTGGCAGGGGCAGCTATGGAAGCCAAACCCACGTGTGGCGGGCCAGGGATGCCTTGGGGCTGCTCTAACTGGGGAGCAGATTTGGTGGACTTGGCGACTGAATGGATGGAAGGGTCTCCATTTAACGGACGCGTGAAAATGAACAAAGCAGCGAGTTCATTGTCAGGGCAGGGTGGATTATTGCGTTTACAATCTGCTGCCACATGGTGGGATTGAACAAACGGATAATCCAGTTGTCAAACATTGTCAAGCAGATTTGGGCAATGGCACACTTCATCAGATCAATCAATAGAATTTTTATAAATTTTTTAAAGGAAGATGGAGGCTGCGGCAAACTAAGCAGTCATTTAAAATTTTATTTGACAAAAGGCAAAATTATGAACTGACAACTGCCCGCAGTGGAGGAAGTTGCCTTTTAAACTGGGCGATAGTCATGGAGAGGTATTGAGGGATTGGTCATTTAGGGGATGGGGAAGGGATTTGGTTGGCTGGCTTGGAGGGGGTAGAAGGCAGCTCTTAATTATGGAAAAAGCTTAGAATTTTTTGCAAGATTTTCCAAATTCTTATTGCCAAGCCAAATTGATACTACCAATTCAGGTCCTGATAACTTGAGTCAGCCCATTTGCATGGCTTAGGCAGTCCAGATTCATCCTGGGAGGCAAGGGTCCATGGATCAGATTACTTGTGATTCAAGCCAGTCCCTCAATTGGAATACTTGTGCGATCTGAACTCCCTGGATCCATTTCAGAACGTTGGGGCTAATGATCCAAGTTGTTTGGAACTGGATTTTGCGATCCAAGCTGTATTCCAATCTGGCTTCCAAAGAAGACCAGTCCAAACCAGCTCCCCCAGTCCAGAAATTGCTGGCTGGGCTCCGATGCTGGAAATTGCCAGTTTAGTTAGTTTTCAAACATGGTTTGCCTGGAGGGTGGTACCAGGGCCCCTCCATGCCCCCTGATGTGTTCTATCTCCCTGCAGAACCCTTCTATCAAACTTACCAGGGTTGAAGAGAGGGGGAGAGGTGGGAGTGGGATGTCTTTGGGTGGATAAACATCACCTAGCGCTCATCTATCACATGTTAGGTCGCCCAGCTGTGACAGAGGGGCCACTGGAGCCTTGGTGCCCCTTTTAGTCCAGAAGGGGTGCTGATCCCTATTCAGTTGCAAGGGCTGGTCCCCAAGACTTACACATACAATCTAAAGCTAAACTACTGGATCTAAACCTTGATGTAATGGTCTGGCCTCATGTTACCAAGCAACTTTATTCCATAAAATCATGATTGAAATCCTAAAAGAAAATTCTGAAGCTACTCCCTGTGACAGATTATTTTTTCCATCCCTTGAGCACTTCTAGTTTCAACTGCAGGTTCAGTTGTAGATATCCATGCAGCTGTTTTATGCAGCTTTGTTGTCAGTTTTGTATTTTCCCAGCTCTACTTCGTTGTTGCTCCCATCTGCTAGAAGATATTTGAGAACTGCCTACGTTCCTCTACCACTTGTTTACCTCAACTCTTAAGATGGTGCTACAAACTCTCATTACAAGATTGTGTATAACTTTCAAGATTTGCAACGCAGAACTCTACTCTAACAAAAACCTTGGGATCCTCACCTAGTCAGAATCAAGTTTTTCAGGAAAATGAAGATTTAAGGGATTCTTGCCATACCTCTGATTGGCCAGAGATTTTGAGACTGAGCCCTAACTTTTTCACGCCAGGCCAGCACCTAACGCAACTACTTTGGGATATCACATCCAGCCAACTATGGTAGTTTGGGACCCTAACGAAGCTAGTGGCACCTGGCAAAATTATTGTAACCCTCAGTCGAGGGTTGAAGGGGCTATGTCAGAATTTGTCTTAATTTAAGTGAAGCCTTAAATTTATGGTTATGATATAAAAATCTTTGTTAACTTTACTATTATTAACATTGGTTTATACTTAGTTTTTAACATTAAATGGCGTTAAAGACTTATATTATTATTTTTATATGTAAAAATGTTTATTAGTATAATTTCTAAAATCACTTTTACTCTTATATTTCATGCATTAAGCAATTTCCCATAAGAACGCAAAGTTTATGACATAAAGATCTCATATTAAAATTCTTTTTTAGTGCTTCACTGGCCATTGAGATAGAGAAGAATACCCAAGCTGAGTCACTATCCATCCTTAAATTATGACTGAGAATGTAATAAATGTTTAAGTCGTCTGCTCATCCCATTAATTACTCATGCCACATATTATGCCTTATTACCTTTTAACTTCCTAGTGTATAGAATAACTACCTAATTGTGTTCCAATTATTTGATCTCAGTCCGTCTTTCAACAAGGAATCCTCATTTCCTCCAGCTCTGAACATGGACTGTGCAATACCTCCTTCATTTTTAATCTCCTTCCACCCTCACACATGGTACTCGCCTATCACTCATCACATTCCTGATTTTCCTTGATACTTTATATAGTACTAATTTCTTTTTAATAAGAGAGTTTTTACAACCAAAATTTAATTTTAGCTTAGAGTCCAAATCTCTAGTGCTGAAATATATATATAATCACAAGAATTACAAGGAGCCTATGAACCTCTAGATAAGGATTAGCACTAACGTTTTCCTGTCTGGAGCCACAGGGTAGCCAATCAATTACCATTTGCTTGTTGAAAAAGAGAGCACAGCTGAGAATTAATAAAATGGGGAGCACATTGAATATGAAAGCTCCACCAATTAAATCTACCAATGTATCCAAACTTCCAATAAACCAAAAGTTCGCACGGATACCATGAACAAAAAGTGCAGCTGCCACATGTTGAAAATCATGCCAGAGCTCCGTACTGAATATTAAAGATGCCCAGAAGATCCCAGAGGAAAATAGAGACTGACTCAACTGGGCCTGAAACCAATCATCATATGCATAATTTCATTGTGTGAAACCCTTAATTTGCTATAAACCAATTCCTTACTTTAAAAACTACTATTTACCAAACTATAGATCATTTTTTAAAGTTGTATCATCAATGTAACTTCTTTCAAAAAATCTGCTTAAATATTGTTGTGTTACTTAGTGCTAAAATTCCAAATATAGTTATATTGCTATAAGGGTCCTAGTCAGCCTTCCTGTTGTATGCAGAGGGTGAAAAGTTCCATTGTGCTCAGGAGAAGCCCCAATATTTAATTCTAAGGCTTCAACATGGTTAGACATGTTTGGAAGCATGAGAAATAGTCATATACCCATAATTAATAGATCCTCCGATTTCCTATCAGTACACCCTGTGATAAATAAATAACGTATAGTCAGTGGTTCAACTCCAAAAATCAGTGCCCCCTAAGAGAGCGGCCTAATTTTGGAAACAGTTGATGCTCACTACAGGGGCATTACCAAGCGATTACAGAGACTTCTTTGATAATACCATGGAAGTGTACGATAAGAAGAACTATAGAAGATCTGACCCAGGGAGAGTACATACCAAAATCAATGATTTGAAGATGCATATAGATGTCTAGACTATTTAGTTAAGAAGAGTCAGATTATCACCAATACAGGAAGAGAATGGTGGGTTGGATATGATACAAGTTTTACATAACTTGGATTTCTTGGAGATTTAAAACAATGAATCCATATAAATTGGGACCATCTAGTACTAAAAAAATGAATCCATATAAAGTTTAAACTCAATTTTCACCAGTATGAAAAGCCAAAATGAAAATTTCACCAGATTAAAGCATGACGTGGATACTAAGTGCAACGTCTACCCCTTTTCAGACCTTTACCTAATATGAGAGGAAGCACCACTAGTACCTAAAACACCAGTGTTGGTGGTGAAACCAACACGTCATATTGAATATTTAGAAGATAACAATTTCGCCTGTATATCATGACTAATTATATTCCAGATAAGGTAACTAAAGCCATAGTTCTGTAATTGTATGAAAACAGCATGGACGGAGCTAGTGACAAGCATAAATCTTTTGTGCACAAAAAGATGTATTAGCTAAAAACAAGGGGTGCTTAGAACTACATTTTATTATTATCATACTCGTGCTTAAGTTAAAGAGATTATTATTGCTAAGTTTTAAGGTACACAGAATGTTCTTAATTTAAGAAAGAGTTCCTCATAGTGAGGATAGTAAGTAATTATCAATTGTGGACTAAGAAAATTGGTTTTATCATAAGACACAACAGATTTGAATGACTGAATTTGAATCTAGTTATCAATAAAACCATCTTTCTTAGCTGCTGGAATCACACTCACAACTCCTGATGCAAATGAATATGCCGTAAAACCTGATAGATCTAAATCCATTAAAGAGACATTAATTGGCTTTAAAGCCACTTACAAGATGAATTCAAGTTACCAGAACCATCAACAACTCCGTCCCAATAGAAAAGCCTTTTGTGTTGTTCAAAGATTCAATGATAATCCTGAGTAAAAGGTTTATTATTGGTAAAACAGGTTTTACCTAAATTCCGCAAGTTTTAAATGCAACCATTTCAGCAATAAGGGCACTTATGGAGAAGCAGATCTAAGTCAAAAGAAAAGAAAGATGAACATATAGGGATATCATAGGATCAGAAATTTGGTTGTACACCACACCAATGGAATTGATGATGAGGATCCTGGTTTATTGATTAATTAGTGAAGCTATGCCAATGGAGCTCCAAGTGAAGCAGTTGTTCCCATCTGCCTTGAACCTACTAAGCGAAGCTTGAGCCTAATGAGCAGTCATACTAGGCTCAAGCTTCTAGGCCTACTCAGATTGTTGACAGTAACAAAGATGTCAAAAATCTATTGAACATCACAGTTAAAAAGAGTTATAATTATAGAACGCAAGTTACCTGAGGCTTGAAAGAAAACCATCCTTCATTAATAAGTAGAAGTATTCAGTCGGATAGTTAGTGCAATTATTACCACAAGTATGACTATAGGCAAGAGCAAGCTTTTCTTCTCGTTGCAATCACTTTTGCAAACTATTTAATTCAAGTCTGAATCTAGTTTGATAATCTCACAGAGGAGATTAGTCTGCGCCCATGTCAGGGAGCAGTTGGGCAAGTAAGGTAAGAGGAGCAGGTGGAAGGCCCGCGGCCTCCAACATTTGAAAACGCCCCAGGGAAACCAGCGGAATAGACAAAAATTTAAAAAACTGGCGGTCACTATTTCCCAAGAATACTCGCATGGCAAGCATGATGCAACCAGTACATCAACACGCCACACTCCCAGCCACTTTCGTTGGTAGAATTTGGAGTCCGTGTGTATCTGGACATCCAAAAACGGCCTTATGGGAAAAATTTTGTGAAGATGTACACAAAATTTTCCTGACCGCGGTGTACGTTGTACCTCACTCCATGTCGCATGGTTGGCTGGACCTAGGTTTCGAAAGCAAAAAAGCAGCAGATGAGGCTGCAGCAGTGCACATAGTGGTCAACCTCCCCAATGGGCAATGGGTCATCGAAACCAAACACACCAGATGGACAAAATCAAACCAGATTTTCCTCACGTTTGACTTTTTGCCTACTATGGTAAAATATGACATTTTGGAACAACACCTGAAAGATGGTCTCGCCATATATGGCGAAATACAATCTTTTGAAAGGCAATGCTTCACGCTGATGCCACACCTGTGCACCGGCAAAGCCATTGCAGTCCTGACCCCAACTGAGGAGATTGCAAAGGAACTAACCCAGATCCTGCACTCCACTTTTATTGATATCGCAGGGCATACCACCCACCCATTCTGGGTGACCGTGGACAGCGCGCCCCCCATTTGCACCTACTGTGACGCGTTTGGCCATAAGGTGCATGCATGCCCCACCAAGGAGGGCGTCACATTCCAAGAGCATCCCTTGGCGGCCATGGCCAGCGGAGAGGCGCACTACAAACCAACCGCAAGCACCAAAGATCCTTTCCTGTGGGGAGCACAAGGCTGTTTCCTACTGGTAAATCCTATCTCCCCGCAAGAGTGGAAGAATGCCAAGCAGGCCCACAGGGCCGCGGCCAAGGAAGCGGCCAAAGCCACCACCGCTATCTCACACTCCCAATGCCAGGAGGACATTGAAACCTTTGCAGCAGAAGCAACTCAGGAATCCATCAACCAATCAGATTGGGAAGCCCATGCTGATTGGGCCACTCAATCTGAGGATCCGATGGGGGACTATATCTCACCCAATTGTTGCACCCAAGCTTCAGTTAAAACTGACTTGGAACCCATTCCAACTGAAAAAAAAACTTTGACCCGCTCAACGGTGCACCAAACTCATCTGCACCGCAAAAAATTCGTCCAACGTTGGGGAAACAAAAAGCAAAGGCCAAAGCCAATGCAACTCTTTCCGCAAAAATTAACAAAAATCCTGATAGTGTTGCTGCTAACACCCACACTGCTGTGAAGGCCCGTGTGGATCTAGAGGAGGCTGGTGGGCCCAGGTGCATACCCCCTCGCACCTAAAGTGTGAAGGGGGAAACCTTCACTATAGGGACATTGAATATTGCCAGACTCAAGGCCTCCCCATCCTGGGCTAGGAAACTGAGTTTTTTACAACAAAATTTACCCGTGGATATCCTGGCCATCCAGGAGTCCCACTGTCCACGAGGTTCCAAGGAAGCTTGGAAAACAATGCTCCTCCCATCCCTATCTTTTTGGTCAGAGCACTGTGGGGTGCTAATTTGGAAAAATAATATTTTCAAATTTTCATTATCAGAAACCTTCCTCAATGGCCGAGTCCTCATTGTCACCTTCTCATGGGCTGATGAGGTACACGCTATTGTCAACATCTATGCCCCAAATGGTGCACGAGAGCGTCAGGAATTTTCCTCATCAGTCAAATCCCTCCCGCTACCCTCAGACCCTTTTATAATTGGCAATATGAACTGCTGGCTAAACACTCCAATGGACCGGTGGCCTTCCCCCTCCCACGCCCCCCAGGGCCACATTGACTTCGCATTCTAAAGGCCACTCTTGGGTTAATGGATGCGCGGCTGCGGCAAGCCCCACTGCTCAAGAATATGATGCGCCCCCACGTCCACAATGGCCAATTAAGGTCCATGTCCCACATCAACCTTATCCTTACGCCGGCGAAATTCCAACACCACATATCCCACTTTAAAACAACAAAAATGGAATTCTCCGACCATCGACTGGTCTTGATAACCTACCACCTACCTGTCACAGCTGCTAAGGCCCCAAATTGGTGCAAAATCTGCCCCCCGAGCTCGCATCACCAGGATTTTCCACGTGGGTGGAATCAGCAACTTTGGCAAAAGAGTTTGTTTCACCATTTTGTGTGGACCCCATTTCCACATGGGCAACTTTCAAAGATGATACTATCCGCCACTCACGCCATCTCTCCTCCAGACGCTCACAAGCCACATCGGCGGTCATTTTGCATACTCTGAAAAAGTTGGCACACCTGGAGTCCAATATCCCAGCTATAGGATACAGCTCTTCATGGGGCTGGAAGTGGGCGGAGGCAGCCGCACACCTCAATGCACTCAAAAGGCAACACAAACATCGGGTTTATGTTCAGTACAGGGCCTGAAGCATCACAAAAGGCGACAAGTGCACCGCACATTTCTTTAAAAAAAATTTGCATCATGCCAGAGCGTGGCCTGCACACAGGTGCAAAGATCGGATGATTCCATTACAGATACACCAGCTGAAGTGGCAATCAAAACACAAAAGTATTACTCCAAGTTGAACCAATCCAATCCAATTCAGCCAGCTGAAGTGGCGGAATTTCTTGACTGAGCCCACATCCGCACCATTTTCTGATACCCAGAAATAACGAATTTGATTACTCTGAACAAATTATGGACAGCCATTTGTGGTGCACTAAACTGAAAATGCCCAGGCCCAGATGGCATTCCATATGAATTCTACAAAAAGTATTTCAAATATATATCCCCATTGCTGCTCGCCTAACTTAACCAAAGGCTGTTGGAAATGTGCCTCCTACCAGGAGTACATGAGGCCTTTACCATCACGCTCTTCAAGAAAGGGGATAAGCTTGACTTTGCCAACTGGCGCCCCATTTCTCTAACAAACACAGACACTAAAATTTTAATAAAAATTAAGGCTAACCGGTTAGGGACTGTAGCATCTGCCACCATCTCCCCAGAAAAATTTGGATTCATCCCCAGAAGGTCAATTTGGGATAACGTGCACTCCGTGGCTAATGCATGTCAGTCCACAGCCTCTGGGGCACTTGTATTCTTGGCCCAACAGAAGGCCTATGATAGATTAAACTTGGAATACTCAGGGCCTGCCTCCATCAATTCCGCTTACCCCCTCGCTATATTAACTGGGTGATGCTGCTAACGGAATCTGCAACAATGGCAGTATGTGGCCCTGGCTTCCTAACGGAAGTAGTCCGCCCTCAAAGGGGCTTGCAACAAGGGACCCCCTCAGCCCACTCTTATACAACTTCAGCCTTGACCCACTACTGCGAAATGTGAATGCTCAACTCACTGGGGTCCATGTGCCAGGCCAAACCCCAGTCAAGATGATGGCATTTACAGATGATTGTGTGGTGAGGGGTGTCTAATAACAAAGATGCATGCGCGCTTGAAGCCCTCATCCAGGAATATTCCCGGGTAAGCAACGCGGCACTGAACGCCTCCAAAACTGAAATCATCCTACTTGGTCGGTTTCAGAACTGCTGGGCCCCAGAAATTAGTTCCCAACATGGCCCATCTGCTCGCCCACGTCCTCGTCCTACCAGCTCAACACACACCGCCCAACTGGTGCTCCCCTTCATGCCACGCCCTACCATAGGACCGGTACGCAATCTGGGCGTGTGGATGGAGGCAGGCGGATATGCATCAGCAGTAATAGAGTGCCATATTCTGGACAACGTGACGAATAGAATCGCCTCTCTCAGAGCCCACCCTACTTCCCTCACTGGCAGGGTTGTTTTAGCCAACTCTATGCTCCTCTCCAAAGTCTGGTTTGGAGACCACGCCATACCCTTCTCCACAAGCTTCTTCAAATCCTTGTATGCCCTGCTGCAAGAATGGCTTTGGTCAGGCCGCCCTTTACCAGTATGGCTTGAGTTCATGTTTGGCCCTCATCATCATGGTGGCATGGGTCTTCTCAACTTTAGAGCCCATGCTGCCAAGATCTTGGGTACCTGGATAGCGGCTGTCACCGCCCCTACACTCCGCTCCCAACACTGGTCCCGCGCGGCCCGCTTCAACTTCTCCCAAGCCTTGGGCCTCAACAACCCATCAAACCCCCACTCCCTGATGAAATACCTCGCATCACACACATCGGCCACAGGCCCTCACGGGATTAAAACCCACTACAAACGAATTCTCCTCTCCATGCGGAGCGCTGAGTGGAGAAATTGTATAAGTGGACACACAGTCAGAGAGGCCGCCTCTCTCCTCAGTTCACACAAAAGGTACAGGGGCTACCCATCCATGATGGCGTGATCCCCACACGGCCCCATGTCCTATCCAGGGTGGACTACCTGGACATGATGGACATCCCTTACTCCATTGAGACCCAAAAAACTATCTGGAAATACGCACACCATCCTCTGTTGCAGCCTCAAGTCCGCTCCCATGTGTGGCGCTGCCTGAGGCGGGTGTATCATACAGCTGAGCGCTCTAATGCTTTACACTCATCCTGTGTCGTGTGTGGCCAGTATGGAACGCTGTTCCACCGCCTGGAGAAGTGCCCCACCTCTAAAGTGATATGGCGCGAAGTTCAACGTATGCTGGTCTAGGATCAAACGCATCCCTTCAGTCTGTCAAGAGATATGTTTGCTTCATCAATGGCCTCCCCCTTCCACCCTCCCTCCGTGCTTTGGTGGTTGCAATCGCCATGTGGACCATCCACACGATTGTCTTAGATGCCATCGAAGGCTCCACCCCCACCCTCCCAGAAGCTGTCCACAGATTCTGGTCTCATTTGGTGGACCACTTTCAAGCGTGGATGTTTGGATACCTCCCACCGCGTCGCTGACAGCTGGTCTCCTTCTGGTTCCCAGTCTGGTTCATCAAATCAGAACCCTTCCTCCACACGTTTTCAATTGTGGCTACGGCCCCTTCACACTTTCCCTCCCCCTCCCCATAAGTGGCGTTCCCGCTGGCAACAAGAGATAGCATCGCTTCTCTGGGGTGCCTTACTGTACTAATTTTTGTCTCTTCTGAGTCATATTTGGAAGTGTCCATCCCATGGTTGGCCTACCCGCAATAAACCAACTATAGGCAAGAGCATTATAAAAGCGGAAGTCACTATACACAATGTCCATAATTTAGCAGTACTAGATACTAACAATCCAGTACAACATTATGTCCATTAGTATAATTGAGAGATCGAAGTTTTCCACATACATCAATTACCAGGCCAATTTAAGATCTTCAGGACCTGAGTCAACCAATGCATTAGGAGCTCATTTCAAGTTACCCTTGCAATTTGAACGCATTATCATGTCTTCTCTGGCTGTGTTGCTTGAGAACAACCAATATGATTGCCTTATAGGATGCAGTTCCTGAATGAGTCTTTTAAGGAATCATTGACTTCAGAAAGAATTCATTTAGTCTTCTCGAAGACCAGATGCCACTTGCGTTCCAAAAAAAAGTAGAATAAGGAGCAAGTATGCTTAGTTGAAACTGTGCATTGCATCTTCCCTACCAGCTAAACCCTGAAGACACAGGGAACAAAGCATCCAGCACAGATCATAGAAGAAGAGTCTAGTTTGTCCTTGTACGCCAACGAAGGGATGGACCTACTTCCTGGAGAGCTTATCTTAATGTTTTAAATTTTAAATTTATTGCGGGGAAGGCCGACCATGGGACGGACACTTCCGAATATGACTCAAGAAAGATAAACTTAGTACCAGGGGAGGCACCCCAGAGAAGCGATGCAATCTCTTGTTGCCAGCGGGAACGCCACTTATGGGGAGGGGGAGGGAACGTGTGAAGGGGCTGTAGCCACTATTGAGCACGTGTTGAGGAAGGGGTCTGATTTGATGAACCAGACTGGGAACCAGGAGGAGACCAGCTGTCGGCGATGCAGTGGGAGATATCCAAACATCCACGCTTGAAAGTGGTCCACCAAATGAGACCGGAATCTGTGGACAGCTTCTGGAGGGTGGGGATAGAGCCAGAGATGGCATCCAAGACAATCGTGTGGATAGTCCACATGGCGATTGCAACCACCAGAGCACGGAGGGAGGGTGGCCGGGGGAGGCCATTGATGAAGCAAACATATCTCTTGACAGACTGAAGGGATGCGTTTGATCCTAGCCCAGCATACGTTGAACTTCGCGCCATATCACTTTAGAGGTGGGGCACTTCTCCAGGCGGTGGGACAGCGTTCCATACTGGCCACACACGACACAGGATGAGTGTAAAGCATTAGAGCACTCAGCTGTATGATACACCCGCCTCAGGTAGCGCCACACATGGGAGCGGACTTGAGGGTGCAACAGAGGAAAGTGTGCGTATTTCAGGATAGTCTTTTGGGTCTCAGTGGAATAAGGGATGTCCATCATGTCCAGGTAGTCCACTCTGGATAGGACATGGGGTCGAATGGGGATCACGCCATCATGGATGGGTAGCCCCTGTACCTCTTGTGTGAACTGAAGAGAGGGGCGGCCTCTTCAGGTTGTATGTCCGCTAATACAAATTCTCCACTCTGCGCTTCGCATGGAGAGTAGGATTCGTTTGTAGTGGGTTTTAGTCCCATGAGGACCTGTGGCCGATGTGTGTGATACGAGGTATTTCATTAGGGAGTGGGGGTTTGATGGATTGTTGAGGCCCAAGGCTTAGGAGAAGTTGAAGCGGGCCGCGCGGGACCAGTGTTGGGAGGGGAGTGTAGGGGCGGTGACAGCCGCTATCCAGGTACCCAAGATCTTGGCAGCATGGGCTCTAAAGTCGAGCAGACCCATGCCACCATGATGATGAGTGCCAAACATGAACTCTAGCCATACTGGTGGAGGGCGGCCTGACCAAAGCCATCCTTTCAGCAGGGTATACAAGGATTTGAAGAAGCTTGGGGAGAAGGGAATGGCGTGGGCTCTAAACCAGACTTTGGATAGGAGCATAGAGTTGGCAAGAACAACCCTGCCAGTGAGGGAAGTAGGGTGGGCTCTGAGAGAGGCGATTCTCTTCTTCACGTTGTCCAGAATATGGCACTCCATTACTGCTGACGCATATCCGCCTGCCTCCATCCACACGCCCAGATGGCGCACCGGTCCTATGGTAGGACGTGGCACTAAGGGGAGCACCAGTGGAGTGGTGTGTGTTGAGTTAGTAAGGCATGGACGTGGGCGAGCAGATGGGCCATGTTGGGAACTAATTGCTGGGGCCCAGCAGTTTTGAAACCGACCTAGTAGGATAATTTCAGTTTTGGAGGCGTTCAGTGCCGCGTTGCTTACCCGGGAATATTCCTGGATGAGGGCTTCAAGCGCGCATGCATCTTTGTTATTAGACACCCCCACCACACAATCATCTGTAAATGCCATCATCTTAACTGGGGTTTGGCCTGGCACATGGACCCCAGTGAGTTGGGCATTCACATTTCGCAGTAGTGGGTCAAGGCTGAAGTTGTATAAGAGTGGGCTCAGGGGGTCCCTTGTTGCAAGCCCCTTTGAGGGCGGACCACTTCCGTTAGGAAGCCTGGGCCACGCACTGCCATCGTCGCAGATTCTGTGAGCAGCATTACCCAGTTTATGAAGCGGGGGGGTAGGCGGAATTGATGGAGGCAGGCCCTTAGGTTTCCCAGTTTACTCTATCATAGGCCTTTTGTTGGTCCAAGAATACCAGTGCTCAGAGGCTGTGGACTGACATGCATTAGCCACGGAGTGCACGTCATCCCAAATTGACCTTCTGGGGATGAATCCAAATTGTTCTGGGGAGATGGTGGCAGATGCTACAGTCCCTAAACGGTTAGCCATGATTTTTTTAAAATTTTGGTGTCTGTGTTTGTTAGAGAAATGGGGCGCCAGTTGGCAAAGTCAAGCTTATCCCCTTTCTTGAAGAGTGTGACAGTAAAGGCCTCATGTCCTTTTGGTAGGATGCGTGTTTCCAACAGGCTTTGGTTAAGTGAGGCTAGCAGCAATGGGGATATATATTTGAAATATTTTTTGTAGAACTCAAATGGAATGCCATCTGGGCCTGGGCATTTTCAGTTTGGCGCACCGCGAATGGCTATCCATAATTTGTTCAGAGTAATTAAATTCATTATTTCTGAGTATCAGAAAATGGTGCAGATATGAGCTCAGTTAAGAAATAACGCCACTTCAGCTGGCTGAATTGGTTCAGCTCGGTATATCTTGGAGTAATATTTTTGCATTTTGATTGCCACTTCAGCTGGTGTGTCCACAATGAAATTATCCGATCTTCACACCTGTGTGCAGGCCACGCTCTGGAGTGGTGCAAAATTTTTTTAAAGAAGTATGCGGTGCACTTGTCACCTTTAGTGATGCGTGTGGCCCTGTATTGGACACAAACCTGATGTTTGTGTTGCCTTTCGAGTGCGTTGAGGTGGGCGGCCGCCTCCGCCCACTTCTGGCCCCATGCAGGGCTGTATCATGTGGCTGGGATATTGGACTCCAAGTGGGCCAATTCTGCCAGAGCGCGCGAGATAACCGCTGATGTGGCTCGTGATTGTCTGGAGGATAGATGGCGATAGTGGCGGATGGTGTCCTCTTTGAAAGTTGCCCATGTGGAAATGGGGTCCGTGCAAAATGGTGCAATAAACAATTTTGCCAAAGTTGCCTCTTCCACCCACATGGAAAATCCTGGCGATGCAAGCTCGGGGGGCGGATTTTGCACCAATGTGGGCCTTTGCAACTGTGACGGGTAAGTGGTAGGTTATCAAGACCAGTCAGTGGTCAGAGAATTCCATTTTCATTGTTTTGAAGTGGGAGATGTGGGGTTGGAATTTCGCCGGTGTTAGAATAAGGTCGATGCAGGTCATGGACCTTAATTGGCTGTTGTGGATGTGAGGATGCATCATGTTTTTGAGCAGTGGGGCATGTCATGGCAGTGCATCCATTAACCCAAGGGTGGCTTTTAGAACGCGTAGTTCTATGTGACCCTATGGGGTGTGGGGTGAGGGAGGCCACTGGTTCGTTGGTGAGGTTAGCCAACAGTTTATGTCGCCAACTAAAAAAGAATCAGGGGGTAGCGGGAGGAATTTGACCGATGAGAAAAATTCCTGACGCTCATGTGCACCATTTGGGGCATAGATGTTGATGATTGCATGTGCAACGTCAGCCCACGAGAAGGTGACAATGAGCACTCAGCCATTTAGGAATGTTTCTGAGGATGTGAATTTGAAAAAAATATTTTTTGAATTAGCACCCCACAGTGCTTCGACCAAAAGGATAGGGATGGGAGGAGCATTGTTTTCCAAGCTTCCTGGGAACCTCGTGGACAGTGGGACTCCTGGATGGCCAGGATATCCACAGGTAAATTGTGTTGTAAAAAACTCAGTTTCCTAGCCTGGGATGGGGAGGCCTTGAGTCCAGCGATATTCAATGTCCCTAGAGTGAAGGTTTCCCCCATCGCACCTTAGGTGTGAGGGGGTGGGCCCCCAGGCCCACCAGCCTCTTCAAGGTCCCCACGGGCTTTCACAGCAGCGCGGGTGTTAGCAGCAATGCTATTGGGGTTTTTGTTAATTTTTGCGGAAAGAGTCATGTTGGCTTTAGCCTTCACTTTTTGTTTTCCTGACATCAGACAAATTTTTTGTGGTGCAGATGAGTTTGGTGCACCGTCGAGCGGGTCAAAAAAAAAATTTTTCAGTTGGGGTAGGTCCCAAGTCAGTTTTGGCTGGAGCTTGGGTGCAGTGATTGGGTGAGATCGAATCTCCCATCAGATCCTCAGATTGAGTGGCCCACTCAGCATGGGCTTCCCAATCTGATTGGATGATGGATTCCCAAGTCGCTTCTGCCATGAAGGTCTCCATGTCCTCCTGGCATTGTGAGTATGGGATGGCGGTGGTGGCCTTGGCCGCTTCCTTGGCCGCGGCCCTATGGGCCTGCTTAACCTTCTTCCGCTCCTGCAGGGAGATGGGCTTTACCAATAGGTAGCAGCCTTGTGCTCCCCACGGGAAAGCCTCCTTGGTGCTTGCAGTTGGTTCATAGTGCCCCTCTCCGCTGGCCATGGCCGCCAAGGGGTGCTCTTGGAATGTGACACCTCCTTGATGGGGCATGTGTGCGCCTTATAGCCAAACGCGTCACAGTGGGTACAAATGGGAGGCGCGCTGTCCACGGTTACCTGGAATGGGTGGGTGGTCTGCCCTGTGATATCAATAAAAGTGGAGTGTGGGATTTGAATTAGGTCCTTCACAATCTCCTCAGTTGGGGTCAGAACTGCGATGGCTTTGCCAGTGCACAGGTGTGGCATCAGCGTGAAGCATTGCATTTTGAAAGATTGTATTTCGCCATATATGGCGAGACCATCTTTCAGGTGTTGCTCCAAAATGTCACGTTTTACCGTAGTAGGCAAAAAGTCAAACGTGAGGAAAATTTGGTTTGATTTTGTCCATCTGGTGCGTTTGGTTTAGACGACCTGTTGCCCTTTGGGGAGGTCGACCACTATGCGCACCGCTGCAGCCTCATCTGCTGCTATTTTGCTTATGAAACCTAGGTCCAGCCAACTGCGTGACATGGAGTGAGGTGCAACGTACACTGCAGTCAGGAAAGCTTGTGTACATCTTCACAAAATTTTTCCCATAAGGCCGTTTTTTGGATGTCCAGATACACACGGACTCCAAATTACACTGATGAAAGTGGCTGGGAGTGTGGCGTGTTGATGTACTGGTTGCATCATGCTTGCCACACAAGTATTTCCGGGGAAATTGTGACCACCGGTTTTTTGAGATTTTTGTCTATTCCGCCGGATTCTCCAGGGCGTTTTTGAACGTTGGAGGCCGCAGGCCTTCCGCCTGCTCCACTTACTTTGCTTGCCCAACTGCTCCCTGACATGGGCGCAGACTAATCTCCTCTGCGAAATTATCAAACTAGATTTAGTCTTGAATTGAATAGGTTGCAAAAGTGTTTGCAACGAGAAAGAAAAGTAGCCCATCTTCATTTTGGTCAGCATAATTACTGATTTTTGGAACAGATGATTCATGAGATTTACTGTCTCAAAAAAAGTCAGAAAACCTGAACCCAGTGTGAATCCTGGATCTCTGATTCTACTTACCAATGGCAACCAAAGTCCTCCTTTAAAACATAGGCAAGGCTCATATAAAAATTAAAAATAGTCAAACCATTGATAAGCTAAGATGTACTGTTATGCCATCTTTGATTCAGTTACATCATTGCTTGCATTAAAGAGATTTGGCTTCAGAAACCTACATCACAGGAAAAACGTATTTCAATGAGATCATGACCAATTTTTAAATATTTTTAGCAGCAGGCCTAACATTTTTGGCTTGTGCAAGGGAGGAGTTCACAGGAATGACACTGTGAGTTTTATTTCCTTCCAATTGAAGTAATATCACCATTCGATGAGTGAAAAAGAAGTCATCTCAAAAGAATTACAGCAGCTTATGAATGCATGCTTGGTAAGCATTTCAAAGAGTCCATGGGCGTCGCACCTATTGCTGATCAGATTGAAGGATGGGACTAACTGCATAATTATGATATTTAATTTATCAACGACATGATAAAGATATATTCTTGTCCCCAAACTGTGTATTGACAATGCCTTGAAAAAGTTTGCAGGATCACACTACTTTTCATTCATGGGCTTTACAAGTGAGTATTGGCAGATAAGACTATCATAAAAAGACCAGGAGAAGTGTGCTCTTATCACCAGTAAGGGTTTGTTTGAACCAACACGTAAAACACAGAGCTTATTCAACACCTCTGCTACGTTCCAAAGAACAATGAACATATTTTTGAAGATCTTAAGAAGTAAAGTGTACTTTATTTACTTGAATATTATTTTGGCGTTCAGAAAAACATTCAAGGATCTCATGGCACACCTGAAGGAGGCTTTTACCTAGGTAAGAGAGGATAAAGTCACGTTTAAGAAAAGCAATTGTTTGTTCCTGAAGGTCCAGTTGGAATATCTCAGCAATGGATTCAATTAAAGCGTAATCAAGCCCCTGCAAGAGAAAGTTGAAGCCATCTATAAGGTGAGTTTCTCAATATCATGAGGTATGACAAGTGTTCTTGAGCATGGTAATCTATTACCGTCAATCTGTTCCAAACTAAACCAGACATCGCCAAGCTGCTTACATACTAACTCATAAATGGAGTTCTATTCAGTTGGGAACAAGAGCTAGTGGATGCCTTTAGCCAGCTCAAAAAAATCTAAAGCAACCCTCAATCTTCTATAATCAGATTTTGCGAAATAACTTCTTTGGTTTTACAGACGCCACCAATGTGAGTATGGGCAATATTCTATCTCAGTTTGACTAATAAGATGTATACCACACAATCAAGTTATACTCAAAAACATTCACCAGAGAAGAGAGCAAATACAGGGGTAAAAAGAATAATTGTCTACTTATTATAAGAGTAGTATGCTTTTTTGACATTAGGTTTATGGCGTACACTTCATTATTAATTTGGATTAAGCCTCTCTGGATATTTAACAGACTTGAAGGGTACAGGCAGAAACTAGCAAGTTGGTCCATTTGGTTGAAAGTCTATGACATTAAGATGCTGCACCAGTCATGAGTCAAGCACCTATATATGGTTGGCTTGTAGCAGTTGATCATCTTCCATATTTAAGCTCATTGAGACCAATAGGGTCTATGAGCTTATAGAAAGCCTTAGTAGAATAAAAGAATAGGATAATGCAATAAAAATGATACTTAAATGCTGTTCCAAAGTGATGAGGTTCAGGGATAGACAGCTAGAGAAACAAGTACAGGAGAATTAGCTAAATTACATAAAGCTGATTGAACTAATAAGCTAGTTATGAAAGGACACGCCTAATAGGCCACTGATGGCTAGAGAAGATTTATCAGCACCTCAACTATAGATATTAACTGGAGGCGATGTTGGACGATATCAGTCAGGCTCTGGAGCTATATATTAAATGCTCTAATAAGGGCCTTTTTGATATAATGTAAAATTCAGCTTTGTCAAATCAGTGCTAGGGCGTCATATTTTGAGCACAGTCATTACACTTAAAATTACAAGGCACTGTAAGATGATAATGACCTTAGAAAGCTTGCAAAGGAAACTTTTCTTGGCAAGAGAGATTTTATCTATAAATCAAAAGAAGCGCAATGTAGTGTTAAATGCTGACCAAGGCTTTCTAGCATACTGAAAATGCTTTCTTCGCTGAGGATTTCTCCATTGACATAAGAGAAAAATTCTTTTACCATTAGAGTCCCTGAGAGATACACCCATTCCACTAGTGTTCCTTTTGTCACTTTAATGTGTACTAAGCTGCATTCAAAAGTGGCAAACTAAAGGATTAATTTTCTAAATTAGGAATTGGGAGTTAATTTCAAGAACTTAGGATATATAAGTATAGTAACAATCAACTGACAGCAATTGAGACAATTGCAGATGTCTGTTCAAAAAATAGTATTTTCTCTTGCCAAATATTTTGACAGCGCATGGATATAAGAGAATAAAATGATCAAAAATTGGTATTAGAAATTATGTCAGTGGGGTTTTGGATTGATTTGCCATCATAATCATTTATAAGATGATGCGCCAAGTCCAAAGCACCAAAAGTTATTTAAGACAACTTTGGCTTCATATAAAGTTCTGGGGCACGCTATGAACACATATAATAATTAATCAGCTCAATATCTTATTATTAGTGAAAAATACATTTAATTAAATATTGCATAAACTGATGGTTGGTCAAACAAATTGCACCATTTTCCCCACTTGACCAAACATCTGGAGTAAAATTGAATGGGTGTCAGATGAGATATTGAGAGCTCAGGGCCAAAAGTCTAAAATACAGATAGTAGATTTAGAGAAATTTAGCATGCACATGATTGATAAAGTAACCTTTAGTGGGATCCTTCAGAGTATAGGTAACTGTTGAAGTCTGATCTATGATCTCTAAAGGCCCTTTTAAATGGGTGCTAAATTGTAGTCCTTTTAAAACCATGATTGTTATAATATGGACGAATTTTATAACTTTATTGTTTTTAAGTCCAGTGGTCCTTGTTGCCTTCTTGAGACTTAACTTTCTCTTTTATGCTTTAGAGTAAGCAGATCTTTGTAGCAGAATCAAGAATCTTTATGAATTTATCAAGGTATCTACTAGGGCTTATAATCTCATTTGCCACACATGAATACAAAAGTAGAGGCAGCGCTGAATGTTTCCCAAGAAGATATGAAAACAAGGTGATGCCCCATGGCTTAGTAATATGCGCTGTTATATGAAAATATGAAGAAAGCAGAAACATGTCTCAATTGGGCGCATTGCCAGTAATCAACTTACATAGAATCAAAAAGTGTACTTTTCACCCTTTTAATGGTCCATTGGCCTCAGGGTTATAGGGCTAGATAGGTCTTCTCTTATGCCTGCAAATTTCCATAAATTTTAATTGCGACGTAAATTGGTCTCAATATCTGTCAGGAAATACTGGTGGGAATTTATGGTAATAAACAGAATCTTTCAAGATAAATTTGGCTGTGGTCATAGCTCCTAAATCTCTGACCGCTTTTTCCGCCCACTTAATCCGCTAGTCAATAGCTTCACTTTTAATCTTAAGCTGACCAGAAGTATTTGTCAAAGGGCCCACAACATCAATGGATATGGTGTATTATGTGAGATTAGGTCTGACTACCTAGTAAGAAGTGGCCTTTTGATTATGCGCTTCAGCATGGCATTCCTTGAAGCAGTTGATAGTTCATGAATATCAAACGACATAAAATTTTAAGAACAGAGATTTTAACTGTTCTAACATTTTCATAAATTGACTATGACTCATCGTCTTGTGGGCTTTGATAATCAAGTCAATCCACTCAATGGGTTTGTAAACACAACGGATTGTTCATCTTTAATATTATAAAGTTTCCCATAATTATAAATATCCTATATCAGCTTTTCAATTTGTATTGAACCTCTTCAGGTTCTTTATAAAATTGCTGAGTTATCATTTTTGTCAAACAATTCATCAGCCTTATTAGCCAGTAAGGCTATGGTAGGCAACTGGGAGAATCCATCCGCGTTTTGATTTTAAACTTTAGGGCGGTGTTAAATTTCAAATTCATATACTTGTAACTTCAACACCCAATAGCCAATTGCCTTTCCAGCTCTTTCAAGTTCTGCAACCAGCTAAGAGAGCATGATCCATTATTGTAGTAAGTGTAGTTCATGGATGTAAATGCAAAACTGTTTACATGCATAAATGATGGTTAGACATTCTCTATAATTTATGGTGTGATTACATTTATGCACATCCAACGGCTGACTACAGTTGCCATGAAAACAAAAAGTTGATTTTAGACTTGCCTGCCAGTTTAAGTGCTGAAGCACCCAAATGCCAAGCCCAAATGCCAGTGGCACGCTGCTGGCTGACTGGTATAAAACCAGGAAGGGAATTTGCTACTAAGCGCCCATGAGTCATTGTCACATATAAAACCTAGCAATGAAACAAGTAAACATGGCCATGGATCCGTGGGTTGTTGAAATATATTTGGGAGGAGTGGTTTATATCTGAACATAATATAAGCTGGAATTAGGTATTGTGATTTTTATTGGAAAATAAAAATGAAGAAAATTTACTAAAAATTTCCTCTGAGTGATGCAACTGATTAAATAGTATTTTATTTAGTAGTTTGTCAAAGCAGGGATCGTGGCCCTCAATTTCAGCCTAACCTGGTAAATTTTTTGGGGAAATGGGAAAAATGATTCAATCGGAAATGACATCAAAGAATTTGGCAGCAGGCTGAGTCAATATCAGTTTGTCCACAAACGCCTTACCCAAGGCCCTACTGCATTTATGTGGGCTAGTATGATGGCATCTAGACTGACAGGCAACAGGAATCCCCAAGGGCCACTCCATATTGGGGTGGTTTCAACTGGTCAGAAATGGGTTTGGGATGGCCAACTCATCTGTGACCGGTCGTTGGGGCGTTTGTTTGGCCAAATGGGTTCCCTCAAGTACCAATCCTTATTTTTGAAATGTGGTTTTTGAACTATCAGTGATAGTACCCAATGGTGATACCTGCCCATTAATAATTGTCCCCAATGAATTTGAGGAGAGTTTGGTATCAGAAATCATACTGCTCATTGGCTCAATGCCATTGGCAAATTTTGACCAAGAATTCATTACTGATCCACTTCCAACTATTAGTTTTTCACCCTAGAGGCTTTATTTCTATTGATTTTGGACTTTTCAGCTTTGATTCTGTGGATTTGGAGCCATTAGTTTTATAATTTCCCTCCAGCTTGTAATGAAGAAGGTTACCAGTGATTTTGGCACAGATTTCCTCAATTTGGCGAACTAATTCGGTGGAGGCAAGCGCTAGAACCAGGGGGATAAATCTACAGAGGGAGCGCTGTTACCCAGTTCCTGTCTACCACATGGGTAAGGTTGTCCTGGGTGAAGAGGGGTACAGCCACCCCTCTTTGAACCCTTCTTTTTGTAATTGGGAAAATCGCCTGTTCCATGCAAAGGGGACGTTCCCCTGGACTTACATTACCCTTTCCTTTAGCCATAGGAGGGGCGCCACTGCCAAGGAACTGCATGAGAGCTACATTTTTGTAAACTTTGGGCAACTTAATTGCCAAAAAAGTTACAACTTTTTTGGGGGGACGGGGAACATCTGCATGCTACACATGAAATGCCTTAACCAGTTCCATGCAGTTTGCGCAATCATGCGCCTTGACCCAGATGTTCTAATAGGCTGGATAACCCTTCCAAGCGACAAGATACTTAACGGACCTTCAAGATTTGCAGAATTCTAATACTTTCCACTTCAGCCTCCTCCACATCCTCAATCACTATCAGCTCATGATTTGAAGGGATAGTCCCCTTGAACGGGGTCAGCTGTGATATGTGGAAGACTGGATGTTGTTTCCAGTGAGGTGGCAACTTTAACCGGAAAGCACCATTACCCAAATCCTCCTGAACCAAGTGGGGAAAAGAAATCTTGCTTGCAAACTTCTGGGAGGGTACCTGCATCTGCAAATGGTGCGTATTGAGCATGACATATGAACCCAACACAATATCATGGCCAGGGAGTTGATTCCAATCTGTAATATGCTTGTAATCACCGATAACCTTATTGAGATGCTTCCAAATTAAGTACTTAGTAGGCTGAATGTGCTCATGCATGATCCACACCAGCGGTACTACTTATTTTTACAATGACCGGCCTAAAAGAGGTATTATAACCCAAAGTTGATTCATAGGGGAAAAACCCCATAGAGGCATGAGTTCCATTGTTATAGGCAAATTGAGCAAGAGGAAGGTCATTGGCTCAGGTTCTCCTGCAGCCGCAGCATAACAGCGCAGGTACTGTTCAAAAACTTGATTAACCCTCTCAGTTTGTCCATTGGACTGGGGATGATATGCTGTGGATTGACAGGGTGCAATTTTTTAAAATTGTTAAAAGCTCATTCCAGAACCGCACTGTAAACTGGGCCCACAGTCACTGATAATCTCCTGTGGGAGACCAAACATAGAAAACACATGGCGCACATAGAGATGGGAAGTTTCTTCTGAAGAAATGGCGGAAGAGCAAAGGATAAATAGGGAATAGTTTTAGAAAGATTGAACACCACCATCACAGCAGTAAATCCATTAAAACATGGAAGTTGACAATAAAATCCATGGACTCCAATGTCCAAGGGCCCTCAGCCTGTTGTAACGGGTGAAGGAGATCATAACTAATATTATCAATCTGACTTGGCCCATGCACAGGTAACACAACAGGCGATCCAGGCCAGTATATCTTTTAATAAACCCGCCCAATTATAAATATGCTTTATAAAGTATATACATTTCTTATTACCAGGATGGCCAACTGTGGGGGGTTGTGATGAGCCTAAATCACTTTGGCTCTTACAAGAGGAGTAACCCACATCAGTGACAAAAAATAAATAAGACCCTCCGCCAAGTAATATAGGAAAATGCTTATGAGCTGGCCGGGACATTCATTCCAAAAGCTCCACTCCTTTGGGACAGGTCATTTGAGCTGCTAAAACATGTTAAATAAGAGGTTCATCGGGAGCTAAGTCCACTGATGAGACCACAGGATGGACAATTATAGGATTTGAGTGAAAGTAATAACAATAAAAAGATCCACCTTATCTGAATCTACAGGGCAATGTGCGGGGTTATGAATAAGAATTCAGGAAGAACATTCAACGCTTTTATAAACTCATATTTGAAGTTATAGCTACACACATTCTTATAGGTTTGAGCTTGCCTGTTTTCAACTTCTGTGGTATGTGAAAGTAGAGAAGGATTTAATGATCAGTTCGCAGTGATAACTTATGTTAAGCTGCCCTGTAATAGATACAGTCAGTGGGTCAAGGCCATACCACAGCAGCCATCTCCTTATCATAGATGGCCCAATACTACTCTGCAGAAGAGAACTTGCGGGAAAAATAGGTGATGGGGCTCTCTAACCTCTCATGCTCCTGAAGCAAAACAGCCCCCACCACAAAAGGTGACACAAAGCAGGCTACAACATAGGGCTTAGAGGGGTCCACATGTTTCAAAATTAGGGGGAGATAGAACACCTCTTTAATTGACTTAAATGCCTGCTGGCACTCAGGAGTCCAACAAAAGGGGACATTTTTACCTGTAAGTGAATGAAGTGGGGCATGTTAAAATTTATAGGTTTTCTGATTATTAACAGTTAATAACCCCTATAGTGTATTAACTGCACAGGTTTGTCATTGTGCAATTCTTCGCGTTGTTTAATAGTGAAATATATTTACTTTATAATAGTATGGACTATTATCTGTAGTTGAATAAAGTACTAGAATTAGGCCCAACGCTTGGCCATTATATCTTTTCAAAACACTTAGGATTTCCTCAATAGGGTTTCATTCCATGGTACTGCCTAACAAAATCCATTCCAAGATCCCTGTTTATTATTTCTCTTTGATGACACACAGTCAGCAGCAATCCCCAGTTTGATTCAGCTTCCCTTCTCTGGATCCACTCTCAGATCCTTACTCTTTATCCTAAAGAGACTTCCAATTGACGCATAGAAGTATTTTCCTTGAGAAGGAATGGAACTCAAAATAGATTCTAAAAAAGCGTATTAAGATAATACTCTGATAATTATTGTTTTGCAAAGTGTCTTTTTAATTAGTGAATTCTTACAAAAAATATATAGTGGGAATTCAGCGCCCAACCCTTGGTTGGCACCTCGTCAAAGAAATGGCAGATGTTGCCATTGAATTACCCATCCTCATCTCATCAGCGATGGTTTTCCCCATCCTGTCTAGGATCATCATTGGACATCTCGAGTCCTAAAATGGAAAGAGTTTGAAAACGTGTCCCTAAAGTTTTCCTCTCAATCCAAGCAAATTAAACCATATTTGGCAAATGACCTGCTTTGAAAAGGTGACTTGTTACCCATTAAGGCAGGTTGCAAACCAACAGTTCAATTCACTTGTTGCAGGCAGCATCACATGCCTTGCAACTTGATCCTTAATTTTCCCAATCTGTTGGTGTTGAAACCTGACCTTTCTCAATTGGTACACCTAGTAGTTGATCAACTATCAGATGCTCCTAATTCATCAGCAAATATGCCTAACAAGATATTAAGCATTCATCCAGATAGATCCCTGATGGATCTAACCCAGGCAAACAACCTAAAATTCTAACAAACAATGTTACCCTGAAATCAGGGTCAACCAATAACCAATTCACTTCACTTTAGGGAATTATCTGATAATGATAACTGGTAATCTAGAGAGCTAGGAATACGGGCAGATCCCAACACATCCCCCTGCTTGGCTAGATTTCCAGCGAGAAAACGATTGGGGCAGGAGAACACTGCTTTGGACACTGGTCAAATACTTCATTTGTTCAAGTGGGCTATGATCAATATGTACTCACCGCTGCTCAGGACGACCTTTAACATGCGGCTCTCTTACTCTTTCTCCTCACTACTGCCTCTTCAGAGTGTGGTCCCCATGACTTTCCGTCATGTCAGATGATCAATATACTTGTGATGATATTAACCATAAGATCTGATTTTCTCCCATCAAAGCATATGACCCACTGTCATATTCAGGATTCTTGGTCTGGCATCCTCAATATGCTGATTTTCTCCTCATCCTCAACAGGAGAATCATGCCATTGATGTTCATTTCATGGCACAATTAAGAATGCTCATTTATGTTTTCCCTTGTTATTTTATCATAGTAATCTCTTGGTTGTAAGTCATTCTTAATTCTTCCCTTGGAAAGCTTATCTTATTAATTTTGATATTAATTTCCCCGAAATTGGAGCCTAATGGATTATAGATTGTATAATGTTGACTATTATAGAAGTCCGACATCCCCCTCTTGCCCATCTCATATGTCAAAGTCTGAATCTCAGTACCAACAGCTGCTCAATAGCTTATCTGATAAAGACCTTCAGCTCTTTCATCTTATGAGTCGATCTGCGCGCTGGAACCTCTTCAATGGTTCTTCCAGGACTATCTATCCAGTAAAGTACCTGTAGCCAGTCCTTCCATGGAATTACCAGAAATGGTAACAAACCCCAATAAAATCAGTTTAGCGATATCTATAAATGACTCACGTCCAATCCTTCCTCTGTCATTGATTCCTTAGTTAGCTTTTGAAACTCTCCTGGATTCAGCTCCATTATCAGATACTCCTACCATCTTCATCAAAACTCCTAAAGTAATGCCCTCTGCTCTCAATCATTCATTCCTCACCGGATTGGACTTGCTTCCAGAGTGTCTCTTCTGACTTGATCAATATTATAAGACAGCTGTCTTGGCCACTAAACTAGTCATTGGAAACAGCGTACATTTTGAACTCCCCTGTGCAAAATTAAGGGCCCAAGTCACCAAAGCTTTGTCCAAAGCTTTGAACTCTTCCAATATTGAAAATATCCTAGATTGAGATGTTGCAGCCTATGCTCATTGCTTTGCAGCAAAATTCTTTGTTTTTGGGCCATGAAGCTTCCAGCCTCTCCCAGTTTCCATCGCTCATTCTGCTTCAGCTTCCAATAAGCTAATAGTCAAAACTTTCAGGATGCCATTAGCTCCTTGCACAACTATCTCATTTCTGGCACATTCCATTTGTATCTTCCGCGGATGGCTTTAAAAGGGGTCATGAAATGGCAATCCCCATCTAGTATCCCTTGCTTGATGCCAGCCCATATGTCTGGTGTTCTTGATGAAGCCCATTGGCAAGCGCTTAAAACCAATCTTTCAGCTCTGGTATATATCAGGATTACTCAAGGTTATTCTCCAACTGCCTCTTCTTGTACTGTTGCTTCCCTCCCCACTCCAGGTTATTAAGTTTGGCATCTTCTGAATTTTTCTATTTCACTTCCCCTAGTTGCTTTCTCGAAGGGATATGCGTCCACTCAGCGACATTGGTTTTAGAATAGGTCTAGCCCTTGCTAGCGTCTGATCTCACATAGATTTTGATGGATTATCTACTCCTACTGCGATCCATCTCCCTCCCCCAAGAGGCGACATAGGCAGAATCATCCCCAAATTGAGGATGTCTAATAAAAATATAATTTTATAAAAATTATCATTTTTTATATATCGTTTTTTAGTAGTCTTTTTTTCCAATAGCTTTATCAATCTTTTATTTAATTATCTTTTTTCCATGTGACTTAACCTATTTTAAAACATTGTCCATTTTTTTATTTTATTCAACCAAACTGGATCCTAGGTATACTTAGACCTACCAGTTTTCTATGGTTCACAGGTCTTATTCTTCTAAGACGTAACCATCTAGTTTGGTTCGGTTGTCCTTTTTTTGGATTTAACCAAATCCTTAGGACATAACCAACATAATGGTTCAGAAGTCCTATAGGAACTCTTTTTCATCATTTTTAACATTGATCCATTGCTTTAAATATTTAGCGTGGACTCAATTTACTATCCTCCCATCCAAGAGATTCTTAATGGAGCAGGCATCCATCACCATCTTGGTGATAATCTCAAATGGACCTGACCACAATGCATTAATTTGTTTCTTCTCTTGAAACAATGTGTATTACAATAGTCAACAATTTTTCCTATTCGGTATTCTGTTAAGGCTGGTCAGTTCTTACCATCTTTCTTTTCACTAAAATCCTTTTTTTAATGTCATAATAAATGCTCTTGATTGCATTTTGATCAAGGTATTCATCAATCAGTTCATGTACTGCTCAGCACTCATCCCCAATGTTGGTTCCACCACCAAATATAAAATTGGTGGCAACAAAGCCTTCCTCCCATATAGCAACTCAAATGGCGTTTAACCCATTGCCGTATGATAACTGATATTGTAGGAAAATGTCACTGAACTCAGGTAGATCCCCCATATGGAAGTTATTACTGCGACCAGCTTCCTCAGAGTCATGGCCAGCATCCCATTAACTTGTTCTACCAGTCTGTTTGTCTCCGTCCAGTATGGTACCAACATGACTCCTTGGATCCAAATTATTTCATTTTATTGCGGAATCAAATGAGATGTGTAATTTGTCCCATTATCACTCAGCAGGATCTGAGGACATCCATGCCATTATACTACTTGATCCAGGATGAACTTCACAATACTGGTAGCATCTACTTTCGCCAGGGCCTTAATCTCGACCCAATCATCAGATGATCAATATTACTATATTGTACTTGACTCCCCTTATGCTCATTATCAGCAGTCTTATCACATTGAAGGACACCATATATCAAGCAAATCCAGGGTGGACCATTCGGTATCCATTCATATTTTTATGTGGTTTGTGCAACTGGCACTCCACACTGCAAGCCAGATAGTCCACGACATCATAGTTGATGGACTCCAGTAGTATGGATAATATAGTTTGTCATTTTTCTCAGGCCTCCATGCCCGGCAACCTTATGAGTGGCTTAAACATTAGCCACTTGTTCTAACGGCTTTGGGAATAGTAACAGCTTCCCATTGATCATATTGAAAACTTGTCCATCCATGGTCTCAGTGTATCCATCACTTTTTGAAATGCACCTTGGATTCTCAAGGCTTGTTCCTGATTTCTCCATCGACTATTCTCTGGAATAACTCATCCACCTGCTGGTATACCATCTAGAACATTAGTAACTGAAAAAGCCATCTGCATTCTGATGAGAAGCCCCCACTAGGGGGACTATCTAATAATCACAATCCTGTAATTTTAGTGCCATTGGGACAGTCATGATTATGAAGCCAAAGCAACAAGGATTGGTCCATCGATTTTCATTGCGTTTTATGGATATACACCTTGTACAGGCATAAATGACAGCAAGGCATTCAGATTAGTTATGGTGTAATTCCTTTCAAGGGCTGAGTGTGTTCAGCTCACATATGCCACGATTGATCTACTTGCTCAATATTTTCATCATCAATGAAGCATCATGTATAAGAAAAACTCAATCAAAATTTGGATATTTCAAATTTGGAGAATCTATCAAGCACTGGCGTAACTCATCTAAGGATATCTTTGCTTTTTCATCTCATACAAATACGTTCTTCAGTTCCTTCAACAGATGTAATAGGGGCTTAGAATTTCTTGGAAAATTCCAAATAAATCTTCTATAATATCCAGCCATTCCAAGGGACACTTGGATATCTGAGACACTCTTTGGCACAGCCATTCTCTCTACGGCTTTGATCTTCTGGGCTTGCAGCTGCAGTCCACTAGAGATGATAACAAATCCCAGGTATTCCAACTCTTTCTTGAAGAAGTGACAATTACAAAGCTTAATAATCAGGTTGGCCACAGATAGACTCTTGAACACTTCCTCTAAGTGGTGAAAATGGTGTTTAATCGTCCTAATGAACACATTTAATTTGTCCAAGTACACCAGGACGCATGACAACTTCAAGTCATTTAGTATGGCATCCATGGCTCTCTGGAATGTCGTTGCGCATTGCACAGACCCTGGGGCATCCTCATCAGTTGATATAGCCCCTGTGCGGTGATAGTTGCACATTTTTTCTTGGTCTACTCTTGGCAAATTGATTTGCCAATATCCTGATATTAGATCAATTGCGGAGAAATACTTCGCTTCTCCCAATCAATTTAGAGCATCTTTAATTCTTGGTAGTGGTTATGAACTTCTAAATCATAACCTGTTCAGCTTCTGGTAATTGATCTCCAACCAAATAGAGTCATCCTTCTTCTTCACAATAAGAATCAGACTTTCCCAGGGACTTGATGATGGAACTCAAAGCCCATGCTTCAATAGTTTGCTGCTTTCTTCCTCCACTACCACTTTATCCACCTTCAACTGTCAAATTGGTCACATCCTGATTGGCAAATTATCACTGGTATTGACGTTGTGGATCACATCTTTCGAAAATCCCAAATTTTGGTCATCCTGGGTGAATACTTCCCAATCTTGTCAAAAAATTTGAGCACCCCCTCCTGCTGTCCATCCATCAGAACAGCGAGTTGCTCTCAATCAACCAATAGACTGATACTCTCAATTACCCTGGCCGTTAATCCATTTTCATCAAAGTAACCAAAAAAAGTGGAATTTCCTCAGTTTAGTGGTTGAGATAATGTGAACAAACGTGACGATCTGATTCTTCAAAATTTTCATCATTTTTTCACTAAAGAACCAGGAGAGCTCGAAGTTCTCCATGGCCCAGCATTATTTTTCCAGGAGCCACCCAAGGCTCTACTCTGGACTTCTTCCATTAGCTTCCAACCTACCCATTTAGCAGCTCTGGTATCTCTTATGTCAACGCCACGTTGACTATCATTTGCTCCCAGCGGTATAATTGCATTGTAGAACCTCAGTGGAAAATCCCAATTTTCTAGGATTTCTGTCAGCATCACTTGTCGCTTATAGCCAACTATTTAGTTAGAATTGGGACAATGCCATCATTGCATATCAAGTTGATGAAGTTATTTCTCCTACTCAGTGGAGCTTTCCCATCCTTCTGATAGACTAATTCTAAAGTTTGACCCAATATGGTAAATGTATAATCCTCAAAGTTATATGTAACTCTGTACTTTCATAGAAATTCCATCCTGATCAGAATATTGTAGTTTTTGTTGGCCAAAACTATTACTTCTCAGATACCAACAAGGATATGAATTAAAGTGATAGAGCGCTATTTGCTCCACATGAGAGGTTGGTATTCAGCCCAGCTGTCCCATACTATTTCTTGTGTTCCAAGTCAGGTGAGATCTTCATCCTCTTCAACAACTTAGTCAAAACAATATTAATGGGCGCTCCACTCTCAACAATTGCCCTCACCCGAACTCAATTCAGTAGCATATCTATATTTATATACTTGTAGTATTGTAAGACAGTATAAACTGAATTTATAGCGGTGTTATTAGCCGAATCTAGGGTGTGGATTAATTGTGCCAAAAAATCATGGAATGATTCCTTGATCTTGCTAAGTTTAATTGACAGGTTTTCCTCATCTAATGGAACTTCAGTTGATTGTTCAAAATTCTCTGCAGCTCAAAGCTTGTCTGCCAGTTGTTGGGCATATGGCTGAGCAACTATCTTAATTATCTTGGGGTCAATCCCCTTTTCCCCAGATCTTGTTACCATGTTCATGTCCAAATTGACTACTTGATACAGCTGATCCTGCACATCTTCATCCATGAACAGATCAATGATTTCAAATTCATTGTGCTTAATATCGGTAGGAACATGTTCTTCTGCAGCTCTAAACTTTTCCCCGTCTAGGCTGTGGGTCCTTTTCCTGACTCCTTTTTAGGTTCAGACTCTTTTACTTGAGACACATTAATTTAATCTTTGGTTTCTAGCAGTGCACAGCAAAATGTTCTTTTCCTCCACACTGGTAACAGACTTTCTCCATATTAATCCGTTTAAAGTCATTGGGCTTGTTTCCTGGCATGGTTCAGTTATTCATCTCCTTAGCACCCTCGCACCCCTTCATATGATTCGAAATTTGTACTGGATTCGATTTGAAACTTCTATTCAGAGCATCAAAGGTAGCTCTCAAGATTTTTAAATTGTCTACCATCTGAGAGGTGGTAATTATCATTGTGAACATGGAAGACATCAATCAATGCAAATCTCAGTAGGGATAAAGATCTGCTTGTAGTGCAATTTTGGCATCAAAATTATCCGGTACTTATGTTCCAACCCAGATTTACAATTCCTGGTATAAACAATTGGCGAAGCTTGCTGAGGATTCATCTTTATGGAATTTAATGCCCAAAAACTCTTGTTTGCACTTTGACATGTATTTCTAGCTTCCAAATCCCTTCATAATGGCTTTGGCCTCTGTGTATAAGCAACTGTCCCCCTCTAGATGGGGCAACACTAGGGTTTAACAATTGGTATCTAGGAAATTCATCATCATCAATGCCTTTTGATGATCATCATATTCATAATTTATCATATCAAATAAATCAGAAAAATGAAAGGGCGTTAACCTGATGAAAAGTCAGTAATTTTGGTGTTGTATTGAATTCCTCTGAGGTTTCTCTAGGCACCTCTCTTGGTTCGTCTACTCAGCTCACTTGGGGAGTAATTTAGGGCATCATCTCCAAAATAGCAGTAAAAGTGGACGGCATGTTTTTAAGGTAGTCATCTATACAACAGGCATCCGTGGAGTTCTTCATTTGGCGTCAGTAGTGCTTATGGCTCACTTTTTCACTTGTGAGTCTTTAACTCCTTGACCTGCTTTTTAAGCCACTCAATATCTGCTGTAAATACTCTTTAATGAATACAATCCTCTTCAAACTCCATTTTCAGAAATAAGACTTCTTGAACTAAGTTCTCTTCTTTTTTCTTCAATGACTTTAATTTTCCGAGTAACTCATTTCCAAAACTTGTGACACTATCAACCCCTCCTTAGACTTGGTGACTCTCTCCTCTAAGGCAGCAAATTATTGATGATCTGCGAAGTTCAGGGCGTTCTGGTTAATGGTTGCCAACTCCATCCAGAGTTTTCCTATTTCATTCTTATATGAAATCACAATCTACTATCTTCTACTCAATTACACCCCTATAGTGAGCACCAAATGTTAAAGTTTAATAAGTTTTCTGATTATTCTCATCTAATAACCCCTATAGTGTATTAATTGCACATGTTCATCATTGTGCAATTCTTTGCATTGTTTGATAGTGAGGATATTCGTTTGATAATGATATGGACTATTATCTGTAGTTGAATAAAATACTAAAATTAGGCCCAACGCTTGGCCAGTATTTCCTCCCATGGTACTTGGGATGTCCTCAATAGGGATTTGTTCCCTGGTACTGCCTAACTCAATCCATACTCAGATCCCTGTTTATGATTTATCTCTGGTTACACACAGTCAGCAACAATCCCCAATTTGATTCAGCTTCTCTTCTCTGGATTCACGCTCAGATCCTTACTCTTTATCCTAAATAGTCTTCCAATTGACACATAGCAATATTTTCCTTGAGAAAGAATAAATTTTGAAATAGATTCTGATAAAATGTATTAAGATAATACTTTGATATTTATTGTTCTGTAAAGTGACTTTTTTTTATTAGTGAATCCTTAGGAGAATTTATGGTGGGAATATGGCACCCAACCCTCAGTTGGCACCTCATCAATGAAATGGCAGCCATTGCCATTAATTACTCATCCTCGTCTCATCAGCGATGGTCTTCCCCATCCGTCTAGGATTCCATCATTGGATAACCTTGAGACCTAAAACGGAAAGAGTCAGAACATGTGTCCCTAACGTTTTCCTCTCAATCCAAGCAAATTAAACCATATTTGGCAAGTGACCTGCTTAGGAAAAGGGAATTGTTACCCATTAAGGCATTTGCAAACCAACTGATCAATTCACTAGTTGCAGGCAGCATCACATGCCTTGCAATATGATCCTTATTTTTCCCAATCTGTTGGTGTTGAAACCTGACTAATCTCAATTGGTACACCTAGTAGTTGATCAACTATCTGATGCTCCTATTTCGTCAGCAAATCTGCCCAACAAAATATTAAGCATTCATCCAGATCAATCCCTGATGGATCTGACCCAGGCAAAAAAGCCTAAAATCTCCCAAACATTGTTACCCTTAAATCAGGCTCAACCAATATTCAATTCTTTTCACTTTAGGGAATTATCCCCTAGTGATCATGGTAATCTAGTCAGCTGGAATATGGGCAAAATCCAACAGTCAACTAACTGGGATAAGGCAGGGGAGAATTTTTCAAAAATATAATGCCCAAGAAGCCCCTTAATTGCTTTTGGGTCATTAGGTGGGCCACTTGCGGATGGCGTCCAACTTGTTAGGTGGAATGGTGTACTCATTTTGTAAGATGAGATTGCCTAAAAATGTGACTTACTCACAAAAAAACCCACATAACAAAGGCTTAACAAATAGGCCCGCTTTATGTAAGACCGCTACATCTGCTTCCAAATCCTTTGCATGTTGTTCAGGAGTCAGGGAGTGTACCAAAGTATTGTTGATATAAGCTACCGCACAGGTGAACCGGAGATCACCCAACATACTATCATTCATTATTTATATGAGGCTAGTGCATTTTTCAACCTAAGGGCAATACTCAAAATTGGAAAATACCCCTCTTCATTTGGATAGCGGTAAGCCATTTCTGACCTTCCATCACCTGAATTTGGCTAAAGGCATTAACAAGATCAAGTTTTGAAAACACACACAACTTAGCAATTTCTTGGCTGATAGTTTGCTCCAGTAGTAAGATAGTGATCATGAACTGTGATTTTATTCATGTGACCATAATCCATGCAAAGATGAAGGGAACCATTATCCTTCTTGGCAAAAACGATGAGAGAAGCAGCTGGGGATGTTTTTTTACAACCACCAGTTCTTAAGCATGTTATTTAACCATACATTAAAAACAGCATCCTCCTATGATGTGTGAGGGTACAAAGGGCAGTTAATATTTACCACCCACACTGTTGTTCTATACCCTAAATCAGATTTAGTATGCGGAAGATGGTCCGCCTTATCAATATCAAAGAAATTTCAATATCCCATTGATGCCTCAGGAAAATCTGATGGAATGCCACAGGTGAAACAAGGGAAGTGATGGAACTGCGGCTTTGAGTTTTTGTAAGAGTATCCACTAAGGGAAACTCTCCTTCTGTTTGATAATTAGTAAATTTCAACATATTGGAATCCATGTAAAGTCTAACATGCTGTCAGCGCCACCAAACCCAAGATTACTGAAAACATCAAGTTTAGCATTGCGGAGAACTGATCACAAAAGCTAAACTGGTGAACAGAGAAAAGTACAGGGTGTCAAACTAGATATGAGGGCCTGGGAGACCGATGAAGTGACCATCACCAAAGGACCAAAGTCCAGATCTAGTTCCAAATGGTGGGCTAGCTATACACTCATAAAATTACCAGCTGCTCTAGTGTCCACCAAAGCTCTCAAAGGACATGTGGTGAGCTCAAATACTAATTTTTAGTGGCAATAAAAAGTAGGCGAAATTTTCTTTATTGGCAGCAATAGTTGAGTCTATTAATAAAGAAAAGATTGTACTAGGATTGGGTGAAACTACAAGGGTTGCAACAGGAGTAGACATTTCATAAGTTGGAATGCCATAATATACTGACATTGGCACAAGGGCCATGGAAACTTTTGAAATTGATTCAAACAATGATTCAGAGCTGGAATTTGACGCCAAGGCAACCTCAGTGGCTTCTGGCATGAATATCCCATTTTGGAGGGTTGGCTTAGACAATTTGAGGGGTAGTAGCCTATTGTGGCCATAGTAATATTTCTTTTTTTTAGTACTAGATGGTCCCAACCCAAGGGGGATTCATCGATGTTACCATAGTAATACTTCTTTACAACCCTATGCAGCTGAGAGAAAAGGACAACTTCTGCGCCCATCTCAACGAGAAGGGCGAACATAGTTAAAGTTAATGGTTGGTCAATTATTCATGAAAAAAGCTTCTTAATTTTAGACCATTCTGCCAGTTTAAGTGCCAAAGCACCCAAATTCCAAGCCTAAATGCCAGTGGCACTGCTGATGGCATAAAATTTATGAAACCATTAGTGGAAATTGCAAATAAGCGCCCATGAGCCATTGTTTAGTATAAAAACCTAGCAATGAACCAGGTAAACATGGCCATGGGTCCTGTGGGTTGTTGAAATATATTTGGGAGGAGTGGTTTATATTTGAACATAGTATAAACTGGAATTGGGTATTAGGGTTTTATTGGAAAGTAGAAATGAAGAAAATTGACCAACAATTTCCTCAGTGCGATTAAACTGATTAAATAATGTTTGATTTGGTAGTTTGTCAAAGCAGAGATCAGGACATCAATTTCAACTTAACATTGCGAATTTTTGGGGGAGGGGTAAAAATGATTTAATCTGAGATGACATCAAAGGATTTGGCAACAGGCTGAGTCAATATCAGTTTGTCCAAAAACGCCTTACCCAAGGCCCTACTGCATTTATGTGGGCTAGCATGATGGCATCTAGCCCGACAGGCAACATGAATCCCCCAGGGCCACTCCATATAGGAGTGGTCCCAACTGGTTAGAAATGGGTTTGGTATGGCCAACTCACCTGTGCTGGTTGATGTGGCGTTTTTTGGCCAAATGGGTTCCCTCAAGCACCAATACCAATTTAGAAGTGTGGGTTTTGAACTATCAGCGACAGTACCCACTGGTGATACCTACTCATTAGGGATTATCCCCGATGATTTTGAGGAGAGTTTGGTGTTGGTAATAATACTGCTCAATGGCTCGAATATATCATTAATTGTGACTAAGGATTTGTTACTGATCCCCTTCCAACCCTTAATTTCTCACTCATCAGGCTTTATTCCTGTTGATTTCGGCCATTTTGGTTTTATTTCTGATATTTTGCACTATCAGTTTATAAAGTACCTTCTGCTTGTGGTGAAGAAGGTTACTGATGTTTTTGGCACATATTTACGCAATTTGGCGAACTACTTCAGTGGAGGCAAGCGTGAGAACCAGCGGGAGGAATCTTCAGAGGGAGTGCTGTTACCCAGTTCTTGTCAACCACATGGGCAAGGTCACCCTGGCTGCTGAGGGGTACAGCCATTCCCTTCAGACCTTCTTTTTTTGTAAATGGGAAATCGCCCAATCCATGCAAATGGGACGATCCCAAGGACTTACATTGAGATTCAAATTTATGCTTGAATATGAATGGGTTTATTAACTTGACGGAAGGGTATCTCCTCTCCTTAATTATGAAGTTCAACTTGTGCTGGATTAGAAAAAATCTAGCAACTAGAAAAACCCTTTTCTTGTTAAGTACCCTGTTTCTGCTTTGCCTTTATAATATTTTACTTCTGAAAATAAAAGCTCTCTGATTTATCAGATACAGGAGAGGGAATATCATTTTATTTGACTGAGGAGGTAAAAATTAAACCAGGAGAACAAAGTGGGTTTACCAACAGTAACATGAAGAGACCCCAAGTAGCCTATCACATATCACTAGTGATGATATATGAAGAAGATTTGAACCAGATAGTATTATCATGAGTCTTTGACCTAGCTTATCAGTGCCAAATTGAGTTACTACTTAAACCAAACAGGTTGTGATATTTTAGTTAAGAGACATCAGGAGATTGGAAAAGGGCAATTTTTTCAATTGAACATATTGATAAGGTACATTTTATTTTTACTCAACCTGACTTGGGACTACTGCCACCAAATTTAACTTATGACATACCTTAAGTTCGAATACGTGATATGTTAAATCTGGAGGAACTTTAGAAAGTGCACCAGCTACTTGAATACTATCAAGATGTTAAGTGCACATTAGACCTTGTTATGGCCATATGAAGAATCGGATACACAGTATTGACATAGGAAATTCAAACTCAAAATGATTATATCCATATATGTATTCAAAGATAGAGGAGCAATACATGAGGAATGAGCCAAAACAATGTTTAAATGAAGGTTTACTTGTGCCCTCTCAGAGTCCATGGTTGTCCCCATTTTTACTCATAAAAATGGTGGTCACAGAATAGTGTTGGTTTAATGGAAGCTAAACACCTCAAAAAGAAGGACAGCAATCCCATTCCATGAATTGATGATGCTCTGGTCAAACTTTCTGGCTTGGATTTTTCTCCAAAATAGACCTCAACAGTGGTTACTGGCGGTATAATTTACTTCCAGAGATCTAATAAAAATGAGCTTCATATACATAGAAAATTATTAAAGCCTACCATGCTCCCTCAGGGATTATATGTGCATTCAACTTATTCCAATGAGCGATGTATTGCATCATGAAATATCTCAGACTGAGCTGTGTGATTATTTATTAGATGAATAATTGTGTTCAAAAAAACCTTTACTAACCATATAGACCTCAAGTCTGTTTTCAAAGATTATAAAAAACAAACTTAAGCTTAAGCAAGGTGTTCCTTCTTTCAGAAAGAATTAGAATTCTTATTTAATGCCATATTACAAGAAGGTACTCACCCCTATATGAAGAGTCAAACGTTCTCCAAGATGTCTGAACCAAAGAGTATCAGATAAAATAGGTATCCTTAGGAATGATGGGATATTACAATCAATTTTTCCTAAATTTTGCAAAAATCGCTGAACCCCTATCACCTACTTGCAAAAAACCTTTTTTATGGGGCTATAACAAAGACTGCATTCAAGCATTTAAAGGATTTATAAAAAAAAATTTTTGTGCCATCTGAAATTTTTGAAGCCTTTCATCCATTTTACAGAACCCTCCATTCTGACATAAAAGCATTTTTATACTGGAAGAGGAAGATATTGAACAGACATTTCTCTTTTGCTTCAATAAATAAATCAAAGCCAAATTTGAATTTTCTATAAAAATACAAGAAGATAACTTCTCAATTGAGCCAAAACTTACCAATGTCATTGCAATTGAAGCCTGCTGCCCCAGCTTGGGATGGTGGTGCACTGCTATCTGGCATTTTTTGGCTTCCAAAGCACACCTGGGCTGGCTCTGCTAGCCCTCCCAATGCTACTTGGCGTTATGTCCCCCCTCAGGACTTAGCCCACCACTTCACAAGTTATCAGGTGGTGCCCTAGAGCCCTTTGGTGTCCCACAGAGAAATTTGTTTTTAGCCTATGGCTCAAATATGAGAATCTTTTCCCATTTCCGAGTGTAGCCATCATTTAGATGGCCTCTTCAGTTTTCAAACCTGCCAGATTCATTGACTTCTGCCCCTTTAAGGGGTACTTCAACCTTGACTTCCACTTGGAAGCTAATGCAGCCCCATCTAAGCTGCATTTTATTTTTAAAAAATTGTGATTCCCACCATTCACATACGGCTCCCAGATGAGGCCACTTTGTGTCCAGTTTTTCCAGGTTTCCCTCCCATCTCTCTCCTAAATGCCTCCACCATGAGCTCATGGAGGGTTTTGTCATAAACGGCGCAGACCCCATGCTGAAATTTGTGGTTCCCAAAGGGGTGGATCAGTTGGCATGGCCTAGCACTTTTAAAATGATTACCCATTTCATCATAATTCCAACCTCACAATTCCCCCCACACCATGATCAGAACCACCCTAATCACCCATTCTGGGCGCACATCAAAAATGGCCACGCCATTTGACCCTTGTGCTTCAAGCTCAATCTTTCTAAGTGAAAGTGCCCCATGGCGTCTGCCTCTGCCACTTCCATCGTTAATTTTTCTGGCGTTGGGCTGGTGGCTGTTTCGCCCCATCTTTTAGTGGGGCTTGATCCTCCTGCCCCAGTCTCAGGGAAATCGGGTGCAGCTCCCAAAAAAGGCGCCCAATCAAAATTTAAAATTTAAGAACTTAAAAAAAACAAGTTGATCAAATTACTGAATCCTGAGTTAATGGCTGAATCATTTTCAGCTGAGCAGCCATGTTCAACTGTCCATAACCAATTAGCTTTGGCCACCACTCCAATTCCAATGGCTGGACCAGGGATGGCCAAGCTAAGTCCATTTGAGTGCCTTGAATGGATTGATGATAGTGACCGGCCATGTAAAACAAGCCAGATTTTGCTTTTGTAATTTTTTGTAAACCCCTGATTTGCATACCCGCCATTTCCAATCTAAAAATAGGTTACCTAATTAAAAATCATAAACAAAATGTGGTAGAAGCAACAGTTGCTCCAGCCAACACCCTCCTCCGCCAACATCTTTATGGGGCGATGGAACCCCTTGTTGAGGATATTCCCATCCCAAATTTCCCCATTGATACAATGAGGATGCAAAATATGAAGTTGAGGAGATCACTTTTGTAGCGAGCCACGCTTGCATCAATGTGTCAAAAACCTCCTTTTTTAACTCTTATTATTCTAGAACCCAATGTCACATCAAGTCGTTCACTTGTGTTCAGGCTCTCATCACTTTCGCTGAGCATCAACTTGCTCAATACATTGAGGCGATGGATACCGCTGGCCTCATAAATGAAGAAAACCTGCAATAATACCCCTTTATGCCTCATGTTGCTGATGCTCCCAACCCAATGCTGTCCGCCATGGCCCGTCAGCTAAAGCGTGTGCCAGACAAAAGTTTCACCAAATTCTCTCCTTTCTGGTATGGCTTACTAGGCTGTTAGATGAGGTTCCATATTGAAAATTTTTTATTTTCTAATAATCCCTTCGTTTGGCCCATTTGCAAATAAAGATACATGGCGGCTCCCCTTTTTGTGTTGGGCACCACCTGTGAAAAAAGATGATGATGACATTGACCACAGTGTCCTATTGCAGCAAGACGCTCTCAGAATCCTGAGCGCAATCTCAGTGCCATAAAAAAAGAATGCCTAGCAGTCCTAATCATGGTGAAACTCTTCTATCCTTCCTATATGGTAAAAATTGCACATTTGTTACATATCACGCTTATTTGAAGAAGATGGAGATTATAAAGACTTTAATTGATGACTAGCCCAAATTATCCCCAAATCTGCAACTATATGACATGAATATTGTCCTTTGGGTTGGGATGTGACACAGATATGTGGATGGTTTGACTCGAGTGCAATTTACTTCATTTAGACAACAAAATGCTTAATAGTAAATGACCTGTTCATTAATTTAAACTCTTGGAGGACAAAGGTGTACCAATAAGAAGATGCTGAAATGACACTATCGAAATACCAAGGTTCTTGACAGGTTATTATAAAAAGAAAATCAGAGCAGACTGGTTACCTTGCTTATGGCCTTCAGAACAGATACCAGTTATAATGTAATCCCACAATACATTATGACATGGAGGAGCGAGAAAACCATACAAATGGATTAAAAATTAATACTATTGGGAAGAATACTGGTCTCAGGAGTGAAAGTCTTAGAAGTCTACATGACTGTCAAAAAACAAACGCCACTAAAGCTAAATAAAATATCAACCAATGACCCCTTAGCAGCCTTATCATACCATCAGTTTAGATCTTTCACGTCCATTTACAAACCATCAGGAGGAAATATATTATATCCTTGAGGAATTAATCACTTCATATATTGGGTCAAAGCAACTGCCATTCCTGCGTAAACAACTATGGTCACCGCCAATTTCTTAAATTAGTTTATATCTACTAGGCATGGTTGCCACAAGTATTGCTATGCAATGATGGAGAATTTTTTTTTTAAAGTTGAGAATATTTTAGCAACAAGAATGGGAACAAAAATAACTTTTTACATAACCTAACAGACATAAAATAATGAATATATAATTAACAAATGTTTTGCTAGTCTCAAGTTTAATAAATATGTCTACATTCAATACCTTATATTTTGGGACCAATACCTCCCAATCGCGGTGATGACTTACCTGATTTTTCCCAACCTTTTATCAAAGTGTCCCCATTCACGGCACTATACATTAGGGAACCTGGTATTCCAACCATTTTGGCTCTTAAAGTTACCAGTGATAACTGTGAGGAGCCTGAAAAAGTGTTAAGAAGTTAAGCACAAAAAAGCTATTATCTCAAGTCTGATAAGATGAAAATTTGGCTGAACAGTTACAAGAGAAGGCCACTTAGCAAATGAAACCCGCCACTTTTACCCATTTAGAATTTCTTATTTAGTTTTGTAAAATCACAACTGCATAACGCCGCTTAAAGAAAAATTAAATTTTATTTGGGAATGACCATACATTATATCCTACAAGCGTAAAAAATATTAATATAGTCCTTAGAAACTATAGTACTATCTAAAAAGTACATAGTAGATTCTTGCATCAGTACTCTCAGGTCAATATTCCTAAAGAGGGTATTATTTGATACCAGAAATATTGGACATGATAGTCTGAATATTAATTAAGTTAAACCTCTGAGAGAATCAACATCTTAGCTGTAAAGATATTTAGGGAAATTAATCAAATTACTATATGGATAAATCAAAAATTAGTAAATCTTAATCTAATACTAGGAAATCTCTACCAGTCTTGCTTGAACCCAAAAATTTCCAAGGAATAAAACCTGATTAACCAAAGTAAATGATCTTCAGAATGTGAGGTGAATTCTCTATATGATGACTTATGAGTTAATAAATTAAGTTTTACCCTCAAAAGGATAAGAAATTGGAATCTGCTCAATGATCAACTTAAATGATATGTCTTGTCCAAATTGGTCATTTAATTTAACTTTTCTATCTACAGAAAATATACTAATTAAGCATTCATATATCTAGATGCGTCCCAAAAGAGTCTCTATTCAGAAATTTCCCCCTGATTTTATATTTTTTTCCATATGGGGACAATATTGTTAAAAATAACATGAATCTCCTATAGAATTTTCAATTTTACGCCTTTTAAACTAAATATCAATTTGACTTAGCCTTAATAAGTTCCTTTGCCTCTTATTATAGGATGGATACTCTTGTTTTGGGACCTAATTGAGACTCACCACCCTTAAATAAATTAGTTGCATTATGCCTTAGACTATTGAAAGTATTGACTGTTGGGCTTCTAGGAAATAGCACCACTGAGCCTCTCCAAATCCAAAGGGCTAGAATAAGCATAGTAGCGTTTCTAGTATTAATTTGAGGACAATAGTATGAAAGTTGAGTATTGAGCTGAAAACGATTCCAGGGCTGGTAAGCAGATTATTATTGGTTCACTATAAATAGTAGCAACTACAAACCTAGAGTTACTATTCTCAAAAATATTTGATGATTTTGGTGGTTAATAGTTGCCATTAGCTTGTGTTTGGATCTATACGTCAATGACATCTCATTTTATTTTAGATAGCAAAATTAATAGTATTGTATAATGAGACTTTCCAGTTAGCAATAATGGTAAGGTTATAGACATCTTTGTCACTGCAAATTAGGCGATACTATAATGTTTGTTTTATCACAAGTGGTGCTCAACCTAAAAAGGGGAGCTGCCACATATCTTTATTTGCAAATGGGCAAACAAAGGGATTATTATAAAATAAAAAATTCCTAATATATACCTCAGCTAACAGCTAAGACGCCATATCAGAAGGCTAGGAAGCTTTGGGGAAACTTTTGTCTGGCGCCCACTTTAGATGGCAGACCATGATGGACATCATTGGGGTGGAGCATCAGCGACATGTGACATAAAGGAGTATAATTGTGGGGTTTCTTCATTAAAGAGGACAGAAAAATCCATTGCCTCGACATATTGAACAAGTTGATGCTCAGCAAAAGTGATGGGAGAAGGCGCACAAGAGAACACTGATGTGCTGTAAGGTTTGGGGATGATTGGGGTCAAATAGAAAAGTTTTGCTCCCATAAATGCAAGCGTGGCTCTCTCCAAAAGTGAGCTTCTCTATTATGTATTATACATCCTCATCCAATTCTTGGGAAGATTTGGGATGGGAATACCTTCAATAAGGGGATCCATCGCCCCATGAAGATGTTAGTAGAGGAGGGTGTTGGTTGGAGAAGCAGCTTCTTCCACCGCCATTTTATTTATATTTCATAATTAGGGAAACCGTTTTTAGATCAAAAAATGGCGGGACAAAAATCAGGAGGATTTACAAAAAAATTACATTAAGCAAAATCTGCCTTTAAATGGATGGTCACTGTCATTGAGTAATTTGAGGCACTCAAATGGATATAATCAGCTAACACTGGGCCAGCCACCAGAGTTGTTGCAGTGGTGGAACCTTATTGGCTGCAAATAGTTGACCATTGCAGATCAGCTGAAACTGTCTCAGCCAGTGGCTTGGTATCCCATATTCTGATGATTTACTAAAAATTTTTGAATATTGATTGGCTGCTGCATTGAAAGCAGCACCAGAATTAGCTGAGTTTAGGGGTAAGAGTATCATGCCCACTCAAAAAATTTGGGTGAGGCAGCAGCTGGCCCAATGCCAGAAGGAGGAGCAGTGGAAGCAGCAGAGGTGGAAGCCACAGGGTACTTGCACTTCAAATGATCTAATTCCAAGCACAAGAGGCAAATGGTGCAGCCATTTTTATGCATGACCAGAAAAGTGTGATCAGGTCCAGCTCTGATCACAGTGCAGGGAGATCATAAGGTGGGTGTTGTGTTGGAAAGGATGGAGCTTAGCAAAGACATGAGGCCCTACCAACCAATCTGTCCCATTGGGAACCATGAACTGCAAGATGGGGTCTGTGCCATAAATGGCCAAACCCTCCATCAGTTCATTGTGAAGGCGCTCAGGGGAGAGAAATTAAGGCAAACCAGCATACTGTACAACCTAAGTGGTCTCATCTGGGAGCTGTATGCAAACTGTGAGAATTAAGATTTTTTCCAAAAAATTGGCATTTTAAATGCTACTGTTGCATCAGCCTCAGATTGAAATCTGAGGTCAAAATAGCTCATAAAAGGGCCAAAGTTGATATATCCAGCGGGTTTGAAATAACCATGGCCATCTTGATGATGGATAGGCCCACATATGGAATAAGATTCCAATATTATACCTGAAGGCCACAAACGCAGGTTGCTTTGAGGGAGTACCAAAGGGCTCCTGAGCACCACCTGTGAGCTCACAAGATGATGGGCTAAGTACTGAGGTGGGACATAATGAATGGTGGCATTGGGAGGGCTAACAGAGCCAGCCTGAGAATGCTTAGGCGGTGGCTGAAGGATGCCAGAAGTTGACGCACCACTACCCCAATATGGGGCAGCAGGCATCTTTAGAATCAACCTATTGTTAAATTGCTTAATTCAAGAAGCTTGATTTTTGCAAATTTTTCAAACTCCTTAAAATTTGGCTTCTATTTAGTTGATTGAAGCGAAATAAAGTTGTGGTACTGGGATGTTGCTTATATAATTTATCACTCCCAGATATAAGTTTAGTTTCCAGATAGTGTGTTGATTCAATCAGAAAATTAGAAAGTTCTTAAAACTTGGTCTTCATTTGATTAGTTTATATTTAAAAGAGTGATTTAGCCTTTTAATCAATCTTTGGACAAGGATCTTTTATTATACATTTTTTATTTTTATTCTTTAAATTGATTGTCACTTTAAATCATTTCTAGGACAAGTAATATACATTATTTTGAGCTTTTTTAAATCGGGCTTTGTTGTTTAGATTCTCCTTGGTCAGCCTAATCCCATGAGGTATACCTTATATATTTATTTATGAAGATCAATCACTGTTTCATCCTGTATCCTTGACCTGGATGATCCCACATTGAGCAACTAGTATTTTCAAGAGTTATCATTGTGATTAGGCTCTTAGGTTGGCAGCCCATTTGCAGCTTATTAAAATTTCTTGAATAAATAGAGATGAGTTTGGGTTTTTGGCTTTTCATCAATGAACAAAACTAAAACTAAGTAAAAATAAATAATGGATAAAATTTGGAGAATAATAGTTTAGTGAAAAAATTTTTTGGCCTTTAAGGGCCTTTGATTCATCTATATTGAGCATTTAGTCGGAAAGACTGTTATGTTCTGAAAAGGTATGAGTTTGGTCATAGAGGCTCTTGTCTTGGGTAACACAACAAATAATCATGATGAAAAATATGTCTGGTGGCGATAGTAATTAAAAAATTTTCTTGGGGGAATAATAACCTCGACTAATTTTCTAAATAGTTGTAATAGCTGAGGACTTTGGCAGAATCATTTTTTCTTAGCTCATTTGGTGCATCATCTTATAATAGAGCTATTTACCCTCATCAGGCTTGGCATTTATTAGAATACATTTTTATTTATTTACTCTTTTTAAATTCTTCTTCAATCATTGAGAGAATCTATTCTGATATTTAGTTTTTTACATAAGGCTTGGTTTCCAGTGGTATATTGGTGGGTTTTTGATTTACAGGCTTTTATCATGGCCTATTTAAGTGTAATGTTTATTTTATCAGCTTTCAGGTTGAATATAATAAGTATAGATTTGCTATCTCATCCTTGACATCCTTATAGTAATTTTAAATAATTGATATCAGTAATAGTCTTTGCTCCTCTTAGAAGAACCATTATAAAGCTTCATTAGCATATTTGTCCACAAGATTAGGTTGCTGTCAAGCAAAAGAAGATCAGGAATCCACATTCCTGTGGACAACTATTATGTTCTCAAGTGTTTAAGATATTTTATGTGATAAATTAGAGAAAAACTTATGTACCTTTTACTTTATTTTGTAGTCAACAATGTGAGTAATTGTAGATTGATAGATATCCTAAAGCTCATCTTTTTTAGCACTAGCGGTGCCCAACCCAAAAGGGGAGCCGCCACACATCTTTTTTTAGAATGAGCCAAAAAAAGGGATTTATGAGAAATTAAGATAATTTCTAATATAGCCCCTAAGTTACCAGCCTAGGAAACCATATCAAAAGGCGTGGAAGCTTTGAAGGAAATTTTTTCTGGTGCCCGCTTTAGCTGGCGGACTATGGTGGACAACATAGGGGTTTGTGAAATAGCAACATGTGGCATAAAGAGGTATAATTGTGGGATTTTTTGTTAACGAGGCCAGCGGTGTCCATTGCCTCAACATACTGAGCAAGTTGATGCTCAGCAAAAGTGATGAGAGCTAGCCTCCAGCTCATTGAGTTAAAAAATAATATGAACTTGTTATTAGTATCTGGTCATACTCTGTAAACTTTTGATGGGAAACTCCCAACTATAGAAATTAATCCCTAGACTTATGGAATATATTCCTGAAAAACCTCAATTAAAAAACAATATCATATTAAAGATTTAGCCATCCAGAATGAATATCAAGTCCAAAATGACATAAACAGCAAGCAAGGAGATTTTGTAAAGCCTAAGTCCTTTTATAGGCTTCTAAGGACCTAAAAATTCTTGTTGAAGGAAGATAATTCATACCATTGACTGCCAAAATAAAATGGCAACCGGTCACCATATTTTTCAGAGGACCTGAAAGTATCAATATCCGTGTAATTAACTTGGTGCATGACAGTGCAGATAGCACCTTGGAGGGACCCTCTTATAGCCTTGAGTTTGACTGTTGTTCTTGGGAGAATTATCAAACACCCGTCTGAAGAGAGTTTCCTTTTTGTACAAAGCTGTAAGATCTAAATATTACCAAAATTTGAAGCATATTATTTTGTAAGATCCAACGATTAAGACTACCAATGAACCTAAGAAGCTGAAAAGCCACAAGTTTCAAAAGAACATCAGGATAAATTTTAGCAGAAGCCACATGGCCACAAGCAGACCAGAGTTCCATACAATTATAGAGAGAAGCTCAGAAATCTCAGAGGATCAAAGAAATGCATTCTGGTTGGCCTGAAACCAAGCAGCAAATTTATAATCTCATTTTATTTTATTATTGATTTTGTTATATGTTTAGATCTTACTTAAAACTTATTTTCAAAATACCAAGATACATTTTATAGTCATAACATTAAAATTAATATCTTTCACAGAATCTGCCTTTATGATTGTAATTTTTATTTGGTGCTAGTAAAGCCATATATAGTTATATTGCTATAAGTTTTGACCTAAGCCTTCCTGTTGTCTGGAATGGTTAAGATTGTTTCAAAGTTCTCCGGAGTAGACCTGTTATATTTAAATCTAAATCTTCAACACAGTTGGTTTTGATTGGAAACATGAGTAAAAGGCCTATATATGTAAGAATTAGAGCCTCAGAATTACCTGTTGGTGCACCATTAGAACAAAAAACCTCATTGTCTAGGGATCAATCTCAATCAACAGCACACATCTTTGCAAGAGTGCCACTTTGACAATAGCTGGTGCTCACTACATGGGACGCCACATTAGCAATTGTGAAGGTTTGATAACAATACCATAAAAGTATATTTTAGAGAAAATCTTCTTAAATATTCTACCTGGAGAGTATTTACTGAAGGACCAATGAAAGGAAGATGCGTGTAGCTACCTTGACAATTGAGTAAAGCATATTCAGATCATCACCAGTAGCTGGAAAGAACTGGAAAGCTGGATATGACTCAAGAAAGATATAATTTTTTGTTATTGATGAGTAAACAACAAAACCATATAGAACTTAAACGTGATTTTTACTGAACTGTAAAGCCACAATGGTAAGTTGGATCACAGGAAGCAGGAAGTGAACACAATTAAAGTGCGACATCTACCTCTTCTCATACCTTTACCTACTTTGGGAGTATGTATAAACAGTTAAACTACACCAGAAATAGTGGTACAAACTACACGCCAAATTGTGTCTGAAGAAGATCCTAATTTCCGCCGTACCTCAAGCCTAAGTTCATTCCTAGTGAGGAAACTATAGTCAGGTTAATTCGGTTGTAAAAACAGCTTTTATGGAGCTATTGAAAAGCAGAAGGATTTCAATGTACAAGGATTTATAAGCTAAGAAGCAAAAGAAGTGCATGGAGCTACGCTTCGCTCCCATAAAGCTTGGACTTGAAGTAAAGAGATTTTTTGTTGAGTTTAGAAGCGCACAAGTCGTTTAAAATGTGAAGAAAGAATTCCTCTGCATAATAATAGTAACTCTAAATCTATTGCTGACTAGCTTACTGGTTTTTAGGGCACAAAAGAGTTGGATGACCGGAGCCTTAGGTCTAGTCACCATGAAAACTAGTTCTTTAGTTTTCTGGAATAACACCCAAATCTCCTGATGAACAAAAATTTGGCCGTGAAATTCCGCTTAAACACTGAGGATCATTGAGGAGGCCTTGGGTGACGTTAAAGACATATACAATATGGAGACAAGGCATCAGAATCATCAGCATCGCCACTCCCATAGAAAGGCCATCTACGTTGCTAAAATGACAATTATAAGCCTAAGAATAAGGCTTAACGCCTAGTAGAACTGAATTATTAAAATACCACTAAGCTTAAATGAAGCAACTGTTAGCAAGAAGAACACTTTTTGATAAGCTTCTTTAAGCTGAAAGAATAAGTAAAAAAGAAACTAAAGAGAACGTCACATATTAGACAATTGGGTTGTATACCACACCAACTGTCTTGATGAAGAGGAGTTAGGGTCACAGGTTGATTCAGGATTTATTTATATCAAAGCTCAGAGTGATGTGGTTGTGCCCTCCTGCCTCAGACCTAACTAAGCGAAGTTTAAGCCTACAAAGCAGTGTTACTTAGCTTAAGCTTCTAAGTCTACTATGATCGTTGAAACTAACATAGATGGCTTCTTCTCATGAATACCAAATCAGAGAAATTTTAAATTAAAGATCATGAGTCACTTAAGGCTTGTAAGTAGTCCTGCCTACATATGGAATTAGAAGAATTCAATCAGAAAGTCAATTCCTTTCCTACTGTGAGCATGACTATTGGCAAGAGTAATACAAAAGTGGACTTCACTATACACAAAAACAAAGACTTAGAAGTACTAGACACTAAAAACTCTAGTTAACATTATGTTTAACCAAGCTCATGAAGAGATTAAAGTTTGCATGGATATTGATTGTGAGACCAAGTTCAAAATGCCAATTTTTAGTCAACCAAAGTACTAAGAGTCTATTCTGCATTACATTTTAAATCTGGATGCATTGTCTTATCTGCTACAGCTGTGGTGCTTGAGAACGACCATTAAAATTTCATCATAAAAACCATTCCTAGTCAAGTCTGGATGAACCACTTATTTATCAGATTTCAGTTAGTCTTCTCAACTTCAAGATGCCACTTGTTCTTCATGAAAAGAGAAAAAGGAGTTGAAGAAGCGAGTATGTCAAGGTCTAACAGAGCATTTTAATATATCCAGTTAGTTATACCCTGGAAACAAAGATAACTAAGTAGCTACCAAAGGCCATATAACCAGAGCCTGGTTTACTTTATACGCCAGTGAAGAGATGGACCTACTGCCAGGGGAACAGAGAGTTTTATTAGTTAATATCATTTTAATTGACATGAATAGATGATGACCAAAATTTTACAGCTCCAAAGAAGTCATAGAATAGGTACACCAAGCAATTCCTGGATTATAAAGTTCTATATACCAAGTTGATGTCAGATTACTTCTTGGAAAGATTGTCAAGCACCCTTTAAAGTTAAAAAGGGTCATAATATTACCAAAGTGAAATGTACACCTACGCTAACGTTGAGTCAGTTTATGCCATTATCAGCCTCAAAGAATTGTGCTTCAGGAGCCAACCACGCAGGAAGCACATGAACTAAATGAACTATTGGGCCAATAATCATATTTTCAGCTTCAGACCTAACGATTAAGGTTTATTTAAGGGAGGAGTTCATAAGATTAACACTAAGAGCTCCATTCCCTTTTCAGTTAATGCCATACTGACATTCCAAGTGTTAGGAGAAATCAATTCAAAAGACTACAGCAACCAATGGATGAATACTTGTTACTCTCTTCCAAGAGTCCTCAGGAGTCTCCCCTACTGCTAGTCTGAAAGAAGGACGGGAATCAATGCATAGTCATTGTTAACTTTTGGCAATAGTGGTTGAATCTTCTGAGCTGGTTGCATAGTTTAAAACCCACTGAGCAAAAGACTAGCGATATGATGATTTCTGATACTCAATAAATGACAATAAAGTATTAATACTAAAGAGCCATTTTTCAACGGAAACCAGTTTATTTTATATATATAATAATGGACTACTTCCACTAAATCCTTTTCTCTTCCTTCTTCTTTTTAAAAAGACCCCCTTTCTCATTATCACACTCAACTATTAATCCTCAGTTTTCGTAATAAGTTAAACCCTTCAGCTTAATAATTCTCTATTCACTACAAATTTTTAGGTTTTGTTTTATAATCAAGGCTTCTTCAGAAGTCCCTCAATTTCTAATTGATTAGCTCATTCAATTCACTTGACTCACAAAATATGATCCACCGGATACCTGGATTATCCAGTCATACCAATTTTCTCAACATAACCCCCTCTTGACTATATAAGCTTCTATTGTCTGTATGCCTGAGAGGAACTTTGCGTGAACTCAGTTGATAATACAACCACTCGCAGGCTCCTTAATAATGTAGGCATTGATACATGTCTTCTTAATTATTTCAAACGGCACAGTCCAGATGTTAGCAAGCTTAGTCTTTCGTCCAAATCCATGTTGGTTATGGAATAAAACATGGTCTCCTACAGCAAGGTGTGGGATTCCGCTGCATCTACTTTGGTAAGATGCCTGATCGCAGATATTCTTAGCTAAGCTGGTAGAATAAATTAATGTTTGTAATTTTATCAGCGCGTCCATTAAGTTGGTCAAATACACTGCGGATCTACTCCACTAGTATCCTCCAAACAGGACTTATGCAGAGCAGGTAAAGACATATGTCTACCATAGAGCAATTGGAAAGTACTCTTGCCCATTGATGAGTGGTAGTTATTTACAGGTAAAGATGGTAGTGGAAAGGAGGGTAGTCCATTCATTGGTGCAATCCTTTACAAGCTTGTGGGGAATGTTTACAAAAGTTACATTGACCCTATCCACCCTTTCATTAGATTCAGGTTAGTAGAGTGTACCCAAGACCCCATGGATTGCCATCAAATCGTTCAACTTGGGCATGATATGTGATGTGAACTTGGATCCGTTTTCATGAGTACAAACTGCAGAAATCCATGTTGCTGAATGACACACTCCATAATAACTTGGGTGTGGAGACAGCCCCTAAATCATTGATCTCTTTTGCTTTCACCCAACTTGTCAAATTATCATTTGCAATTATTATATACTTAGAGCATTTTGCGCCAGTTGGCAGGAGCCCCACCACATCAAGAGAAACAGTATGCCAAGCGAAAGAGGCTTAACTGGTTGGTAGGTGGCCTTCTTGTGGAAAGGTTTCTCCACTTGGCACTGGTGACAACAAGCAAACGTCTTAAGCACATCATAACGCATGATCTCCCAGTAGTAACGGGGTCACAAGAACTCCAACGTTCTCTGCAACCCTCCATCAACTACTGCCATATGTGCATCCAAGGTTGTCGCTGGCCTGGCAGAGGGTTTTGAGAAACTAAGTGTCAATTTCTAATCCAATTATATAGTTCTTCATTGTGTAAGAAGGTATCCTGTCTAAGCCCATCAAGCACTTTGATCACTTGTGTCAGCTCATTGTAATATTTGCCCAAGACCACCTTCTCATAAATAATGCTGGCCAAATCCACCATAATGGCAACCATTATTAGCCATAAAAGACAGTATGCATTTTGATGTTTCGCCCCCCTGCTGGTGTAATATCTCAAAATCATATGCTTGGAGCTTCAATCCCATCGTGCAAGCCATCCTCCAGGTTCACAGATATTTTGAAGCCCTTTCAAGGATGTATGATCCATTACCACTTGGAATATCAGACGTGTAGTTATAACCAGACTGTTTATATGCATAATTACTGCTAATATCTCCAGATTGGTCACATTGTAATTTTGTACATGACAGTTTAAGCTTTGTCTACAAAATGTGAAAGGGTGCTCTACGCCATCATCATCCTTTTGAGATGATACTGCACCTACGACAAAAAAGTGTGGCATCCATTAGCACTATAAATTGTTTTACAAAGTTTGATATTGCAAAACGGGAGTTCTCACAAACACGGTTTGCAAGACATCAAAAGCGTTTTAAAATCTCTCAGTCCATTAGAAGGTGGCACTCTGATTTAATAACTTGAAGAGCGGTGCTCCAATACATCTGAAGTTAATAATGAACCGCTTGTAATACCCAACCATTCCCAAAACCTTGGATAACTTGCTTATTTCCTGGCTGAGGCATCTTACATCGGTCTCCACCTTTGCCAGCTGGGGTTTAAGGCCCTTTGAGTCCACTATGAAACTGAGGTATTACACTGCTCCTCAAAGAAGTGACACTTCTGAGGCTTGATCTTAATGTTAGAATAAGCAAGGAGGCGGTACATCTGTTCAAATGATTCATTTGTTCCATGAGCATCAAAGAAAACAAAGATATCGTCGAGGTAAACTAGGATGCAGCACAGCTTCATTCCACATAAAAACATGTTCATCGCCTGATGAAATGTAGCTGAGGTATTACATAACCCTTGGGGCATGCGCATAGGTTGAAAAACATCTTAGAGGTGATTATAGCGCATTTTTCCTGTTTTTCCGCTAGCAATATGATCTGTCAGTACGCCAATCTAAATCCACAGAAAAAAATAATGAGCTCCTCACAGTTAATTCTAGCATAATTAATCATTGGGAGAGGGTAGGAATCATTCTCATGGCGCTTTTAAGCATCTGGTAGTCAATAACCACCCAGTTGGTTCATCATTTTTCTTAACAATAAACACTGGTGATGGCCACAGGCTTTTAGATGGCTATACCATCCTTTGTTCTGTAAATTTTTCTACCTCATTGGAGACAACATCTTCTGCCGCTTTTGAGTGCTAAATTGACTGTGAACAAATGGGGGTGACGCCTGTATCCACCCAACGTACCACCCCAAGTGCACATACCATTTCATGGTCAGTGGATGCAAATATTCTTTGGTAATTTTTGAACAGGGCCATCACCCTATCCTTCTGTTCATCGGACATCCCAGTCAGTGCTTCCCGCAGAAACAATGTATTTTGCAAAATGTAATTTCACAGGTAAGCCAAGGTCCTCCCAAGAAATGAAATCATGAATGTGATGAACCTCATCAATAGGGTAAGGTATAAATAAGCCACCACTTGGTGTCTTTGGACCGTCATGGACTCCTTAAGTAGGATTGCTACTAAGACATTCACTTCACCACCCTGGCAACAGTAACCTAGGAGCCACATGGGGTTTGAGCCATGATTGTTAATGGGACCCTATAATCTCCCTGTATAAACCTTTTGTGTTATCCATTTCAAGCTTTGTTCCTAATAACCTGATGACCAGATGGTAAGCTTACACTGCTCGCAGAACGTAGCAAAATACCATTGAACTCTTAGATCTGATTAGGGAGAGCTATGATCTTATGACTTCATCTGCCATTATCTAACAGATATCACCCCATCACTGTATTCCAAATTGATCCGCTGGAGTAGATTGGGTCCTTTGGGACTCCACTAAAGGTAAAAAATGGGTCCTGTTGTCCCATTATACTTTTGGTTTCTTCTTCCATATTGACAATGGCCCAAATTGCCGCATGAACGCAGCAACATAACATGTCATAGTAACTATTAAGCAGGACAACACCTGGAGCGAAATCCTTAACAAAGTCAAATTGCAGAGGTGGTGTACTGTAAGCTTCTTCTGACACGGTGCTCTGTGCCCCTGCTTTCCCATAGACCAAACTGTGTTCCAAATCAGGCTTCAGACGAAGCTTAACCATGAGCTTATTGGAGTTTTTATTACCTGGGGCACCAGAATCTATAATAGCTCATACTTTCGTGTTCTAAAGAAAAGCACATCAGGTACACTATGAATAAGAAAACCAGTGATGTTTATTATGTGAACGTCCAAGGGCCTTTGTTAACAAGTAAAAGTGGCTATACCCACACTGACATGAGGATACTACTGGACCATCTTTTTTTACTTGAATGGCTATGTTAACCTCACTAGGGAGGCGACGTCCATGGAGGGTCCAACATCACTCATGCCGTTTTTTTCAAGTATTTGCCAAGCATAAGGCTTTTTGCACATCTTGGTGGAACTTGAGCCTGAAGGGAGACGGTCGCTCTCTTAAATAAAGGCTGAGGTTTTGTGCAGAAATTGTTGATTTAATAAGTCGACATGTTGGGTATTAGGGCTGATGAAAAGGGACCCATGGGAATTGTTAGGGACAAATAACTTTGTATTGGTGGAGTTAGAGAGCCAGCCTCTACTCCGCATGATCTTTTCCCTGCCTGATCAAAACAGATGGCACTGCATGAACATACTGATTACTTGGGCTGTTAGCCACATAATGGCCTTTTTGGCTGCACGAGAAACAAGCATTCATAACTGGCTCTTATATATAGTTCGCACCTGAAGGTCCAGGTCAAAAGTTCAAAGAAGCATTAAAGTAGGTCAGGTACAGGGCGGCTGAGCGTAAGGAGGGCGGAAAGGATTCTGACAACATATTGGGTGGCCAAATTTTACCTTGGATTTTAACTGGGCCGTTGTGGTTCATTTTCTGGTAAGGATGCAGTGATGGTAGCTGGGGAATTCCACTATACATTGGGAGCACTGAATATAGCGGAGAGATGGTGCAAAGTGTTAGCAATCGTAGAAGCCATTCATCTTTGTTCAGTATGTGAGTCATAGCAACATGCAGTTCAGGATATGGTTTGACTGCCGCTATCATGGCTATGCCACATCCTCATTGGGTGTGATACTTGATCCCACTACCACATGAGCTTCAGTCATTAATTGCTCCACAAACTCCATCAGGGACTTCTTCATGTAAAAACTGTATTTTCGGAAATTTAGCCTTGCACTGCGCCATCTTTTCTGTGCCCCCAAACAGATGGAGCATAGTCTCATCACACTTTGATAAGATACAGAACTACTCTAAGGGTAACAGGTGACCTTGTTGGTGCTCTCCACATTCTGAGCGGAAAGCAACAGTTTCACTTTCCGCCGATCCAATGCCCTTTCCGTGGCAAATTCAAACTGTTTCAATATCCATACATATTCCCATCATAACTGAAAGGTGAAAACTTCTCAATCCAAACAAAATAACATTGCTCCATGCTTTGGGCTTATTAATTAGATGGGATAGGTCAGAGTGTGTCAAGAGGAGCATCCACTTGAGGGCAAGAATCTGGTTGTGAGGCCGGATGCAAATCTGAGAAATAGCCTGAGAAGAAGTTGAATTATGGGGAAGGACTGCCCTGACCCCTGGGGGTACTCACTAGCCAATATGTAGAATTTTTCTCCAGAATCAACGCTGAATACACCCTTAACTCCCTTTCCCGCCTGTTCAGTAAGGAATTAATCTATGATATGTTCCACTTTGACCAAATAGCACCGACACCTGCCATCTCTTGTCTCCTGCCTAAGCTCTTCAAATTTCTTATGCAAAGTGCAGTGAATTCATGCTCTGTGTCCAGCTTAAGCTCCATCTCTTGCAGTCATGAGAGGATATCCTCCAAGGTTCCCTGCATGCTCACATTCTGCCAACCAGTGTTGCACAGTTGACAGTAAGCTTCATCCAATTGATTGATTGAAGAAGCCCATTATCGCACCAACTCCTCATTTGACCATCAAAGGTTCTCTAAATATACTCCCATATCAGTGTACTCCATCATATCAATGATTGGAAGAGTAATGGCTTGACCCTGAGCCGCTGGACTGGAGCTTTACAATTGATTAGCCTGACCTGGAAACTGGCTGAATTCTGAGGACGCCAAAAAGAGCTGGTCTTATGGTCAGCTGTCTGCTGGTTAATCCACTCTGCACAAAGTTGACTAAATTTATCTGCCACAGAGTTAGCGTGATCAGTCAAACGCCGTTCTGCCAGGGTAACCTGATCCCTATTCCGAGCCACCAAATCTTCAATCCCTTTGGCCCATTCCACCATGTCCACCATAAAGCGCTTGGTGTTACTACCCATCATCTTGGCTTCCAAATGCATTCAGCCGAGAGCACCTACCATCTCACAATTCTCCTGTTACTTAGGGTAACTCATGACTCAACTGTGGAACTAATTCATCCAAGCAATGGCGGATGTCCAAGACACAAATGTCCATGTGCACTAGTGCCACTTGGATCTCTGAGAAAGAGTGGTCAAGGCGCTTAAGTAAGAGGCAAGTGACGTTCTGTTAAACTTGGGCAAACCGCATGATATCACCAAACTCAATATTATGTTGGTCCAACAAATGCAGTAGTTGGCGGATCAAAGGCTGAACGTACACAACCAAGTATTCCTCATCTTTATGTATGCTGAGCCGGCAATATAGACCAATGGTGGTAGCGTCAAGGTAAGACATATATAATGCATAACGAGATTCTTGGTCCCATTGGTTATAGAATAAGCTCAGCTCATTTACCCCCACATCATCTTCATAAAGGCGGTTACCCCACAAAAGATATTCCATAATACCCCGCAGTTTCTAAGGGTAACTTTAGTGGACCTTACCTGTTGATCTGACTCCACCGCGGGACAAGCACCTAACTGCAATTCCATCCTAATATCCTCATCCCATGGTTCAATCACCATAATAGTGTAAATTCTTCATATTGGATGATTCCATTGTTTCTCAGAGTATTGGTCATGAAATCTGATTTAGTTTGGCATAAGGAGTGAGGGCTCGCCTTGATGCCCTAGTGCTATTGTGCTACAGTTGACCAGTGGCACCTTGTATTGAGCACCACTGTTAACTTCTGGCGGTATTAGTTAAATCTGCGGAGCTGTTTGAACAGGATAAATACCACTGAGCAACGGAACAGATGATATGCAGATTGCTGATCCATTATAAAAACCAATATTAATTGAGGCTATTCCCCAATTGAAACTTTTTCTTATATATAAGAAAAAGCAGATTATCTCTGCGTATTACTAAAAACCTCCTCCTTCACATTCTCCCACTCAACTCTTATCCTCAGTATTATTAGTTGTTTCCAACCTTTGTGCTTTTTAATCACATATTTATTACGTTTTAGGAAATTTTGTAATATCTCAAACTTTAAGCAGAATTTCTTAACTTTGCCGAACTGTTGGTACTTTGATCAATTTGCTCACATCAACATATTCTTTTGCTCAATATTGAGGCTCACCTCAGTTCATATACTACAATTTTCCAAATATATAGCTTATCATCCATTTTTTAAATTTTTCGATATTCCTTAATATTTTGGAAGTTAATCTAAGAACTCTTTAAACAGAACGTCATATTGAGCAATCTTTCTATCTTAGTATAATTCTACCTGAATTACCATAGAATGTGTAAGCTCAAGATGGTGAGATCAATAGGCAGGGTACTTGTCAGCATCACTGGCGTATCAGTTACTCTTGCACACCCTCTGACTTACTGAGGTAAGTGTCCTCCATAACTTGGGCATTTACAATATTTACGGCGCTAAGATATCCAGGATATCAATTTCAGCTGCTATACCTAAAAATTAACATACTGTATCTTAGTAATACTCTCAAGATACATCACTACCAAAGTATTCAACGCACGTGAGGTTATTGACAAGCATTGTATTGGTTTCAGGTACCTTGATCTGGTTGACTTTATAGGTACCTGACCCTATGCTGGTGTCATGGAGATGACAGATAATGTTTAGACTGGCCTGCCAGTTTTGATGCAAAAGCACCCTAAAAGCAAGCTAGAATGCCAGTGGCATTGCTGCTCTTACAACGGTATGGTATATGGAAAATTGTGTGACAAGTGAGGACTGGCGGAACACAAGCATAAAAAGTAAATTCACAAGAAACCAGGATTTGTAGCTCCAAAACCAGTGGGCATGAGAGTGGGGAGTTGTAATATTGGATCAGGTAGTTCAGAGCTCCCTTTAAGGGAAATGGTTCTAAAAACTGGTCGAGGGTGGATCCTCACCCAGAGTGGGAATAGTTGAGCCCAAAGGATACCAATATCCTGCTAGAGAATGGTTTCTGCAATTGGGGAAAGTTCCATGAGATTGTTAACATGATAAGCCTAATTAACTATGGTATGAACTAAGGTCTTAGCATGCCTGGGTTTACCCAGTTGATGGGAGACCTTTGAAGCCACATTAGAGGAGTTGCAGGGAGTTGGCAAAGAAAAATTTGAAATAAATCAAAATTGGAGCGCAGAAAGGATCTTAATGAATTAAAATAAGTAAATTGACTGTAAAATTCCTAAATTAATTATAAATGCTTAAATGGATGATTGATTAGGGATAACTTAGTAAAGCTCATGATTGGGGCCCTCAAGATTTGGCCAAACTCACAAAACTCAGCAAGCGGGGAAAGAAAACAAAAAAGTTAAAACTGAACTGCATTCCAAAAAATTGGAGTTGGGCCATCACATTAAGTTTGACCTTGTACATCCAAGTTGCAGTTTTACTGCTGTTTTGATGGTTAGCACAATGGTGTCTCACCCAATGGGCAAAGGGAATCTCCTAAGGCCACCCCACATAGGGGTGGTCCTAAAGGTCGGGAAAGGGTTTGAGTACTCAACCTATCCACAGCCTATTGCTTTGGTGTCCATTTAACCAAACAGGATTCATTGAACAAAGATCTTGATTTTTGTGGGGAGGGTTCCAAACTTTAGGTGACTTTTAATTATGGCCTAATGCCATTGTTGAGACCCAATGATTATTTGGCATCAGTCACATACTTCATAGAAGGTACAACCCATCAGGCTCTGCTTCTAATATTTTTGAGCGGGTTATAAACTGGTGACAACATTTCCCAATGACCTGATGACATTAGCGTTTTTATCAAGAATCTAATGCTTGACACTCCATTTACCAAGTGTATGAACCCATCAGGCTTTATTGCTGAAGGTTTGGTGCTCTTGGATCTTAGGTTGAGGGCTTGTTGCCATCAACTTCATGAGGACCTTTTGCCCCATTGGATGTTGACTTTTTTTATTTTGGAGCAGATTCCCTCAATTCGCCATAATAATTCTCTTTGAAGAAAATGCAGGAACAAGTGGCGGGATCTTCAAAGAGAGAGATGTTACCCATCACTCTTCTACCACAAGGGCGAGTTGCCCTTGAGAAAAGAGGGACAATTCCTTTCTCAGATCCTTTTTTGTAGGGAACAAGAACGCCACCTGGTCTAGGCAGATGGGGTGCTCCCCCAAACTTACATTATCCCTCCCTTTTACCAAAGAGGGGCACCACCAAGGAATTAATCAAGAGCCCCTACTTTTGAGCCTTGGTAACTTGATTGCCATTAGCGTGGCTATATTTAGTTAAGACGGAGATCATTTGGGTAGCATTAAAACCCTCAACAAGCTCCATGTAGTTGGTATAGTATTGTGCACCAACTTAGAAATTTTCATAGTCTTGATAAATTTTTCACATGACTAGTATTTAATTGATCAATGTGATTGGTGGGAGGCCAGAAAGTCCTAAATTTTAGCTTCCTCTGCGCCCTCAATTACAATGGACTCTGGTTCCATTGGAATTGACCCCTTGAATGTGGAAAGCTAAGAGACATGGAAGATTGAACGTTGCTTCCAGTGAGGTGGCAATTTCAAATGAGAGCATCGTTTCTCAAGTTTTCTTCCACCAGAAGGGGACCTGAGCGCTTACTTGCAAAATTACATGATAGCACTTACATTCATAAAGCTGTGTGTCAATCATGACATGTGAACCTACCTCTATCATGTGCACTGGGAGATGCTTTTGATCCAAAAACAATTTTTAATTGTCAGACAATTGACCTCCCAGTTTCAAAATATGAATGTTTTAGGTCGAAATCAGCTGAAAACAGAAAATTTCAGACTTTGCAGATTTGAGATAATAGTACAAATGATTTAAATAATACTAACAATTATATCATCTAAAAGATCCTATCCATTTCTGGGTACAACCCTGCAAAAATGGGGTGACATGATTTCAAATACTTTATGGCAATAAACATGAGGTCAAACAGTCATATTAATCTAACCATGTGGCAGACCCTGGGGCATCCATCAGATGGAACTACCCCTAGCCATGACCAGTCCATTCAAGCACTTATGCGGGGCACATCCCTTTTATAACATTGGTAGGGTCCCCTAAGGTGCAATAAATTTATCAAACGTGGATTGGCTGAAATTTATCAAATCATTACCCCACGGGTACATCTTGGCCAACAATAATTCCCCATCCATTGTTCTACCAAAGTGAAGTGAGTTTTCCCTGCTTTGATAGGCTACATTCCAATATTTCCTAATTCAAACCAGTCTAAGCTGTTCTAAACTTATCATTGAATTTCCCTTAAACCTTGATACTGTTTAAATACTAAATTTTTCAGATATTGAATGGGTTTGTTTTCCCCCGCAAGTAACTAATAAACATACAAAAACTAACTTTTTATTAATTATTGTCTTAGCATTTTTATATATAAAATAGTTGTGGAATCCAGTGGCGTCCAAGCACCAGCGAGCATCAAAACAGCTGGATTCCCACAAAGTGGTCTCACTATAGGGTTTACACTGTACACCACAAAAAAATCTTCTAAACATGGAGGCATTAATCGTGAGTAACCCTCCAACTCTTCCCTTTTCCACTAAACCAAGAATAGTTGCTCTTGAAAAGCATCTAGCAAGCACTTTATCCCGTCTTAAAGAGCTTGAGCTGCACCCTTTCAAAATCCTCCTTAAAAACAAATTCACCCACGGTGAGGGGAGCTTTGCTTCATTTTTTAGCACTAGTGGTGCCCACCCAAAAGGGGGTGCCACTATGAATCTTTATTTTGTAAATGAGCCAAGTAAAGGGATTATTAGAAATAAAAAGTCCTAATATAGCCCCTAAGTTATCAGCCTAGGATGCCATATCAGAAGGCGAGGAAGCTTTGGAGGAACTTTTGTCTGGCGCCCGCTTTAGCTGGAGTACCATGGTGGACAACATAGGCGTTGGGGAAATAACAATATGTTGCATAAGGGGGCATAATTGTGGGTTGAGGGGAGCATTGCTTCATTTTTGTATGTCTATGAATCTGTAGTGCAAGACTCATCGGACAAGCAAAGAATTAAACATATCCTCCCTTGCTTAAGTCATTTTGCACAAAAGATGATAGTACCATACATGGACAACTTGCATACCTGAGCAGAGGTGAAAGAGGCTAATTTGGTTGAATTCAGTTCAAAGTAAAGTCTTAACAGGGATAAAAAGGCCTTTATGCGCCTTAGCATTTATGAGGGCGAACCAACCGCTGCTTTTACTGATTGATTTTACCTCGCTGCTCAAAGGTTGTCACCGTTTACCATGCTAACCCTAGATGATGCTATCACTGCCATGTTAACTGGGTTAGCTTCTCAGCCCTCTCCAGCCAAACATATCAACAAAGTGAAACAGCACTTAGAAAACATCCATGACATAAGGAGGCTCTGTTAGACGTTGCTGATTTCCATTCATGTGTTACAATAAATGAAGAAGATATGTAATCTTCAGTTTTAACCATTGAGAAGGTTTCATTCGTAGAACACTTGGGGTGAGCCCACCTGTGCCTAACCTCCCACTGAAATCTGCTCCCTGATTGCGACTTAAATAAAGATATTACTACCTCCTGTAGTTCTGGTGCCTGTAATGCAGTTAATACCATGCTTTCACACAAGCTTACTAAAGCCGCTGTTTTTCCCTTCCAGCTAAACTGGTAGTTGCGCTTTCTGAGGGTAACCCCATGACAATAAAGGGCTTTATCAAAAGACGTATGGTCATAAGGCAACTACTCAACCTCATGTACCTGTCTCCCCTAACTCTGTTGAAACCGTTCAAGTTATTGATAATACCCTTGAGGATAAATCTGAGGGGCTTACAATGATGTTGGTTACAACAAATTTGGAGCACCCGCAGAAGTGGAGGTCCCTGATCATTTGAATTCTGGAGGAGTGGACGAGACCACTATACCTGAGATAACGTACTCAGCTAATTTCTAGGGTGTTCAATAGTCATTGACATTTCCAGCAATGGCGATCTGCGCTTAGCTGTCTTGATTCGACCTCTTCAGTGGATCCATTCCTTAAAATACATCCTGGATAAATTATTAATGAGACTGCTCATAAACTAACCTTCCTCTTAGGCTCAAGGAGGTCTTGGACCTGTCTCCTAACTTTGGAGGCAATCTCACCAAAGTTGAAGTGGTCATTTAGAAAGTCTGGTTGATGACCATTCTAGATACTGGCTCTCCAGTTAACATAATTACCTAAAAAAGCTCATCATAAAGATAAAGCTAGCGCCTGAATTGGAGTACAATCAATAATTTGGAACCACAGGCCCACCTAATACACGTGCTATTGGGGCATATTCTTCCCTTCCCATTCGAATTTGGAAGCTGATCTTATCAGCCCCTGCGTGGCCTTGGACAACAACACCTATAAATCTCAAGGTACCCAGCTTATTATTAAGTGCGAGGGAATAATCATTATGAAGCAAGGTGTCCTATCATTACTCAACTACGAAGTCCCTTTAGTCTTATCCAATGAAGAAACCCAGAAAGAATGAATGCTTGTGCCTGGTCAAATATCCCTTTTCAGCTATGCTTTGTACTACTCCACCTCTAGGCGCAACACAAAGAAACTGCCTGATTCAGCGAATCTCAGGGACAATATCCCTTTCTATTTTGCTACAAATCTTGATTAAGTCTGGTGAACAATGAGTGGTTGACACAAAAATCACGCTCCAAATCCCTCACCACTGTTTGTTGGACCTCATAAGTTTTGAGGGTTTTAGCCCTTTGGAGCCTTGGGTATTTCCTGAGATATTAGATCCAGCCTACCAGAGGCATGTTACTATCCTTCTGGGAAACCTCTCCAATAAGGACATTGTTATAAGAAAACACCAAGAGATTGGCCAAGGCTTATTGATCCAGGTAGAAGACATTGAACGTATCAACTGCATTGGCTCTATGGCAAATTTTGTATTGCCCATGGACATCCTGCTATGTACCTTACCCAACGTCCATATCTCGGATGAGTTGACCTCAAATGAGCTTGAAAAAGTCCATACCTTACTAGAAGACTATATTGACATATTCACGAACTCAGATACTGACCATGGCCACCTGAAGGGCTGGATCCACCCCATTGATGTGGGTGATGCCTGCCCTATAAGGTCAAAACCTTATCTAAATCAAAGGTGGAAGAACAGCAGATGTGGACGGAGCTCCAGCAGTTACTAGACGCGGGTTTCTAGTTTCTTTACAAGGCCATTGGTCACCCCTCTGTAAGTTAATTAAAAAAGAAATATGGAGGTCATCTTATAGTCATGGACTACCGCAAACTAAATGACCTTACAAAAAAGGAAAGCTATCCTATCCCCCACAATGATGACGCCCAAGCACAACTCATCAGATCTAACTCCTTCTACTAAGTGGACTTGGCTAGTGGCTTCTGGCAAATGGACCTATCTCCTCAAGATCAGGAGAAATGCGCTCTTATTTGAAGTGAGGGATTTTCCAATCCACCCAATTACCTCAAGGGTTGTGCAACACACCTGCAACTGTTCAACGTTCTATGGACCATCTTATGAAGGACCTAAAGTTAAGTTTCATTATTGTTTATCTCAATCACATCACAGTGTTCTTAAAATCTTTTAACGAACATCTTGATCACCTGAAGGTGGTGTTTCATTGGCTATGCGAGTCAAATATAAAGTTAAAACCCTCTAAGTGTACTTTCATCAAAAAGATAATGAATTTCCTTGGCCATTCCATTTCTCAAGAGGGAAGATAACCCAAACAAGATAAGGTTTAAGTGATTATAAAAATGCCTCCCTTACAACTTAGGGGATATTCAGGTGTTCTAGGGATGATGGGGTATTATCAGTTTATCCCAAGTTTGTCCAACTCAGCAAACCCCTTGTTCGACTATTGACAAAAAAACCCCTTTCAAGTGGGGAGCAGAACAGAAGGCCACCTTTGAGAAGTTGAAGCAACAATTACTACAACGGCCATTCCTGAAGCATCTTGATTATAATAAACCATTTATTTTGTTTACTGACGCCTTGGATTACGCCGTTGGGGCCATCTTAGCCCAATTGGATGAAAACGATGTTGACTATCTGGTATCCTATTTCAGTAAAATGCTTTCAAAAGCGGAAACAACTACAGCATTACAGAGAAGGAGTGCTTTGCCATTTTGTTAGTTGTAAAGCACTACCGTCTATTGCTATATGGGACCACCTTCACTGTAGTTACAGACCACGCTTTTTTAAAGTTATTACTTAATATGAGGATCCTACTGTCCAGTTAGCTCTCTGAGCTCTAAGCTTTAGAATTATGTCAAGAAGATTGAACACCGTCAGGGTACAGCCCTGGATGGGGTCACAGTTGGGTGGAGGTTTCTGATCAGCTAAACACCCTGATCCGCGAACACCAACACCAAGTTGGAGTTTAATCTAGAGCAAGAAACATAAAAGATGGAGAACTAGCTCAAGTTATTCTTTCTGCTAATTCCACGCCCAAAAAAATGTGATAGCTTGCACACAGGTCCAACGACTGGGCAAATCCATATCAGAAACACCCAAAGAATTTATGACCAAAGTTCCAGGTTTTATATGAACTTGTATAAATCTGAACTGGTCTAACCAGAAAAAATCAAAAATTCCTTGCAAGTACACATATCAACACTGTGGCTCAAATTAATAAATTAATCAACCTAATATCATGCGAGGAATTAAGGGAAGTAGTACGCGGTGCACCACGAAGGAAATACCCTGGACCTGATGAAATTCCCTATGAATTTATACAAAATATTTTACTAACATATCTAATGTTTTTCTAGCTTCCATGAATAAGTGTATTATGAAAACATGCCTCCTACCTAGAGGCAATAAAAGCCTACACTGTCACCCCTATTCAAAAAAGGAGACAGAATAAACCTCTCCAACTGGCGTTCAATTTTCCTAACTAACACAGACACAAAACATTCACAAAAAATCATGGCTAAATGACTAGGAAAAATTGCAATGGACGCAATATACCTATCACATTATGGATTTGTTTTAAGAAGATCCATATGGGACAACATCCACACAGTTGCAAATGTCTGCAAGTCAAAAAAATCTAGAGCGCTTATCTTCTTGGACCAACAGAAGGCATATGACAGGATGAACTGGACCTATCTTAGGTCCTGCCTTCAAAAATTCAAATTCCCAAATAGAATTATAAGCTGGTTGATAATGTTCACAGAGTCAGCCACCATGGCTGTGCGCGGAGCAGGCTCCTTAACTAACCGAGTTATTCCACAAAGAGGGCTCAAACAAGGAGACCCTTTAAGCCCGCTACTTTACACTTTTAGCTTGGATCCTCTAATCCGGAAATCAAACACACTTCTCAAGGGAATCAATGTCAAGGTCCGACCACCAGTCAAAATGATGGCCTTCGCTGATGACTGTGTGGTGGGAATATCCAACAGTCAGTATTTTTGAAGAATTGAGTAGATAATACAAGAATATTTAGCTGTAAGCAACGCATCACTTAATACTGAGAAAACGGAAATCATAACCCTGGGTAAATATCAGACCCATTGGACGCCATCTACCATGAGTCAACAAACCAATACAACATTAAGACTTCTCACCAGACATAGGAGGGGAATATCAGCAATAACCTAACTGAAACTTCCCTTCACCACAAAGCTGACATCTGGACCTGTCCGTCACTTGGGGTGTGGCTAGAAGCAGGAGGTTACGCCAACTCCATGATGGAAAATAACTCCTAGACAAAATAACAAAACGCATTGACTCCTTACATGACATCAAACAGGTCTAACAGGAAGGGTCATGGTATCCAACTCTATAATTTTATCAATATTTGAATTACGGCCCATGTAATTGCTTTCTCACCATCCTTCTTTAATACAATTCACGCCCTATTACATGGATGGCTCTGATCCAGCCACAACACCCTGTACGCCTCAAAACCCTATTTGGCTCTAAAAGGAATGGAGGTATGGGGTTTACTAAAAATGTAGAGCAAGCGGCCCATATTCTAGGATCCTGGATAGCTCAGGTGACTAGCCCAGATCTTCCAGATACACATTGGGCCAGAACAGCAAGATATAACCTTACACGAGCACTCCAATTAAGAAAACCAGATCACCCAAACACATTAATAAAGTATTTGGCATCCCATCCTACAGCTGCTGGACCACATGGCACTTCTGCACATTTCAAACGAATACTCCTAGCCATGAGAAGAGCGACGTGGAGGATCCAAATAAGTGGCCAAATCAGTTACCAAGGACACCCAAGGCTAACTCACAGACAGGAAATCAATGACCAGATAGTCATAGATAGTATTATATGCAGAAATCCGAGTACCATAGCCAGGGTAGATTACTTGGACCATAGGGATATACCATACAACCTGGAGACCCAAAGAAGAGTATGGGGATACACACATCACCCTCTAATCCAACCCAGTATTAGAGCACATGTGTGGATATGCATGAGGAGAGTATCCCTCACAGTATAACGGGCAAATGCCACTCACTCCTCATGTAGAATATGTGGTAAGTAAGGAAACATAGCCCACCGTTTAGAACAATGCCCAAAATCTGTGGCTTTATGGAAATAGGTCATTGCCTAATCCGCCAAGACTGTGGACAACCATTCAGCCTAGCAAGAAACATGTTCGCTATAAACATGGACTCTTATATCCACCCATCCCTCAGGGAGGTAATAGTAGCAATAGCACTATTGAAGATCCATACAATAGTAATGGTATCGTTTACAGGAGCAACGCCTACAATCCAAGAAGCCATTAATCGTTTCCACTGCCATATATTGAAAGTTTTCCAAGCATGGCTGTTTGGACACATGACCCCACGGAACAGAAGGACAATCAAGACATGGTTCCCCATATGGTTCCTAACAATTGACTCCTTCCTTCACTCATGATGCATCCAAGGATAAGCCAGCATAAACCCCCCTACCGTCCTAAACTTGGTGGTCCTGGAGACAACAAGAGGGACCTCGAACCCTCTTGAGTCTTTTTAATTTTTTTCACAGTTAATCAGTTTATCCCCATTATATTGGAAGTGCTTTTCCTCTGGTTGACCTTCCCTGAATAAATAGGAACCTAATCATGATTATCCTCATCTTCTAGTCACCGGTAATTAAATTACTGATTATAATCAAACTGCTTTCAGAGGCAACCAGATCTGACAGATTTCTCTACAATTGCTCAACTATCTTTAAAGACATTAATTAAATCCTAGTCTTCACCATAGTGAGAGTAAACCATATAAAAATCTTCTGAAATTAGTGTTACAATGAATGAAATGGGCAAAACTTGTAAACTTTTCCACCACTACCATGATAGCATCATAGCCCTCAATGCATATTACACTACAACAAAATTAGTATTAGGAAGTCCTAGGGCCTCTGCCTTTTAAACAGGTACTGACAACCCCACGAGAAGCTATGAGATTTGTCTTGATCCTGTTGCATATTAGTATTCCTTAAGAATACTTGGCAACATGTGCGGCCAATCCCTTCCAATTATATGTGTGACAAACAGTTCCAAGGTCTTCACCTTCCCATGGTATCCAATAGTAATCCTGTCATGATGGTCTTTAATTATTTCCAGGCAGAGTGGTACCGCAGAAACCCATAAGCGTCTCTGAAACCAATCTATTCCTTTACAAAGTAACCCTTGGTAATATCTTCCTGATTTAACTTGCTCTTTATGAAAAATAAGTACATTCTGATTATAGTGACTGTGAAAGGACAACCTTTCTGAACATACCATATTCCTCCACGTTCTCCAAAGAAGCAAGCACTGGCATGCATGTCATGGTAGAGGGCTTCTTGGATATAGTTTTACCTGGTTTATTCACAAAGTGGGTATCGTGCAACTTCATCACCTTTGGATTAAAAACTGAAGCAGATTAGCGACTTAGGGCAATAGCCAAACTAATCTCCTTGCCCTTTGTAAACTCATAAGTGAATAAAATTGGGCCAGGGTCTCATGCTAGTTATTTTGTCATGGGGTCAAGACATGAGGGGCGTGATAGTACAAGAGGCAGGGTGATATGTACTAAAGCAAAATGGTAGGAAGAACCATGTACATGATGACTCCAATATGACAGGTCTTTCATTACCGTCAGAGGTTCTTTATTATAAACTGTGTAATTCAGCTAAGCTGAGACCATTTTCTGAGTAAAATATCCCTAGAAATTGTTTAACTCCATCTTCCCTTTCCTGCAATAGTGCAGCATCTATAGATAAGTTAAACGCATCCATAGCCACTATAAACCCCCTTACAGGTTCCACATGGTGAAGAACTGTTGAAGACAGCAGGGTAGTTTTACTTCTTGGAAGGCATCTATATGGTGAAGGACCAAGGAGAACCTTGGCATCACTCGTCTTATACAAAGGCGCTACTACCAGAAAGATTAGGTGTTTTTTTAATGATTGCGCAAGTCAGCAAAAGCTCTTCAACTCTTTCACTAAAGTTGGTGTACCCAGGGGGTGTGACATAGTCGGGAGGGCGTCCCATTATTGCCCCTCACGTCAAGGGTTCCAATCCTGTCATGGCAGAAATTGCATTTCTGTGCCAAGAGGATTTCAACACATGTGGATTTGCGCACCATGCCTCAGTCTGACCAAGCAAATCAGTAAGGTTAGATAATGTAATCCTGGCCTATCAGAACATGTGCAGGAAGGTTTTACCCCCACTACTTGGGTTTTGTCCTCCACTCCTATATTTTCACTCCCTACTCCCTATCCTCTCTATCAGTGCAGTATATTTGTCCCAAGGTCAGCCCACCTTAAATAAAATTAAAAAAGTTGGTGTACCCACTTGCAAATAGACTTCTTCTACCTGGAGTTATGATGTGGCCTTTGATAATTAAGATTTTGCATAGAAATGTGATTCAGAATTATAAAACTCACATTTGCTGATTTTCAGCGTCAGGTTTGCTGCCCTCAAATGCTCCACCACTTGCCACAGGTGAATTAGAAGGGTTGCTTGATTAGGGAAGAACATCAAAATATCATTCATGTAGGCTTTAGAACAAACAATCAAAAGGTCTCATAAAGCAGCATCTATATGATAATGGAAAATGGCAGGCTTTCTCCGGCCCAAATATGAATGACCTAAAATTGGAAGATAACCCTTATGGTACAGAACGAAATTGAAATTCTGTCCCTTTTTGATATGAAAAGAATTGTACGTTCAAGCAAACCAATTTGGAGAAGAATCTCACCTTATCCACATAATGAGAAATTTCTGATTAAACCAGGATGGGATGAAGATCTGGAACTGTGACATTATTCAGGTTCTAATAGTTCACGCACAGCATATATTACCACCTGTTTTTTTTAAAAAGAAAAGTGGGAAGCTAACAGGAAAGGTATGCTAAAATATAGCTCTTTTAGCTAACATCTTATTAACGCAACCGTCTAAGGCTGCTTCCTTCCATAAAGTCAAAGGGTTTATGGGAGACAATATAAGACCAGACCACCAATGAGTTTGAGCTCACAAATAAACTCTAAATTCACTAGGGATATAATGGCAGAAGACGCAACAAAGAAGAAATTCAACCCTCTAGAACAGTAATCTAAGGGTATCTTCAAATTTGGCTTCATCAGAGGTGTAAGTCTGAGTGCATTTACCCTTCTCCATAGGGACAAATTACCCTGAGTGTTAGCTTCAGCTAAAGGAACTATTAATACCTGGGCTTTCACCAGAAAACTCCAAGGTAATGGCTTTGAGGTTAGTTCTGACATCAAATTTTTCTCCACCACCCCACTCCAAAATAATTTGGTAAAAATGCTTATTTATTGGATGAAAGTGATCAACCAAATGGTAATTGACAACTTGATTACCACCAACCCAAAAAACTTCAGCGTAGGAATACCTTGGGAGGCCCCACACCTAACAGTACTATTTAGCTAGTAGTTCAACTTAAGGTAGTCAGCTAGGTCTTGGTCAATAATTTTCTTAGAGGCTCTCATATCCACTAAAATGGTTTTGCTCAATTCTTAAGAGAGGAGAAAGTAGCTAACAGCAGAATACAACTAGAATAGTCTTTATTTCAAGAAGATTACGCCAAATCTAGTACTAAAAAAAGAAGATTACGCCAACACATCGCCAGTAAAGTATTTATCAGGCATAATCATGCCACCAGGAAAAAACTTGCATCTAAAGATGGAGAGGGATAATTTGCCACTCTCACTACTGATGTCACATATCCCACCACTTCTTCTGCATTTATAAACTCATTTTCATATTGAAAAAGAAATTTTTTCCACCTCCTAAGTCCTGAGAATCAAAGTGGGGGTCAAGTGCAGGTTCTCTAAGGCTTTATGATGCACATAAATGGGTTTCACGCTAGAACTTCAAGAGCTGAAAACAGATCATTTAATTTAACATAATTTTGCATTAATTATGCATTTTCTGGCATCATTGATACCATACCTGATATGATAGCCAGTTGTTCATCATTATTTAAGACCATCACCACTAGGCTTTTTGTCAATGATTTGGACAGCGCCACATGAATGAGGTGCGAAGGGAAAACCATAACAGATAAATTAATTATTTCAATTTTAGGTCTAGACTTATCCAAACCCTTAAATTCCCTCAAGATGGAGGGAGTATTGGTGGAAAACCTTGATTCATTCAGAGAAAGTCATATAGTTTCTGGCACATAAATGCAGAGGCTGCCGTGGGGGACACCATCATGGCAGAATTGACTGAAACATTTAACAAAATTTTGGGTTAGACCCCTGCTCGCCTTTGAATTGCACTAAAACTGAAGGAATGGAAGGATAGACTCCTCCCATCTCAGAGTCATATGCGAGTTCTAGGTCCCCTTAATTATATGGGACTCCTGGGTGAAACAATGAATGATAAATTTATCTAACCCCTTTCCAGTTGGGATGGGAAAATTACTCCAAGCTTCAATATGATGACCAAAGTTGACAGGATAGCGTTCCCTACCTGTGCGTCCCTTGTGGGAGTGGCTAAAGAGGACTTGCGAAATAACATTTTAATGACGTTGGACAAAAGTAATCTCAAGTCCCAAGTAGATTCATAAAAGTAGCAATAAAGGCGCCCAACTCCACAGTGCACAAAAGACATATGTAAGGCCTAGAAAGCAGCATAATCAGATTGTCTCGCCTTCAGGAGGCGCTCCAAACCATCACGCCTCTGACACACATGACACAATTTTCCAAAACAGGAAACACCAAGTAGTAACCTCAGAAAGAATCTGACTGTCCACTTAATGCCAGGAAAGGACCAGCAAGGCAAGTTTTATCATAATGAAATGAAATATTGGGAGAACTGGAAGCTAAAGCAACCCGGCCTTGAACAGTCCAACCACAAAGTACTCCCAGAAAGGGTGGGAGTCGCACTGCAAGAAGTAACAAGAGAATAGTTGAGCTGTCACACATCCTAAGTGAATAATACACTTTCGCTTAAAGTATTAAAACCACAATGCACAGACAACGCACCCTACCAATACTAAGTGAAAACCCCACACATAATAAAGTCTAAATAGATCAAAAAAGTTGGTTTTCTAATGCCAGGAGCATGTTGATAACACCCCTGTTTCTGAAGAGGTGATGGGGAGGGCCCCATCCCACCATACAGGAACACACTGCTAGCACTAGAGTGAATAGTGCTCCATAAAGAATTATGGTGCCCAAATGACCTAGGGCGAGGATTGCATAAACTTCATTTTCTTAGCCCTTCTTAAAGTTGAAACATAAGACTAAACATGTGCACATATATAAAACAAAAACAAATGTTTTTTTATAATTAATCAGATGACCAACATATAAGGTTGGTCAAGAAAAACTAATTAAACAAAATTAAGAGTATCATATTGGTGCGGTATATTTGTCCCAAGGTTGGCCCACCTCAAATAAAATTAAAATTAAGAGTATTATATCCAATTAGGTGTTTTTGCACCCAATCCAAAAGTAAACATAAGTTCTACCATCCTTTTATGGTAATATAGCTCGAGTACACTTGCAATCTGTTATTTGACTGCAATTGGATTCCAGCAGATTTGGAAATATGGTAAAGAAAATGGAACTTAAAGCTCCACTTTCATATAAACGCAACATCCCATCATCATTCAACTGATAACTGTTATACCGCCTGTCCAAGGATTCTATTCCCTCATGTCTATCACGTGAACCCCAAGAACCAACTTGGGCATATTTGCCCTTACCCAGCGCTTGTCCAGGGTGTTCTTCAGGTCAGTCAGGTTCATTAACTTGTTCCCTTTAGCCTCTTTAGGCTCTGCCTTATAATTAAAATCTGTCCTTACTACTAAGCCATTTAACCATGACATAATCATTGATAATATAAGCCCAATTCTGTTCAAGGTCTTTCTGATAAATCTCTAATGTTTTTATTTGGTCTTCTCAATTTTGGAGTTTAGTCGCATGAGTTGCTGTTTGAGTTTACAATGTTCCTGTCCACTCCAGCGTCAACAGTGTTCCCCCATGAATGTTTTTGTTTAAATCAATTTAAATACATCAGGGTAGCACCTGACTTACCTCACTACAAGGAACATAGAACTGCACGATCAAAATTCACTCATTAAATTGGGGCCTACTCTTGCTACCCATTTGCTTTGGCAAGTTATCATCAGATACCTCAGACATTACTTTAGACACCTCTACTTATAACCTTTTATACTTAAAACTCAGTTTCTCTTTAACTATCCCACCATTATTTACTGTGTTGAAGGAATCTAACACTCTTATGATATAGGGTTCAATTGATCATTAGGAACTAACTTGATGGAAATCGTAGGTCAAAGCTCAGGCCTGCCTTCTGGAAAAAGAAAGTTAGCTTGATAGGCCTATTTATCATGTGAGGGTCTCTCAAGTACGGATATTCTCTCCTGTGGTAGAAAACAAAAAATACATGCCTATCTATTTGCAAAATGTGATTATTATAACACCTAAGTCACAGGTCTTTGTTGACACCAGGGTACATATAAATATCCGTTGGGACAATTTCTTTAAATAAGAGGCCTGGATAACCCATCCATCAAGAAATCCTGAACTGCCCGCGTTTCCAGATCCCGCTTATGATGGATTCATATTGATGCTGATGGCCAACCTCACCTACAAACCTAGGACTTGAGAGCCAATAGTCCTGACACTTATGCTTGTCTACGTTTTTAAAAAACCATTAACACATGCATAACTTCGGATGTCTAAGAGTTTTTATGCTAGAATTCCTCAATTGGTAGCCCTAATAAACACCTCTATTGGGTAAGTGCTCATCAGTGAGCATTAGAGCTAAATTGAGCAATTACTAGATGAATAACATGACCTTTTCTCAACCTCTACATATGATTTCATAAAAAGGAATGGTGTTTTAAATCATGCTGATACTGGAAACTCTCAACCCATTTGACCCATCCCTATAGAAAGAGTAAGGTTATTGAAGCTCAAGTGGCTGTTTAGCTTAGGCAGCTACTAGATTTTGGGTTCCTGGTGCCTTCTTTAGCCTTTTGGCCTCCCCTTTTTTAGTTTGGAAGAAGGTAACAGCCATTTCATAGTGATGGACATTAAAGGTAAACTCTAGTACCAAAAAATGACTGTTTCTCTTGCCCCAGACCAATGACTTTCTACATTAGCTTTCCAGTCACAATTTTTTACACGGATCTTGCAAGCAGATAGTGGCAAGTAGAGTTGCCACCTGAAGAATAATCAAATTGCGCTTTCATAGCCAACAAAGGGCTTTTTAAGTCAACTAGGGCGCCCCAGGGCCTCTGTAATGCGCCCGCCGCCTTCCAATGCTATGGACACATCCTGGTAGATTTGAAGCTATCATGTGTCGATTTTAGCCTCAATGATATTTCTTTATTTTTGACAACCTTTAATCACATGGAATATCTTTGAGACTACTTTATTAGTCTTAAAAAGCCTCATTAAAACTAAAAGCCATTAAAGTGCCTTTTTTATAGTCTTAACTAGAACTTTTTGCACACAAGTTCTCATAACATTGAATCAGCCTATACTGGACAAAGTCACTGCCATCAAGAAGATGTCGCACTTCCAGAACCTCGAGGATATACAATATTCCTGGGCTTGGTTGGCTGTTATTGTCAGCTTACCTCACGGTTTTCTGACTTAGCTGAACCCCTCGTCTATCTTAAACAGAAGAATATGCCTTTTGATTGGCGTCCTGGACAAGAACAGGCTAATATGATTAGGACTGCCATTTGTACTAATCCATCATAGTTCATTCACTTATCAACCAGCTATTGTTTTTACCCACTGACACTAGTGATGAAGAAGTTGGGGGTATCCTAACTCAACACTATGAAGACAAAATTGACCATCCATTGGTTTAATTTAGCAAGAATCTGATTAAGGCAAAATAAAATTATATGTTACTAATTGCTAGCATCTAAATATTTTATTGTGATCAAGCAATTTTGACATACCTATATGGCAACCATTTCACCGTTATCACGGACCATGCCTTATGCTAATGGTTACAGCAAATGAAGGACCCAAAAGGCTGATTAAAAAGGTGGGTATTAAGACATATGAACTACATATTTAATGTTGTTCATCGCACAGAAGTGAACCAACAAGGTGCTGATAGTCTTTAAAGTATGTCAATGTTAATGCTTTATTTCTTAAAGCAGATCAACTATATGATATAATTGGACAGCCTAATTGATGAAAACTGAAAACTCAAAAATCCAAACTGAGCTATATAAATAACTAAGATACCTTGATCTAAGAAAAGATGCTTTATTAGAGAGCTGACAAAAAAATGGCAATCTTACATATGTCTTTTTTCCTGAACTAAAGTCATCTTTGGAAGACACTTGACCATGGGATAAATAACGGTTAAGAAGATTAAAAATGGTTCAAATATTGATAATATTGTGATTGGATGGTCAAGGTCATCCAAGAATTTAAGAGACCTTCTTGACTTGTTGTACCAAAGATTAGGCTAGCCCCTAGTATCTATATTCAGTTATGGCTACTTTAACCACATTTAATGCATTCAGAATTGATGTTTTGGGCCTTTTACCCAGTGGTTTACATGTTTACAAGTATATCAAATTAGCTGTGGACCATTTGACCAATTTTGGTCAAAGTTTTTTATTCCAGCTGCTACCAAAAAAGTACAGCTTTACCTTATATTATATAATTTCAATTGGCATAGATGATCACAAACTCTAGTATTTTGACAATGCGCTAAACTTCACCTCACGGGTTTTCAAGAAATACGCTTTTTGGAGCCAGCCAAAGTTTTACCGCCTCATTTAACCCTCAACCAATGGTGCGGTGGAGCGTGCTATGGGACAATTTGTTTCTATCATGCGGAAGATGGATGCCTCCAACCCTATGCACTGAAATTATTTTCTGCCCAGCGCTTTGCAAGCCTATCAGATGGGTCTGTTGTATAATCAAGATGTCCTCTATTGAAGCTCTATATTGGCGTACCCCACCGTTGCCAAGCAGTGTTCAACCTCTTTTAGATTCCTCAGTATCTAAGACTTCAGCTTGATAATGAGGGCCTTAGGCAATTAAATTATCCAGTTCAAGCCCTTGTGACTCAGGAGATTATTACTATTAAAATAAAGGAGACTTCCCGCTCCAATATTATCTGACTCTCTTTACCAAAGTTCTAGTTAGGCAACCTGGTCCTTTTATAACATATTTGACCTGGAGGCAACAGCACAGGCTAGATATTCTTTGGTCAGGACCCTACTATGTCATTCATAAGGTAAATTCTAAATGGTCCATTGAAAAAATTAACCAAGGGAAGGAGGTTAACCGAGTCAAAGCCAAAACTACACCCTAATTTCTCTTCAGCAGAATCTTGAGAGGGTGTTGTCAGGATTTGAGATATCAAGTGAGTCAAGATTCCTGCTCCTGAACCAAGCCATGATAATTTGAATCTTAAGCCCTTTATATTGAAGACTGTCCCTGAAGGCAACAATGGGAATTAGATCAGGAAGCATCAAGCACATGAGAATCTATGGAATGCCTTATAGGATTTCACCAACGCTTCAAAAATCATAAAAGATGTGACTACCATCAATGAAGTCACAAGGATATCGTCTACAAAGAACAATGCAGCGTCAACTAGGTTATTAATCCAGAAGCATGAGGAATATCCTAATTGTATGTAGCCATTGAGGTCTTATCTGCATTCTGTCCTCACTCGCCCTATAAATATCAAATCCTATATATCACTTAATGTAGTTATTTAACCCATTTATTGTCTTAATTGACCTCTCTGCTAGTTTTGCAGCTCTGAAGTCCATTTTGAACTTTGGATTACAGTTAAGAGAACTGATAAGCCTACAGATGTACCCCTGTAACAAGAAAATCATTGATGTTATCCCAACTTCTATAAGCTTGTGCTGACAAAGAATGCTGACACCGTGATGATGCTCAACTCACTCATTTAGCTAATGTTTGTGTAGCAGTTATGTACTAATACTAATTGAGTATTCAACAAGACATTTCTCATGAATGAGAAGTCAATCTGGAACACTTAGATCCAAGTGTACAAGTACTTAATATCTGTTCCATATTGTTAATGTCTTCAAGTTGTTATTTGGCTCCATCACGTGCCTGTTGGAAAACTTTTTGATGTATCACCTATAGATGTTGACCATAAATGTCCCGCTTCTCATCAGCAACACATCATTGATTAATACTCAGAGATCCACGGCAATAAACTGTTTAAATTAATCTTCTGCATCTCAATAAGAACTGCTACCTAATTATCATAATACTCAAGAAAGTTTAAATGAAGTCAGTTTTAGCAATATGATCACAAACAAAGACCTTGAGTTTATAGATGCTAAAGTCACATATAAAAGTATTCAGTTTAGCTCAACTTCTGAGTACCTTATAAAAATACTTCATTCACTTTCATCACTACTTTGAAAAAACCCGAAAATAATTATACTACATCTATAATTGCATCCTTATTATGGTTTTCTTTTTAATATCAAGTATGAACAGCTCAAGCTCCTTGAAAAGCATTATAACTGGAATGTTGGTTTCACCACATACTTTGGTAAGATGTAGTAGTGGCTATCATGGCATAAATCCATATCTTTATCATTCCAAAACTAAGTCACACCCCATATAGTATGATTACTGTTATAATTTTGGGCGATGCCACTAGGCTACACTATAAGGGTCACACAGGTCAAACACACGAACCACAGACGGACAATGTGAGGATCATCAGTCCCTTAAACAAAATTGAAAATGTAACAAAATTTGGAGCAGTTGTCTTAACAGCACTTTAATTTTTTAATAAATAAAACGGTTCCTTTCTGTTCTGCTATCATTAAACTATTGACAAAATCTTCTTATTATCGACTCATCTCACTTATATAACAGCAACTTTGGATTATACTGTTATCTTAGCTTAGCTATTTTGTTCCGCCATATTCTCATTGGTTTCAGGATGATTTACGTAATTTTCTGTTGCCTTAGTTCAAGGCGATCTAAATAATATTTGTCAAATGTTTACATCGCAAAATCACCTTAAATTGTAGGCGACCCAATATTAATCCATTATACCCCAATATCGCCTCATCTCAGGCGCTAAAATACTCGTAAATATAATCCTAATTAGAGGATTCTCACGAAATCTGAATTATCTCTAGGGCTCTTTGTCCATTCATATCAGAATCTCAACATTACCCCCTCCTTTGACTAGATGATAAATCTCCTACTCTTTATATGCTTTGAGAAACTTTACATGCATGCAATTAATGATTTGACCATTTACTGGGTCTATGATGGTGTAGGTCTCTATGCCCATATTCTTAATCACTTTAAGAGGACCAATCCAAATGTTGGTCAACTTGTGTTTCCACCTAAACCTGTGCTAGTCATGGAACAATACCATCTTACCTTCTTGGAATTGAGCTAACCTACTCCGCCATACCTGATCAGTGGCCTGATTATTGTCTTTTTAAACAAGATGAAGGAATATGCTTCCATTTGCAACTTGATCAGCATGTCGGCTAAAGTATTCAAGTAATGGTAAGGATCCATTCTGCATTAACTTCTATGCATGAATAGAGCAAGGCTGGGGGAGTGGGGTTTTATCCATATAAAAGTTGAAAGGGGCCTATCTCATGGTAGAATGATAACTAATATTATAAATTGAAGATGGCAGTAGACAGGAGGGAACTACAATCAGAGGGTTTATTAGTTACCAGCTTCCAGAGGATGTTCACAAATGTCCCATTGACCTGTTCAACTATTCTGTTAGACTCAGGGTGATTTGGGTTCATCAGAACCCTGTGGATGCCATTAGCTCATTCAACTTTGGACAGATGTGAAAGATGAAGTTGGTTTATTATTGGTTAGAATGAACCGAGGGAAAAATGTGGCTGGATAATACATTCCATCACAATCTTGGCCAATGTGACTGCCCCAAATCCCATTTTGTCTGCACTTCTTCCCATTAAGTCTAGTGGTTGATAGCTACCAGAATGTACTTGGACCAGCTAGCTCCCATTGGCTGAGGGCCAACAACATTAAAATAATTTTTATTCCAAGCAAAATGTGGTTTCCTAACCCAGTACAAGGTCTTCTGGTGGAACAGCTTTACCACTTGAACTGGTGGCAACATGAAATGGTCTCAAGCAAGTTAAGATCTATTCTTTCCCAAAAATAATAAGGGCGCAACAGTTCCATTGTTTTGCGCACGCCACCATGTCCTACTGCCTTATTTGCGCTCACAATAATACTAGGCCGTGCTGAGGTCATGGAAAGTTCTCTATAGAATCACCAATCCGCTTGTCCACTTCCCCATTTCATTGGAAGGTATTTGAAAGCATTTCGTTTGACGCTTTTATTACTTGTGGAAGTTTGTCATCAATTTCCCACTGATCATTTTATTGTACATCACATTGCTGAGATTTGTCGTCACAACAATGGTTGGCAATCTAGATAAACAGTTGGCTTTCTGATTTTTTGCTCCTGGTCAGTGGAGGATCTCAAAGTCATATAGCCTGCAACTTAAGAGACCATCGAAATAGATGTATTTCATGATACTTGAGGTTTTGCAACCAACGTAACAATGCATGATCCTTTATGACTTTAAATCTCACCCCATGCAAGTAGACCTAAACTGCTTATATGCATAGTTTACCGCAAAACACTCCCACTCAATCATGGTATAATTACGCTCATGGAAGTCCAGGCTTTGACTTCAGTAAAAAACGAGATGTTCCTCTCTCTCATCGTCGTTCTGTGAAAGGACCGCCCTCACAGCAGAAAGGGACGCAGCCATTTGAACAATAAACTCTTTATCAAAATTTTGGATAGCTTTGCACCGGCGTGCTAATCAGTGCCATCCAGAGTGTGTTAAAAGAGTATTGACGGCATTTTATCAATTCAATCATGACATCCTTTTCTTAAAAACTCTAATATTGGCCCCCGATACAGCTAAAGTTAGGGATGAAGCGCCAGTAGTAGCCAACTATTCCCTAAAATACCCGTATGTCATGCTTAGTATTTTGGTGTAGTCATTTTTTAGATGACCTCCATATTGGTCAACTGTGGTATTAGCCCTTTGGAGCCCATCTCAAACCCCAGGTATTCTAAATGATCTTTGAAAAAGTCACATTTTAGTGGCTTAATCTTGATGTTCACCTCAGCGACCCAATGAAATACTGCTTCTAGATGATTGAGGTACTCAGAAAAGGTCAAGAGAAAACATTAATATCATTGAGGCATATAAGGACGCATGAAAGCTTCAGGTCGCTGAGGATAGTGTCCATGGCTCATAGGAATGTTGTTGGGAGTTACATAGCCCTTGTGGCATATTGGTCGGTTTGAAAAGGCCTTTGGATGTGATTATGGCGCATTTCTCCAATTCCACTGTGGGCAATTTGATTTCCAGTAGCACGATATTAAATCAATCACCAAGAAGTATTAAGATCCTACAAACTGATACAACGCATTGTCAAGCTGAGGCAAGGGATATGAGTCCTTCTTTGTAATACTGTTGAGCTTACGATAGTCTATCACTACAAAGTATGTGCCATCCTTCTTTTTTACAGTCATAACAGGCGAAGCCCATGGACCTTTGATGGTTCAAGAATCCCTTGTTCCAGCATCTTATCAATTTCCTCATTGACAGCATCTTCAGCTGCCCTTGATTGGCAGATTGGCCAAGATCTATTAGGAGGATGCCCTCAATGTCCACTTAATGGATCAAACCTTGAGTGCACCCTAAGTTGTGGTCATTGACATTAAAAATCTCCTTATACTTCTGTAGTAAAGCTATAACTTGTTCTTTTAGTCCTTCCAATAGCCCTAATAAATTCTCCTGTGGTACCACTGCTTTTAAGCTGGGTGGTGACTCATAGTTAGACCAAATTCATCCAATGAACTAATCTCACGAACCTGAAGGATCTCCTTGATTAGGGCCAAGTGTAAATATGCCACTATATGGTGTCATTAGATTTCATTGGTTCGTTCTGAAGATTTGTTAACAAAACCTTGATCTCTCCATGGCCTGGAGTTATATTTCCTATAGCCACATGAGGCTCAAGCCATGTTTATAATAGGTCCTAAAGATCTCCTCATAGACCTCAGCTTGTTTTTACACCTCTAACTAGTGTTCACTATGACTTGGTGTCCGTAAAGGAATAGATATAGGCCCTTCAGCTTGGTGAGGTAGCCCTTGGTATTCTTATATCTTCTGGGGAAGATCCAAGTCTTGTTTTTAGTCAATGATAACAAACTGGAATCACCCCATCACTATATGAAAGATTAAAATGGCCCATGTGCACCGGATCCTTTGGCACTCAACTAGAGGTAAAGTAAATTGGTATACGCTGCCCCAGACTTTCTAAGATTTCTTACGTTATATCAACAACAGCCCCAAAGTGTCCCAGGAAAGTAGTACCAATTATCAAGCTGTAGTTACTGTTGGGTAGCACTATTGCCAGAGCTACAACAACAATGGACCAAACTGCAAAGGTAGCGCTGTACACTCCCTCAGAGACCGTGCTTTCCGCTCCAGCAGTCCAAACACCATTTAATGGTCCAAATCAGGATTTAATGTCAACTTTGCCATCAAATTAGTGGATACTATGTTAACAGAAGAGCCTGTATCTATTGTAGCACAAACTCTATTTTTCGCTACAAAAATGACACATTATGTACACTCAGAATAAGAAGAATATTGTGTGTTTAATACATAAACATTTATGGGATCTTTTTTTCCCAAGAAAACTCATATTCTCTTCACCAACTTTGGGTTATTCTTTAACAACGGCGTCTAACAGGAGGGTGACGTTTACTCCTTTCAGGGTTCATGCATCTGCGGCTGGATCCGGCTTGTTTGAGGAAGCTTGATCAAACATTTAGCAGGAGTATTGCTTTTGTTGCTCCTGAGGTCCTTCATCTGCCCCAGCCTTGGCTTGGTATCGTGTTAGTGCGTTCCCTCCTCCAACTGGTTGCTGGTATAAAAGTTTGTCAATGTATTTAGGGACTTCCTCGGTATATACTACAATTGATTCAGGTGGGACGTTTGGGGTTAGGATAGTGGAGGTATAGAGTCCCGTCTCTACTCTGCTCCATCTTTTCACTGGTAGTATTAATCCTGTCTAAGTAGTGAACATGACAGTTAGGGTAATTCCGAGCTAGGTGACCAGGCTGACCATATTCAAAGCAATTAACCCCATAAGAACCGCATCAATGGTTCTCATAAGAGGGGCTAGGTCGATAGCTTAGTTGTTGGCAATCAGTGTAAAAAGGCCAGGTCAATAGGAGGTTTGAAGTCACTTGGCATAACTAGGTCCAGGTCAGTAGTTGAAATGCTGATAATCTTTGTAGACAAGCTTAGGGCTGAAGTCAAACCGTAGGGAGTAATTTGATTGAGGTTGAGGTGCAGAATTATTGTAAGGCTGGGGGTTGCTAGGCGGAATGTAGGCAGGAAGAGAGTATTACCCCAAATTAAGAGGGTCTGGCGTCAACGGTATGTTTCCACTAAATATTGGGATGTGGTAAGTTAGAAGATATATGGCACAATAACTGCACAATTTTTAGCAGGGGAACGTCATCATCTAAAATTGTAGAAATGACATTGTGAAGCTCATGGTATGGCTTTACCATGGAGGTCATTGCATTGCACATTTCAGCTTCCACTTAATAGTCTGCCACAATCAGCACATGAGCTTCCACAATAAATTGGCCATTAAACACTGTGAGGGTCTCATTATGGCGAAACCCAATAGTCAAGTAATCCGCCTTTTGTTGTGACATTTTTAGGTACCCCAAACAGTTGCAGCACAGTATCCTTCACTTCTTGGTAGGTAATGGATCTACTTGGAAGGTAGCAGGTGACTTAATTGGCAATCCCGACTTCCAAGGTAGATATCAACAGTTTAGCTTTTTCTAATCTGAGGCGCCTTCCACTAAAAACTCAAATCATTTAAAAAATCCATAGATATTACCATTGTGATTGAACAGAGGCAGCTTCTCAATTTTGACTTCAACACCTCACTCATAGAAGCAACTTTTTGGAGAGTACTGAGGAATGGGTCAAGACCCATAAGCAGTCTCTCAATGATGAGCTGGTCCAGTGGAGGTTGGGATGTCCACTGTTTCAGAGAATAGTATGACCCTATGCAGTGGTCAGCACTGCCATCACTTGAGGGAAGTGGCTTTCCAATTCATAGCCATATCCATAGCTGCCTTCCTGTGTGTAGTAACTCCTGCCGGCATCATATTACTCATTGTATCATTCTTCAAAAGCAGCTCCCTGTCATTCTTCCTCTTCCTAATGAGATGGCTTGAAGGTACCAGTCAATTTCTGCTCTATGCAATGCAGTCATTTGGCGGTGTCATCTAAATGATTAGTGAGATGCTTGTTTTGTTGTCCCAGAATTTGCATTTTGCTAAATTTGCTGTCAAGCTGGTGCATAATAATGTTCTTCTATGGAAAAAAACCATCCTGTTTTTGATCACTGCATCTAAATTGAGTTTGAGTCCTCATATTTTGCTGGCACAGTGCTGCATGAGGCTTCCCCGGGCAAAGCAGGCCTGATGAGACATGGGCGGTGACTGGAGATTTTTTATTTTATTTAGTGGTTGATTTATGAGCCCTTGTAGTGAGCACCAGTGTTATAATTTTGGGTGATACCGTTAGGATATGCCATAAGGGTTTCACAGGTTGAACCCACTGAACCACAGATGGACGATGTGAAGATCATCGGCCCTTCAAACACTTTAAATGTAATACCATATAAAGCAATTGTCCAAATAACACTTTCTATTTGTATAATTAATACAGCGATTCCTCGCTGTTTCCCTCTCACTAAACTATTAACAACCTCTTCTTATAATTTCCCCTTATCGCTTATATATCAGCAACTTTGGATGACACTGTTCTCTTAGTTTATATTCTGTTATGTCATATTCTCATTGGTTTTCGATGGTATTCTCAGATTCTCTATTGCCTTAGTTTAAGCGATCTAAATATTATTCATTGAATATCAACATCTCCTTATCACCTTATCTATAGGTGATCCAAAAATAATCTGTTTTATTTCAAAATTGCCTCAATTATAGAGCTCAAAAACTTGTAACTATAATCCTAAATGGTGGATTTTTGCCAATCCGCATAGCTCTTCAAGGCTTATTATTCAGTCATATCAGAAGCTCAACAGTTGAAATTACATATTTTACCTAATCTTAGCAGAGAAATTTCACTATAAATCGATGGTTAGAAGGGGCTCTGTTATTTATTGCCCTATTATGGGTAAAGCATCAATCAAGAGCTTGCTTTTTATATCAAATTCTATGCCATATATTCAATTTGATGATATAAATACTATTTTACTATTATCTGAAAAATTGCTGGAGTTAATTCACATAAAGTCCAATATAAATATCTACTAGGAATAAGAAACTATATCTTTATAAAAAAGATTAGTGCTATCTGGAACCGCCATCATGGCAACAATCTCAATGATTTTTTACCTCCACATTAATACTTAATGTAAGAGGTATGAGGAAATAATGTTTTTCCTAGCCAGAACAGATTTAAAACACATTCTGGCTTATTGTACCACACCTTAGCTTGTGGTTAAAAGTGTGCACAATTGAACCCAATATAAGCAAATCATGTATTTTAGAAAATCTATAACTTTACATAAATCAAAACAAATTTTACAATAAGAGTTTAAGGGAGAAACCAATGGCTCATTGAGGCTTAAAAAAGAGCCTTTAGGCGTAACTCTACATTGGTAGCATTGCCACCTATCCTGGTCAATGATCACCTTTAATTAGCCACGGTTCTAATGTCTGCAGACATACAGGTAAAAGGGATCTTAAGAAGTAAAAAACGCAATTTTGATGAACAATTGTTAAAGGTTCAAGGCTAGGCTTTTTTCTTATAGAAACTCAGCATGAGGCATAAACCATTTTAATTCATTTGAGCTGATCTGAAAGAATTTGTATGATTTTCTTTACTAAGCTTTTTGATGGTGGCGTTCATGGTCTAATTTCTTGGCTATGGTCGCAGAGTGTAAAGCCTGAATAAATTTGTAAAGGAGTGCTCAGAGATGGAGAAGCTGTTTACTTAATGTATTACCAAAAAAGGAGCCTTGGGATGGGTGGATCTCTATGGCATGATCCTGGAAAGTATCACTCTTTTTTATTAGTACTTCATAAATACCGCGCACTAAAAGTATAAGCGGTCATTGTTTACTTCAATTGTAGAGTATCTTAAGTATATATTTATATGGATATTCTTGGGCGCAATGCTTACCCACTTTTAATTTCATATATAACAATACGCCACATGAAGGAACGTTGATTTATTGCAACAAAATTATTATGAATCTCAGTGATTATCTCTTTTAGGCTATAATAGTATATTGTGTTTTTTAGTACTAGATGGTCCAGTATATTATGTTTTTCTTCATTAAATTATCTAGGATTTGAGGCCTATTTGAGGGACTTACCAGGGCATTGGAAGGGGAATAACAATCTTGATCGTCTTGGTTTTATTAATTATTAAATATTCTTAGTCACAAAACTCATTTTATAAGGTTGTGCTTTTCCTATGAAATAACTGTGAACATCACATGGTTTCTTGTCGTTTATCTTAGCAGAATTGCTCATCATATGATCCTAAAGTTCAAAGGACTGGGCTCATAAACAATCTTTTTGGGTACATAGTCACCAAAAATAGGGGCTTTATTTTTGTAAGACCAGTATTAGGAAAGAAGCCATACATTACATTAGAAATATAGGAGAGTGAGAGCTAAAGGCCGTGAACGTGGGACAATTTAAAATTCGTGCAATTTTATGAAATTGAAAATGTGCTTGTACATCAAATTAAATGATTTTGTCCATATATGTCTTGCATGAATTTTTATATCAGTTAACCAGACTGCCCACTTTTTTTCTGAAGAAGAATTCCCGCAGGATTAGTGCAATTAAAATTTTTACAGAGAAAGGTCTTAATGAGCTATTGGACATTTATTTAAATTGATTGTACCAAGTGGTAGCACTTGAGCCTCAACCTGAGCCTTGAAAGTTGAAGACAATGATTGATCTTAACTTACCTGCCAGGTTTAAAAAGTGATTATTATAGAACATCATGTGAGTGGGACATGCTTGATAGGATTGTTTGTTTCTTTCAAGAACTCTGAGACTTTCTCAATAATCAGTTTCCCAGTTTCTGGAAGGTTAGGTGGGCAAAATAGGTACTATATCTTGTGGAGATGAAAACTTTAGCATACCATCATCGACTAAAACCTTTTTATCAATATTAACGTCGGCACTATAGATGGCTAAAGGGTGAGGAGATCCTCAAATCTATCTTAATCTTTTGATGAGATGATACCCACCACAGTAGAGTATTAAAGGCTGTAATCAAAAAGGCAATAAGAGGTGAAAAATATTTATAAGCTTGAACTCTGGTGCTGCTGTTAGGAAGTTTACTATAAAGTTAAGAGGTGTTGGTGACATGGGTCAACCTTACGTAGGCCCTATTAAGTTAAAGTACTTATTTTGTGCCATTGAAGCCAAAGACTTTGGTATTAATGCCACTATATAAGGTGTCAATCCAATGGAAAAACCTGGAAAGGGTGATAACTTCACACCTGTAGATCATGATAAGGACCATATTACCTTACTTTAGGCCTTTTATATACCTACCAGCATAAAAAAACCATGAAATGTATTGAGATCTATTGTAGTTTTAAAGCTGGCTTAATGCTACTTGGATGTTCCATTCGTTGATAAGCCCATTATGGGATTTTTGTAGGGTTCTGTGGTAATTAAGCATCAGGCAGATTGTTAGTATCCTTAGCAACATGTTGCCAAAGATTGAAAGTGCATTGGGCACCAGATCTTAAGACTAAGTTAAAGACAACGCTTTTTGTGTATAAGCACACGCCTGGCTTCTTGTCCACCTTGAAACTTGAAGTTGGTGCTCATGAAGTGATTAAAAAATGTCATCACTGGTGCAATGTGGTCCCAAATTGCATAATATCTTGATATACATATGGTATGTGCAGGTGCCTTACCTTTAACGCCTTTTTTAAAGCTCGCTTGAATTTTACCATAATGATAGTGGCATTGAGAGTAATAAAAAAACCATTTTAAATACCCCGTTATTGCAATCAAGCAAAGCAAATAACATATTAGCTATAAATCAACTAATAATTTGTGGGAAATAGGCAGCCACGCCTTCTAATTCATCATAACAATATGGAATTAAAATCAATATCATAATTGCCTCAGCAAAATGGCAACCCAGAACCACCTATTGAGAGTTTTGGTGCTAGCATCTCATACCCAATAACAGTTATTATAGTTTTAGCACCTGGTTAGTAAATGAGCCAAATAGAAAAATTTTATATTTCATATTTCCTTCCTGATTAATCAAGAGATGTTCCTAAATAATTTTATACATTTTTGTTACCAATATACCATTTTACTCAATGCATTTTTTATTATATTCTCAAATTCAGGATACAGATGTTTGGAGGCTAAATGTGTCATGTTCGCATGACATAATAGTGGGGACCAACCTCAAAGATAAGGCTTGGCGCCAGGAGGCCCAGAGGGTGAAGCTGCAGGCCCTTCAGGACCTGAGGCACAATCTGGACCAACGCTGGGTTTGGGCAAAATATGCCCAGGTTGGGACGAGTGGTTTGCCAAACGCCCAGCCCCTGACGTTGAGCAATGCATCAAAATGAACAATATACCAAATAATGAGGATGGTTCAATTCGGTTTTGTTGAGGAGTGGGGTTTTAAAACCAATTCCTTTTTCAAAATAACGCGCTCAGGTCAAATCCAACTTCAATTGATCACTCGATTGAAGTCAGTTCAGCCTTTTCAACCAATTCAGATGGCAGTGTTGCCCTATTGTTGAGTTGGTGCTTGGTCCCACTGCAGTATAACCCCTATTCCCCCATTTGAGCTTAAATGCTTTTTCCCCAACCAACATTCCTTGTTGGTCGACTTCCCAAATAAACCTTTCCCATTTACGTTATTCTACAAATTTTATGATATTTTATATGCTCCTGTATTCAAACCTCTTTAAGGAGGTCTCGCGTTCTGTTACCCTTGCCATTGCAAGTTCAATGCAGCTCTCCCCTCATGCACCATTTGTTCATCCAGGTTCCCTCCAACCTGGGTCGCCTAGCCCCTATTGATATGTGCACTGCATCGCTTTCAATGGGGTTTTTATTGTAAAACTCGCCTTTCTTTTCCTCAGCTGTTATTGTTCCAGCTTTCTCTGCTGGGCTCTAATGGCTTTGGCCCTAACGGCTAGTTCCATAGCATTGGCCTTGTGCACCGTGCACTACCAAGCTGGGAACAGGAGAGTTATATATGCTCTCCTTACATTATTCAATCAACCGCTTTTTCTTATGTGCACAAATTTTTTCCATGTGGAACTTTTCTGAAGTGGAAACAGTGGCCATTGGTTGTGGGCTCCAGCTGTCATTAGCCACACCGCAGTTTCCTCTATTTCCCAAAGGTTGGAGCAACTTGGCGCTATTATGGTTGCCTCAAACTGGAAAGTATCCACCCTTCATGTTTGTACCTGGTGGATTCAGATGCTTTGAGGTCTGAAAGATGTGATTCCCCGACTTTCCGCTGAACTTGTCAATGTCAGATTAATAATTGAGTTTCCTTTCGCCCGCGCGTTTAGCTGATGCCGTCTGAATCAGCGCAGATGGGCCTGGGGGTGTTGGCCATAAATAATGTCAGGCATTCCATCGCAATTCAAGGTACAGGGTCGCTTGCATCTAAAAACGCGTTTTAATATGAAAACCTGAGATATATCTCTGAACTATATTGGCCCTCTCATGGTTCAGATCTGAAACCCATACCTGTGTATGAAATCACTCCAGAAAATCCCTGTTTGACCTCTTCCATGATTTGTAGCACTCAGGAAGTTGAAAAGTAACTGCGCTTATAATATGAAAATGTTTATGCACATGCAGAAGGCATGGAGGGGTATGTGGCCTCAGTAGTAAGAATGGCCAACTATCCCTCCCCCTTCTTTGATTCCCAAACCTACCCTTATGGTTTGCTCAAGCCAGAAGTAATTTAAATGAAGTAGGGGCGTTTTCTTCTTTGAATAAATCCCACTTTGGATACTTCCTCTTGACTGCTACCCTTACATCCCCTCTTGGGTTGTTCAGCACAACTATTTTAGTAGATACCGGTGCCACAAATAATTTCATTGACTAAGACCTGGCTGACTACCTTGAGTTGAGTTACTCACTAGGTGGTATGGCTTGAGGTGGGGCTTCTCAAGGTATCCCTATGCTGAACGTCATAGGGTTGGTGGACTACCAGGTGGGCGCCTATCTTCTGTACGACCATTTCCAAGCTATCAAGCACCTCTTGTTCCCCATTATTTTGGGGGTTGAGTGGTGGATAAAGTTTGACGTCTGCAATAATTTGAAAGAAAACACGATATCCTTGTCTTCAGTAAATGATCATCAGTTGGATGTTCCCTTGTCGGAGGATAACATCCAGGGCCCATTACCTCATTGGCTCAATGTTCCCACCCCTTATCTTGCTCCATTTCTGAAGACCCCCTACTCCGTTAGATTTTCCTTATCTTCCTGTTTGGAGGGTTTGGAATCCTCATTTGATGCAGCATCTGCCAACACACTCCCTGAGCACTCTGAGTTAGATTGTGACTTCAAACTCACAGTGGATCTGGTGTGTATATCTACTCCCATTTACCCATTAACTGTCCGGGAGGAAGAGGCGTTGGATGTGTTGGTGAAGGAACAGTTGGCCAAGGGTGCGATTTTTCAGCGTACCACCCCTGTGTGCTCCCCCTTCTCTTTGTGGAGAAGTCTGATGGTACTTTACGCCCATATGTGGATTATGGGAACCTTAACAATGTCACTGTACCAGACCTTCATCCCATCCCTTTGGAATCACATATTGCGCGTTATGTGGAGAAGGCGAAGGTCTTCTCCAAGCTGGATTGCCTCAATGCGTTTAATAAGATCCAAATAAAGAAAAACTATGAGTGGTTAACCGCCTTCTGCACCAGAAAAGAAATTTTCCAGTTTCAGGTCATGCCCTTTAGGCTTAAGAATGCACCTGCTATCTTTCAACGCCGCATTGATGCAGCGTTGGGGGACCTGTTAGGGTATGCGCGGTTGCCTACATGGATGATATCTTGGTGTTTTCCCCTGGTCAGGAGTCCCATGCAGTCCACCTCTGGAAAGTGGTGGAGCGGTTAAAAGCAGTCAGCCTTACATTGAAAGATTCAAAGTGCGAGTTCTTCAAGTCCCAGGTCACGTTTCTGGGCAACGTCGTGTTTTACCAGGGACACATGATAACTCCAGATAAAGAGAAAGCGATTTGTAAGTGGCCTACCCCCACCTCAGTTAAGAATTAAGGAGCTTTTTGGGGACATGCACGTTCCTTAAGAATTTCACTCCCAATCTGTCTGAGGTGGCGGCTCCTCTATACAAGGCTAGCGGTGCCAAGGTGCTTCAGTGGTCCCCCATTTTGGAGGACGCTTTTCAAGCAGTGAAGTGCACCCTGTTGTCCACGACTGTTCTTCGCCATGTTGACTCTTCAAAGGAGTTCATTGTGTCTACTAATGCCTCCAACTTCACCATAGTGGCCGCCTTGTTATAAGTAGGTGAAGATGGGATAGAGCATCCGGTGGCATATTTTTCTAGGAAAATGTCTTTGCCAGAGTTTAATTAAGCCATTTATGACAAGGAAGTACTAGCAGTGGTGGAGGCGCTGACATATTGGCATCACCATTTGCATGGCTCTACCCAACCTTTCCACGACGTACAGATCACCTTGCCTTGCTGTACTACCGCGCTCCTCATGTCCTAACCCCACTGAAGACTCGTTGGAATGAGACCCTTGCCCAATTTGCCTTCATGTATGAGTTTACCAAGGGCAACGATAATGGTTTGGCGAATGCTTTGAGCTACAACCCTGCTTTAGCCTCTGACCCCAAGGAGGTAGAATTACACAACACCCAGGTTATGATTCCTCCAATTAAATACTGTCACTACTTCCCTCTCCCCAAGCTACGGGCCAGCGCTTGCACCTCTGGACAACGCGGTGGTATATGGTATGTTCAGGAAGGCCATCCTCTCACAGCTTCTGTCAGGCGAATATGCCATGGTACTTGCAAAGAGCGCTTCAAATCAAGAGGATCTATCCAGGGGCTATCATGTAAAGGATGAGATGGTGTGGTTCCAGGGATGCCTTTGGGTTACTGCTGAAACACTTTGCCTGGAAATCATATGGGACCATCATGATGGAATCACCATTGGTCATCTGGGGTAAAGCAAAGACCTTGGAGTTGATACATTACACATACAATTGGAAGGGCTTGCCTGCTCAGGTGGGGCGGTATTGTAAGGAGTACCTGGTATGCAACCAGATGAAACCCAATCGTCAACCTTTAGCAGGGTTGTTGGTACCAGTATAAAAGGCTGATGAGCCCTGGACTTCCATCTCAGTTGATTTCATTGTGAAGTTACCAATCTCAGATGGTTATGATGCCATTATGGTAGTGGTGGACTGGTTCACAAAGTTTGACCACTTATTCCTTGCAGAACCACCATAACCGCACATGAGATGGCTAGGCTTTTCGTCACCCATGTGTTTGCGCTCCATGGGGTCCCCAAAGAATTTATTAGCGACTGGGGGCCTTAGTTTACCTCCGTTTTTTGGGAAGAGTTTTTTAAGACTCTTCATATTCGCCCTTGCCGTTCAACTGCCTATCATCCCCAATCAGATGGGCAGACTGAACGAGTGAACCAATGCTTGGAACAGTTCCTGCAGTGCTTTACACCGCCGCGGATCATTTAGATCGGGCTTCTCACCTCCTCATGGCCCAGTTTAGCTACAACAATACCTTGCACTCTTGAATCGGCTGTTCTCCATTTTTCGCCAGCTATGGCTTTATCACCGCCTTTAACATGGAGCCCAGCTGTGGGTCAAAGGTTGAAGTGGTGGTGGACTTTGCCAAGACCATCAAGAAGGTCCACCAGGGGGTTTCCAAAAGCTTAAAGGCGGGTATGCAGGTATATAAGGAGAACGCTGATGGAAAGCGCCAAGTGGGTCCCACATACAAGGAAAGGGATCTCGAGATGCTTGATGCTCATAACATCCCAATCAAGCAGCCATGTAAGAATCTGGCACCAAAGAGGATTGGGCCCTACCGCGTTGTTAGAAAGGTGGGCCATGCCTCATACCAGCTAGATCTCCCCCCCTCATTCTGGATCTCTCTGTGTTTCATGAGAGCAAACTGACATTGTTTGAGGCCCCCCCACCAGAGACTCCTGAGGCCTATCTCGTGGATGGGGCGCCAGAGTGGGATGTGGAAGAAATAGTTGCCTCCCACCACATTAAAAGAAGACTCGAGTACCTGGTATCCTGGAAGGGCTTTGATGCTTCAGAGAACAGTTGAGTTCCAGCGCGCGACTGTGTGCATGCCTAAGATCTGATTGTCGCCTTCCACCAGCGTTTCCCCCAGGATGCTTGATCCCAGCCTAAAGAGACCATTGCCACCATAAAGTTGGCCCCTGTCCACAAAAACTTTTCCCTAGTGCAAGCCCCTGGAGGGGGGTTGAGCCCTGTTGGGAGTAGAGGTAATGCTATGTTCACATGATATAATAGTTGGGACCAACCCCACAGATAAGGCTGGGCGCCAGGAGGCCCAGAGGGTGAAGCTGCAGGCCCTTCCTGACTTGAGGCACAACTTGGAACAACACTAGGTTTGGGCAAAATATGCCCAGGTTGGGACTAGTTATGTGCCAAACGCCCAGCCCCTGACGTTGAGCCAGGCATTAAAATGAACAATATACTAAATATACGAGGACAATTCAATTTGGTTTATTGAGGAGCGGGGTTTTGAAACCCATTCCATTTTTAAAATAATGCGCTCTGGTCAAATCCAACTTCAATTGATCACTCAAGTGAAGTCAGTTTCAGCCTATTTAACCAACTCAGATAGCAGTGTTGCCATATTGGTGAGTCAGTGCTTGGGCCCACTGCGGCATAACCCTTATTCCACCGTTCAAGCTTAACTATGTTTCCCTGACCAATATTCCTTGTTGGTCAATTTCCCATATATACCTTATCCGTTTATGTTATTTTACAAATTTTATGATATTTTGAATGCTCCTATGCGTGAACCTCTTTGAGGAGGTCTCGCGCTCCATTACCTTTGCCATTGCAAGTTCAATGCAGCTCTCCCCTCATGCACCATTTGTTCACCCAGGTTCCCTCTGACCTGGGTCGCCTAGCCCCTATTGATATGTGCACTGCATCGCTTTCAATGGGGTTTTTATTGTAAAACTCGCCTTTTTTGCCTCACCTGTTATTGTTCCAGCACCCTCTGCTGGGCTCTAATGGCTTTTTCCCTAACGGCTAGTTCCCTGGAGTTGGACTTGTGCACCATGCACTACCACAATGGGAATAGGAGAGTTATAGAGACTTTACTTACAAAATGATTAACTTTAGATACTAACTATATGATTTAAATAATAAAATATTTGCATTTATAAAATCTATCTACATTTTAGCTTACATTAAATTGTGCTTAATCTAAGAACCTCTTAAGTAACTTTGGACCTATCTATTCAAGATGTGACGTACTAAACATACTAAAAGAGTTTCTATTTAGATGGAATTTTTGACTGCTTAATCTTCATTACCAGCATTGGTAAATCCTGATTGCAAATTGATTGTGACCAAATATAGAATTATAAACAGTTTGTAGAAAAGAAACAATCTCTATAATGAATAGTAATCCTAGGTTTTAAATAGACTTGAATGATGATTAGTAGCTTCTTACTAAGGTTTTTTCTGCTTTACCCGTATAATATCTATATAAGATTATCAAAAAATACCAGAATGATTCACTTTATATTTATAGTCATTCCATGCTTTTCTAAATATATCAACTTCTGTTTGACAACGCATGCTGAATAAAATGGGTTAAATTTGCACTAGGCGTCAAGTTTTAAAGGCACTATGAGTCTGAGATTTTGAATAATAAGGTTATGTGGGGCTACCATCTAGTACTAAAAAAAGGTTATGTGGGGATAAAGTGACCTTAGAAAACACACAGCAGAACCTTTTTTTATTAACAGTAGATTTGAAATTGAAAATAAAAGCACACTGTTTATCAGATACTGACTGCGGCCTAAAGACTCATGGTTAGTAACCTTGAAGGTCATTTTCTTCAGAGAGTTACTGTAAACGCAATAATACAATGATAGCCTCTTTTGAAATGCTCATCATAATCCCTCATCACCATTGGTGCAATTATTTATCAACTTACTAGCACTGATGAAATTCAGATTAATTGCTTTAAAAATGGAAAGACAGGGGCACTAAGGCAATGGTCTAAGATTTTTTACATTATATAAAGCATTTATCCTACTATAACTGAGACACTGTAGAATGTATAAAGATTAATTATAACCCTAATATTGATAAATGTATGCAATTGTGGGGAAAAGTAAATAATAATAACACTAACGTAATAAAATAAGTGAAATGAAAACCAAATTTTTGGGCAAGGTAATAATAAAATCAGGGAGTAGAGAGTTTCACCAGTGTGGTTAAGGATTTGAACTTCATATGTAATTATAATTATCTGGAGGTGCCAAGGCGAAGTAAACAATAGTAATTTAGTATGGTCAATTGGCATCTATATATAGAAATACAGAGCGCGAGGTGAGTTAATCCATATTAACTCGATCCATTAAATTAACATTGATGTAGCATAAGTCTGTTGAACCCTCTGTCTATCTATTAGATAATAATAAAATAAAGGAATAAAATATATCAACTTAATGGTTGGTCAGACAAAACCATACCATAATCCTCCACCTGACCAAACATTGGTGGAAAATAAGTTGGGTTAATTAAGATATTAAGAGGCCATTGCTTGTTGGCTTGAACTTCTGCTTGTAATTTTTCAAGAACTTTTCATGCGCTCATTTAAAATGATAGCTATATATGGGATCACTTAAAGTGTAGGCACCAATGGAGGTGACCTCAATGATCCTAAAGGGCCCTTTCTACAGATAATCCAGTTTGCTAGTCCCTATAAACTCATGGTTATCATATTTAAAGATTAAATCCCCTATGTCATAGTTACATAAGCTCTGATGTACTTCATTACTGCACTTCAGAGACTAAAATTACCAATTTAGCTCATTAGAGTAAGCTTTACTTTGAAGCTAAATTAAAGTCTGCACAAGTTTTTTTAACTTTTAGCAAAGCTCATATATTATTATTGAAACATGAGTATATAACAGGGGTAGCTCAGGATGCTTCCCATAATAATTGAATGGATAAGTGCTTTTTTGCTGAGTGATAGCGATATTATATGCAAAGATAGCAGAAGGTGGTAAAAGGTTCCAGTTAGACTTCTTGTCAGTGATTACCTTTTGTAATAAGACAATGAGAGTAAGATATACTTTTTCTATGGTGCAGTTAGACTTATATTTAAGGGTGTGACCAATACCCCGCCAATCCCCATCAAATCATTATGTTTTGGAATATTATGAGACGTGAAGTTAGACCCTTATTCTTTTAGGATAAATTGCGGCAGTGATGCTGAAAACTATGTTCTCAGAATAGACTTAGCTATTGTTATAATACCCAGGTCAATAAATGCTTTGGATTCCACTCATTTAGTGAAGCGGTCAAAGGCTAAGATTGTATACTTAAATTGCCCAAAGCTATTGGGCAATGAGCCCACAACGTCAGTTGTGATAGTGTGTCATGTAAAATTGGTTTACTTAAATTATAAGAGGTGGCCTTTCATTAAAAGGGCTTAAGCCTGACATTCCCTACAACAGTTGAGGACCTCATGGGTATCAAAAGACATTGATTCTCAATATAACTGATGTTTCATCAGTTTAAGTGTCTTGTGATCTCCTTATGACCAATTACCTTTTGAACGCAATATAAATTAAATCATTCATTTGGCTTTTGAGAATAATACTGTTTCTCATTTACTATATTTTGGAAATTTGTCCATTCTTAACAAATATTATTTCTCTTAGTTTTTTAAGTATTTTGAATTTACTTTTCTTCATTACTATAATGATAAGTTGCATTATACAAACAGGTTGTCTGATAGATCAGCTGCCTAGGCCACAGTGGGAATTTGAGAGAGACCATCATAATTTGGTGTTTGACACCAGGACAGTGTCATTTTTCGATGTAACAATCTTTCTAATATTTGTATCATCAGCCCAACCGCCTATTTAGCTCTTTGAGAATTTTTAGACAGCGAAGTGAAACATGATTAGTCACTACTGTGAAGTGCAACATAAGGGCATATACCTAAAATTGATTACATACATTGATGAAAGAAGGGCATTCCTTTTCAGTTACATCATATGATAGTTTATACACATCCAAAATTTGGCTATAGTAAGCCACAAAGTGCTGATTCCAGCATCATCAATTTGAATAAAAATTCCCCAAAGGCAGCGAAGGAAGCATTCATTTCAATAATTAATTGTTTATCAAAAATAAGGGTACACAATTAATAATGCTAAGGTGAATTAAAGCCTAAACTTGTTTTAAATTAACTATCAGAATGCTGTCTACACAAATTGTGCTCCATTTTTAACAATATGGGATAAAGACTCACTTATATCTAAAATTTTCAATGAATTAAAAACAATAGATGATCATTTAAAGGAAGACCTGAACGCCTTTATTACTTTTCAGCAATGTTCTTTTTTGATCGCTCTGCTTTTTTGCCAGCTGAGGTTGTAAGACCTATATATTAATAATAACCCCAGATAATATAATTGTTTATATAAGTTGCACTTCTTTGGATAAATTTCAAGTCCACTTGGGTGAGATTGAAGAAGACTTTCTCCAAGTGTGTTGAATGCTCCTTAAACACTCTGTAATAGATATTTATTTCATCCAGACAAACTAACACGCAGGATAATTTATATTAACCTAAAATATTATACATGACTGTTGGAAGGTCTCATGGGAGTTACACAACCGTTGCAGCATCTGAGAAGGTTGGTACAGGCCCTGAGTCATAATCATGGCACAATTCTGGTTTTGACTTAAGCAGCTCAATCAGCCAATATCCTGAAATTAAATTATGGCCAAATATTTTGCACCCCCTAAGCGGTCATGTACATCATCAATGTGAGGCAAAAGATAGGAAATACTTTAATGGTAGCACTAATATGTTTCCTATAGTTAATTACCATAATATTTGACCTATCAGCCTTTTTGATCACTATTACTGAGGAGACTCAAAAATCTTTAGATGGCACTAAAATCATCAGTTGTAACAGCTAACTATATTAAACACTAACAACTTCATCATCCAACTGTAAGCGTCTAATAGAGTGCAGGCAAATAGGTGAAAGTTTACAAGTAATCATATGGTGTAGACGCCTTGTGCATCACCCAAATCAAAACTGTGTTTGGCAAAACTAGCTGATGTATTTAATAAAATAGGCTTTTGATTTTACTTTATTTGCATCTGTTCCTCAGAGAGATTTTTATGAAGGATCAGCCAACAAACTGATTAAAAACTTCTTGCCTTAAAGCGCAAGCTTATCTAAATTATCAAAATTATATTTATCAATTTTTTAACACTTTTTTCTGCCCAGTGTCATTTTCTATGGATTTAAGTTTAATAAAATTAAACTGTATCTTTCAACTTATCACCAAGTTAATACCAATGTCCTTAGTTCCCACGCTGGCTGCTTCAGTGTAGGACAGTAGTGGAACCCACCTAACATTTTCTTTCCATTGTAAAAATCGCATTTGAACCAGGTCTTCCAATACTCCCAAATCTATGGGATGAATCTTTTCTTCCTAAGGATTTCAACTATAATATCTCATGTACCCAGGTGGTGCCTCATAGACCCCTGGTGCTCCTCAGAGAAACATGAAATTCTGATTTTAGTTCAAAAATTGGAAATTGTTCCCATATGCTGACAAAACCATTAACAAATTTAAAGCAGGTGGTGATTATACCCCCCAGCTACTTTAACTGTCCCCTGCAAGGACTATTTTGATTGGGCTTCACCTATACACTGATTCCTCTAATGCAGCAATTTGCAACTGACATTTCATGGCAACCCTCTCCCCACAACTTATACCTGGCTACTAGCGGACACCACTATGGTGTTCAGTTCGCCAGTTTGTCCACCCACCTTCCCCAAGTCGTGCTCCATAAGGAGCTTATAGTTGGTTTGGTGGCCTATAGCTACAAACTCATCCTCCTGTATATTGTCCCTAATGGGGTCACACATAAATAAGGGCTTTTTTCATTTGCCACCTTAAGCCTTAGTACTAATGAATTTTGTTTATTTCCTAATTTGAACCACTATCCCATCTGCCCCTGAACATCCGCTCTTGGTCTGTTTCCCGGGCAAGAAGACGATTGTACATACTGTTTTGAGGTTGGATCACTTAAAATGCAAACTTCCTCCAATGCAGATTTTTCCAGATATGATGCCAAGTTATTGGAGCCAAGCTGCCGTGAGCAAAAAAATTTCTTTATTGAGTACAATCATACCCCCTCCCCAAAAGCCTGCTGCTGCAGAGGTTCCCATGCTAGACAATCACGCCCCTCCTCAGCTTAGAACAGAAACATTTTCAGATAAACAGGAAGCAGCTTAGACTCTAGTTTAATACCAAGCTTCCTCCCATTCACCATTTCAGTCTCAAGTTTATGATGATGCCCAAATCAGTTCAACTAGAATACTTGGGGCTTATTGGCTAAAGTTATTGAACCAGTTAATTTCAATGAGCCATCTAATCTTTACTTAGCATTTACTATTTTTTATGACGTACAATTCCCTTCATTTCTATGCCCCCAAAAACAAAAGTCGCTCTGGTCCAAAGTGACAAAAAGTTGCTGTTAAAGAGGGCGCCACATCCCCTTTTTTCATCCCTTCAAAGCTGTCATTAAGTTAGAATGATGCTTTCAGGAGGTCTCCCTCCTAATGTTATCACATCAACCATCATCCCACTAGGCAATTATGGCATAAAAAGTGCTACAAACTACTATTGACAAATTCCAGAACATTTCGGTGGTAGTAAAGAATCCCAAATTTTAGTTTACCTGTACTAATATTACTAATTTTACCACGCTCCTCAATGCCCACATACAAGCTAAAGAAGTCTTTGTAAAATATATCAGCAGCCTTATAGCCGTGGGCAATTCTTATGCCATTCCAATTGTAGAAAATATCTAATCACTTACCACCAATGCCTTTATGGCCTTACTCTCAACCTTGTCACATGCTTTGCTCTGGGATGAGGAAGATACCCTTAAGGTCAAGCCCCCAATTACCCCTCCCTTTTTCACCATGATCAGAATAAGCAGTTCATAATTATTTCATAGGTATTTGTGACTTATCTAGGTATCTTTGAAATGCTCAAATTGAGCGTTTCAGTTCATTACTTAGCTTTTTTCTTTTTTAGCTCTTTAAGAAGTCAGTAAAATCCATACCCTGGTCAGCTTACCCCAACATAAAAAAGTTCTTTGTACTTCCTCATCTGATATAATATTAATGAAAGCAACAACTTAAGAAACTTAATTTAAATGAGAGAGGAATATTAATTTGCTAATGTTACTTGAATTTCTTTATGACCTGGAATGATAAACCCAATAGAAGCGTCAGTTATCAAGTTAGAATGACCAACTGGCGCAAACATCTCGCCATTTAAACCTTGAGGAAAGTGAAATTCAAAAATCAAGCCCTACTATAAATTGTTGGCTTTCAAGAATGGTTAGATTTCAATTTAATCCTCTACAGAATGCTTTTAGATTCCATTGTTTGAGAATGCAATAGCTAATTATGGCCTCAGATCTGTTAATATCTAGTTAAAGATAAGCCATCTTTAAACTTGAGGTTTACAAACTCCTGATTATGAGGAACAGGGTCATCGTTTTCTAATTGTAGTACATGTAAGTTTTTCAATTAATTATTTTGTATAGATATTCTAAAAATTCTTTGTTACCCAGAATTTTTCATAAAAGAGGTTCAGATAAAAAAATCAGTAATTTTATTTAAAAAACCTATAGTGGGAGCCGATATTTCTAGAGAACCAAACTGCAGTGGCAACGCACTATATGCTCCTAAAGAGGTCGTCATCTGAAGCCACTTGGAAACATACTTTTTGAGGTCAATATGTGCCAGAAAGGCCAAGTTTCTTTACTATATTAGTGGCTCGATGCTAATCATTGCCCACTATCCAAAATAGCTCTTAGTTTATGCTTAATAAAAGTGATATCAATATATGTATAATTAAAATAATAAGCATCATCCAGATTGACCAAATTGACATCCAGAGTGTTATCTTAACCTAAATAAGATACTAGATCATCACATAGTAAAGGTCTTGATTATTGTAAAGCTCCAATAGGTATGGCCGATTGAACCCTGTTATAAAATTGGTGATATGGCTAATATTCTTTATAATAGTTGCACAGGGTTGAGCCCACTGAGCAACGGATCAACGATATGGGGATTTTTGGTCCACAAAATAAATTCAATAATTTTATATAGTATGAAGCAATTGCTTTAACCACATTTTTTATTTAACTTAATATCTAATAGATTCTTTCTGTTCGCAATTCCTTCTTACTACTATCCACTCTCTTCCTTCTTCTTCCAAAAGTCCTCCCATTCTTGTCTTCCCATCCCACTCATATCTTCGTTGCTTTTGTCAGTTTTGACCTTCAGTTTAGCTTTTAATCATTCACTGGAACTCATCTGGATTCACCTCATCATTGAGGCTCCAGTGTATATCACTCTATTTGCTGAACTAATATCACCTCTATTATTTTTCTTTGAGTTGAATAATTGATTACACAAATCTCATAGCTCCCTTCAGTAATTAAAATAAAATTTGCCAAACTAAAAAGGGCTTATTGGCGAGTCATACCAATTTCTTGACATTACCCCTTGACCGGACAATAAGTCCCTTATTGTTTATAAGGCCGCAGTAATTTAACGTGTACTTGGTTAATAACCTGACCACCCACAGGTTCTTTAATGGTGTAGGAATTAAAGTCTTCTTAATTATCTCAAAATAGTCCAGTCCTTATGTTGACGAGCTTAATTTTCCTTCCTAATCCATGCTGGTCAAAATCCAAGACATAATCTCATATGAAAAACTGTGGGAGACTGCTACATCTATATTGGTCAGGCGAGTGATAATGAATCTTCTTGGCTAAACTGGTGGAATAAGAATCTGTTTGAAGTTTTATCAGCGTTTCCGTTAAATTTTTCAGATAGCGCTGTGGTTCTACTCTACCATTGTCCTCCACGCAGGAATAAAGAAATGCCAGCAAAGCTGGATTTTTCCTATAATTAATTTAAAGGGACTTTTCCCATAGACGAATGATAGCTAATATCATAAGCAAAAATGGCGGTGGATAAGAAGGTACTTAACTCTGAGGTGCAATCTTTTATAAAATTGTGGAGAATTTTCACCAAGGTTCCATTGACACGTTCAACCATCCCATTGGATTCAGGGTAGTATGGAGTAGTTAGAAACCCGTGGATTACCATTAATCCATTCAGCTTGGGAAAAACATGTGACATGAGTTTTCTCCCGTTGTCCATGATAATAAACTATGGACAGTCATGACGCTGTATGACACACTCCATAATGGATTTGACGATGGTAACAGCCCCTGAATCTCTGATCACTGTTGCTTTGACCCACCTGGTCAAATGATCTATCACTACTAGTATATACTTGGAGCGGTTCACCCCAGTCGTCAGAGGCCACACCACATAAAGAGAAACAATGTGTCATGCGAACTGGTGGCTTAACCAACCTGTAGGTAGTTTTTTCTGTTGAAAGGTTTCTCCACTTGACACTGGTGACAACAAGCAATCGTCTTGAGCATATTGTAGCGCATGCTCTCCCTGTATTAATGTGGTTGCAAAAGCTTCAATGTTTTCCACAAACCTACATAACCTAACACCTTGTGTGCAGCTCAAATAATGGCTGACTTGGCGGAAGGTTTCAGGAAATTCAGCGTCAATTCTCCATTTTTCTATATAGTTTTCATTGGCGTAAGAAAAATTTCCCGTCTTTGCTCTTCCAGCGCTTTTATCATCTGTGGCAGTTTGTCATGGTATTTAAAAAAATAATCTTATGGTACAAAATGTCCGCTTAATCCAATGTAATGGCGACTGTAGGTAATTGTGAGAGAAAATCCGCGTTCTGGTGTCTAGATGTTTTGGCTGGTGTACTATCTCAAAATTATCATCTTTGAGCTTTAGTGACCAACGCACCAGCTGCCCTTCAGGTTCAAAAAGATTCTGCAACCAACTTAAGGATGCTTGATCCATTACCACTTTGGATTTTACTCCATTGAGGTATACCCAAAACTGTTATATTCATATATCACCACTAAGCACTCACGCTCAGCAATGGTTTAATTCTGTTCATGGCAATATAAGCTTCAGCTACAAAACGCTACAGGGTGCTCTACACCATCATTATCCTGTTAGATAATACTGCCCCTACGGCAAAAAGTGAAGCGTCCATTAGCAAAATAAATTCCTTTCAAAATTAGGGTATTGAAAAACTGGTGCACTAGTCAATACAGTCCGTAAGACATTAAAAGAGTTTTGAAAACGTTCAGTCCATTAAAAGTTGGCATTTTTCTTTAATAACTCAATGATAGGAGCCCCAATACAGCTAAAGTTAAGTAAAACTTCCAGTAGTAACCATCCATCCCCAAATACCTAAATATCCCACTTGTTACCTGGCCGAAACATCTTTCATAAACTTGCACCTTTTCCAGATGAGGTCTAATCCCTTTGGAGTCTACCACAAACCTGAGGTATTTAATTGCTCCATAAAAAATGTCACTTTTGGGGTTTGATTTATATGTTGGCTTCAGCGAGTTGGCGGAACTAATTGTTTTAAGTTGTCAAGATACTCCGTGAACATCCGTGAGAACACATTGATAATGTCAAGCTAAACTAAAATGCAAGATAGCTTTAAGTCACCTAAAAAAGTGTCCATAGCCCGCTGGAACGTAGCTGGGGCATTACATAACCCTTGGAGCATACTCTAGGCTGGAACAACCCTTTAGAGGTGATTATGGTGCATTTATCCTGTTCTGCCACTCAAAGCACAATATTTCAGTACCATGATATCAAGTCTATGGCAGAAAAATAGCTGGCACCTCATAGCCAATCTAAAGTTTTCTCAATTTGCGGAAGCAGATATGAATCTTAATTGTGATGTAGGTTAGCTTCTGGTAGTCAATTACTACTAAGTTGTGCCATCTTTCTTCTTAGCAATTAATATCAGTGATTCCCAGGGACTCTTTGATGGCTATAACATTCCCTGTTCAATAAATTTATCTACGTCCATAGATATAACTTCTTCTGCAGCTTTCAAAAATGAATAGGACGTGATCGTATGGGAGGGTGACCTCCTGTATACATCCAATGCACATTTCTGTGTGAGCATCCCAAATCGTGGTCAGCGGAAGCAAAAATGCCTTGGTATTTTTTTTGAACAGGGCCATTACCCTAACCTTCTGTTCCTCTGAAAGCTTAGGTAGAGCCAACCGCAGAACCAAGGTCATTACAAAAGATGAGGTTCTTACTGGTAGGCCAAGGTCCTCCTAAGAACCAAAGTTGTGAATATGGTGATCCTCATTTATAGGAGTTAGGTGCAGATAAGCCACCAATTGGTGCCTTTGGATATAATCAGCTCCCTTTGTAGGTATGCTATCAATACCTTCATATCTCCCTGCCCTAATAGCAGTAGTCAAGTAGCCGCTTGGGGTTCAAACTGCGAGTGTTGGTAGGATCTTATAATCACACCATACAGCCCTTCAGGAAACTATATTTTGAGCTCTGTATCTACTATGACTTGATGCCAGGAAGGTATACTTAAAACGTTCGAAGCCCATAGCGAAATCCATTATACTCATAAAAATGTTTAGGAAGAGCTCTGGTCCTTTGCTTCATCTGCCAATATCAAACAGGAATCATGCCATCGTTATACAAAAGATTAAATTGACTGGCGCAGATGGGGTCCTTTGGGACTCCCTTAGAGGTAAATAGAGAATCCATTGCCCCATAATAAAAAATGTTTCTTCCGCCATATCAACCATTTTCAAAAATAGCCGCATGAACGTGGCCCCAATCAACATGTCATAATTTATTATGAAGGACCACCACCGTGGTGGATGCACTGACCAAACTAAACCTCAGAGGCAATGAACTGTAAGCGCCCTCTGACACAGTGATCTGCATCCCGCAGTACCATACACTACATGATGCTCCACATTAGGCTTCAATAGAAGCTTAGTTACAAGCATGGATATATGGTATTAAGTGGAGCGCCAGTATCTATATCTGCTCAGTTTTGTATCTTCTACAAAATTATCACAGTATGTATACTCCAAATAAGAATAACTTTTGGTGTTTATCACATGCACATTCAAGGGCTTTTTGATATTGATTAAGATGATAGTATTGGCGCAAACATGAGGATAGTCCTGAACGATCTTCTCTACTGACATTGCAACATTAACACCCTCTAGTGCGGCAACAACCGTTGAGGGTCTGACTTTGCCTGTGATGTTACACTCAAGGATATGCCAGGTGTATGGATTTTGTACATCTCGTTAAAAAACTGAGTCATTATTTTCCTGTTTCCTCCAGGGGGAAATCTGGGGCATCACTGAGGGTTTTTTAGTATAACAAAGCTTTGGAGTGAGTACCAGGGATGACACAAAGGAACATGGGAGAATTATCAGGGACAATAAAATTTGGTTCGGCAGAGGTAGAGCCTCCCATCTCAACTCCACTTGAACTTTTCCCCTTTCAAAACGGGGCTGGTGGTAACTCATAAACATGCAGGTTGCTGAAGAAGTTAGACGCATAATGACCTCTTTTGCTTTAAAAGAAGAAGGCGTTTGTATATGGCTCACGTCTCTGCTTTACCCTAAAAACCCAGGTCTAATTTTTAACCAAGGAATTGTAATTTGACTGAGGATAAGCTGGATGACTATAGGAATGACGGAAAGGACCCACTAAAGAATTGATTGGCCTAGTATTATCCAACAGATTATAGCCAAATCTTTGTTGTCTGTTTCCCATAAGAAAATTTGGTAATGGTCGCAGGGACTTTTTGTTCCATGTTGGGAGCACTAAATGTGATAGATAAATGACATAAATTGTTAAAGATTTTTAATATCGCCACATCTTCTTGAAGAATGGGGGCGACAGATTTTACAGCTCCCAATATATGGCTTAACAGCTGCCATCATCGTAATTCCCACATCCTCATTGGTCAAAATATCTTCTCTCACTACCATGTGGGCCTAAGACGTGAACTGCTCTGTGAACTGCACCAAATACTCATTTTGTTGAAATTATATTGTTAAAATATTGGCCTTGCTCTGTGCCATCTTCACCACACCAAATGGTTGGATCACGATTTCCTTCACCTCCTGATATGTTACAGTGCTATTCTTAAGTTAACATATACCTTGATCCGCACACTCAACATCCATAGCGGACAACAATAGTTTAGCTTTCCCCCAATCCAAAGCCTTTCCACTGCAAATTTTTTCTACTTAAAAAATCTGTGTATGTTTCTGTTGCAGCTAAATGGGGTCATCTTGTCACTACAGACCTCTCCCTCTCTAGCAACACTATATAATTTACGCTCAGCATAGTGTAGCTGCTCTGCAGTGTCATCCAAGTGGTTGCCATGTTGGCTGGCTTGACAACCAACCAGGTGCAGTTGGTTAAAGCCTTGTCAAGGTGATCCATTATAATATTATTTTCTTGCAAAAGCATTTTTTGAGTCTGGAGTAGTGTATCCAAGACAAGTTTTAGTTCTGCGTATTTGGATAATTTAATAAAATGGGGTAGTACCCCTTCAAATTGAGCCTAATGCGCATTGCTGACGATTATGGAGCTTTTAGTATGTTGACTAATGGCTCCCCTGTAGTGAGAACAAGTGTAAAAATTTGCAATATGGTTAATAATCGCCCAAAAGGGTTGCACAGGGTTGAGACCACTGAGTAATGGATAAATGGTAGGGAGATCATTGGTTTTCAAAATGAACTCAATTAATCTATATAATATGAAGCAAATTGTTTTGACCACACTACTTTATTTAAAATAAATATATCTAGCAAATTTTTTCTGCTCGGAATTCCTTCTTCATATTATCCACTCTCTTCCATTTTCTTCCAAAAAAACCTCCACATCTTGTCTTCGCATCATACACATATCTTTGTCACTTTGGTCAGTTTCAACCCTTTGGCTTAGCTTTTTAACATTATCCAAATCTCATCTGGTATCGCCTCATCATTAAGGCTCCAGCGGAATTCACTCTATTTGCCAAACTAATATCACCTCTATTAAATTGCTTCAAGTTTCCATAAATTGACTACACAAATCTTGGAGCTCCTTACAAAAGTAAATACAATATGCCGAATTAAATAGGGCTTATTGGCCAATCATACCAATTTCTTGACAGACTCCTAATCATATAGGGCGTTGCCAGAGGTGACTGGAAGTCTAGTTGTTCCAGTATTGAACATAATTCTTCGCTTCTTTCTTTATTTATAAACACTAGTGCATGCCAATGATGATGGAGTGGCAACAGCAACCTAGACATCAGATATTACAAGATTAGAAACCAGAGGTAACTTGAAACCGTGGGTTTTTGGGGCAGTTAACTTATGATTAAAGGGAAGTTGAAATTATTATTCTTTTAGAATATACACGATTATGTAAAATATATTGTCTTTATTCTATCCCGCCTCATCTTTTTCCTAAATCCTCATCAGTATCAGAGTACATAACATGTATTTTAAGCTCAATTCTCATAGTAGATATAATTTTTCATAGTTCCTTAACTGTTTTCATAAGCAACAAGTGATACGGCTATAATCCCATACCTTGTAGAAAGGCCTATAAGTTTGGTGTGCGCATTTATTATAATATGAGCCTATTGTCTACTTTTCTCAGTGCTGGTTGACTTGGGTTAGGCGCCTAAAAATGATGGCAGTTTGTTGAAGGTAGCTAACAATTCGTGTAATCTTTTGTTTTTCTGCTGAGCACTTTGAACAATATTGCCATAGCTCATAAATTGAATCACAGGCATAAAAAGTAATCTGGGAGTCAAAGTTTTTTTAACGCGTTTACTTCTTATGAAACCTGAGACTCATGATAAATTTTTTTGAAAAAGCTGCAACAATCTCATATTGGTTAGAGGAGAAATCAAGAAAATACATCTTTCACATTGTCATTCATCATGCTCCTTCAAACTCCTGTATAATTAATTTGGTGGCGATTCAGCAGTTACACCAACTTCACTAAGTTAGGCATTACCAACTACTGACTTTCACTTCAAGAAATTTTTATGTTTGCCAGCTGAGCCTTCTCAGTAGCACTCTCTATGCTTATCTTAGACAGGGTGACAAAGGTATGTTAATTTTCGTTCTTGTCAAACTTGTGTAAGTTAGTCAGTTAACCAGGAATTAAAATCCTTTTTACTGTGCATTGAAGGCCACTTTAAAGATGATCAAACTTCTAGGTTTTCTGAACACAGAGAATAAACAAACCAACCTTTGGGCTGCTGCACTGGCCTGATTTGAGTATCATAGATATGGCAAGCAGACGTCACTGCTATAACAGAGACCTGCGAGGAAAGTTGTGAAATATCAAATCATCTGAAAGCACCAGAATAGGAGTGGTCTTGATAATTACCAGTAGTTGGGATAGTAATTGTTAAGATTCCATTATGACTGAAAATTAAGTTATAGTTTTACTGTACTGTAGATTAGATTTGAGAGAGCTCAAGATTGATCAATAGAGTATGTTGATGAAAAGTAAATCAAACAAAGCAATTATGGTTTGACAAATTGAGGGAATTCAGCAAAGCCTCAATGTTCAAAAGAATCCCATAGATTATATCAAATAAGGATAACTAAGTAGAGCATGTTAAATCCGCCAAGGAATAGTGAGGATTAATATTTAAGCGTGAGAGTGATAAGATGGAGGTTTTTACAAAGGAAAAGAAGAGTAGTAAAAAAGTTATGAAAGGGCCATTAATTTGTTATTAAAATAAAGTGTTATTGTTGGGGCAATAGGTCCTTATAAAATCGTTATTATTATTAACAGTAGAGGGCCAGTAATCCTCATATTGCTCGTCCATTGCTCAGTGGGTTTTACTCTGTGCAACTCATTTGGTTGATCAAGCAAATTCACCAAAAGTTAACAGCAATGAAAATTATAGAAATTGCACTTACCAGAGCTTGTTGCCATAAGCTAAATCTGCTACCATGTCACTATATTAATTTTCAACATGCATATTTGCAAGTTAAAACAAAAGCTTAGGTTTTTTTAATGCAGCCATCATTAATCTCCTGATGGTTTATTTAACAAACTAAAAAAGTGGCAGCACACGCCATTATTCGTTATTAAACCAGCTCTAGTTCCTGTTGAGTGACAAGAGTAGAACTTTCAGTAAATTTTTCTTTATTTGATCTAAAATAGTTTATGCAAATAGTTGATCTCTGTCTCCCAGTCGTGATTAAAATTAACTAATTTAATCAAAGCTTAATTGATGCTAGTAAGGAGGCGGTGAAATTTTTTTGTATTTCTTATATATTAGAAATGCTGCGATTTTAGGTCAATAGGATCCAGAAAGGTGATCAATGTGGACCTTCATTTTGTCACAAGGTAATAAAGAAGAGTAACATATCAAGGTTGGGCTATGTGGTCAGGCACACCATAAATAAACAAAAACTCGGGATCAGCATAGATTCTACGCTTTAGATGATTCATTTTAAAAATTTCTAATGTACAGGGTGCAAAGAGTGTCCCCAGTAGTGAGCACCAAATGTTAAAACTGGTGCTCAGGCGTTGAGTTTTAACGGCACAGTTGATTCTGATTTTAAATTAATAAGGTACTGTATGAAGACAGTGACCTTAGAGAATGCACATAATATAACCTAATTTATATAAATAAAATTATATAGATCAAAAAATAGCACACTGTAGTAATAGATGCTGACAGTGGCTATGAGGCTCATTATGTATAGTAATTATATTTATAGGCTTCATCAAGCTATTATAAAAACAATATCTCCCTCACAATAAAAGTCCCTTTTAATATGCTTATCTAGATCCCTCATTAAAATCAATGTAATTATTTGACAACTTACTAGCACTGAGTAATTTTAGGTTAATTGCATAAAAATTGGCTAAAACAAGCGCAATAAGGAATTAGACTTTGGATAATCTAAATATTAAAAGCAATAATCCTATCAGAACTGAGATACTGGCTATTGTTGTAAATAAAAATAATTAAATATTATTAATGACAAGTTTACGCCAGCATGGGCCAATGTAGTTGATATTATAGTCTTAATAATGAAAATAAGTGATATAAAAACCAGACCTGCAGGCAAGATAAACAAAGTATAGGAACAGCCACCATCACCCCGCACCACCCTGCCATAGCCCAACAAATCCCACCCCGCGCTAGTGTGGCTGCAGCGCCTGATCATTTCTTTTGGGCTCAGGTCAATAATGATAGGCAGATTTGTTCCCTCTGCTTTGGCCTCAACCATGAAAAAAAAGCGTGCCCTCAGGCCAATTCCACTGCTGCGGCTTCTGAGCCCCCCTCTGAAGGTTCAGTATGGGGTGCTTTGCTGCCCCCTCCCACCCTCCAATCTCATTCAGTGGGCCTACGTGGAAAATCAGCCCCCCCAAAACCTCCAGCCTCACTCTCACACCTAAATCCACCCCAGCCAATTAGAGCAATGCTTGGACCACCATTGGCACCCAAGCAGCTGCCCATTCGCCCAATCCCACCCACCCAAATTTGAACGCCACTATTCCAGTGAACCAAAATCCATGGGATCTATTGGCTGAGACTGACAAATCAGGTAATGTCCTCATTAGTAAGCATACAGGTCAACCTCTCTGCCAAGGCGATTATGGTCAGGCAGAATTTTTCCTTCCTGACTTTGATGAAACCCCTACCCCTCGCCATTTCTCTCCTCTGCCCAATACAGCCCCCTTCCAAAGTGACCACCAGCTCGCCTTAGATGTGGTGGCCTCTCCTCAGTGCCTGAAACTATGCACCGCGGTGGCCCAGTCAGTGGATCAGCTCCAGCATGGCCTTCCCACCCTCTTCTTCCCCCCCTACTTCCCTGAATCTGCCTGCAGTGACATCTCAAAACTATTTGATGATGCTGAAGTTGATGTTATGAATGTTGCAACACTTGCTTCATTCAACCCCTCAGCCAAAATCACCCGCCACAGTATCTCCATTTTCACCCAAATTCCTGAAGCCCAAAAAGAAGCTGAAATTCTCCTCGCAGTTTTTGTTGAATCACTTTCCCATCATTATCTTGATGAGGAAGTGGAAAACTCTTACTACACTGACCTCCACCCCCACTATGCGGATGCCCCAACGCCTTGGCTCTCTGCTTTGGTCCGGTACTGTAACCAACATCCCATGATTGAGGCAGGTCTTTCTGAGAACCAACCCCCCGACCCTTCCTCACCCTCTGCCATGGTGGGTTAGCGGTCTCTGCTTCCTATTTGGTTAGTAGTTTTATTTTGCCATTTTGGGTGTTGTGATTTGGTATTGTCTGTCCCCTGGTGGCATACCTCAAATAAATTGAATTGATAATTAAAGTATAGGAAACTGGGACTTGCTTTAATGGAGATTAAGGAAAACAGTAATTATAAATAACTGGAGGTACCAAGGCGAGGTAACTAATGATAACTTGATACTACCAATTGGCAATTACATATAAAATTGTGGGGTGCTGGGCAAGGTAATCCATAATAACTTAATGCTATAAAATAACACTATAGTAGTGAAAAAATGAATCAAGCCCTCAGACTATACCAGCTATTATAAAATTAAGCCAATAAAATAATTGTTCAATAGTTGTTCAGACCAAATCATAACACAATGATAAACATACAATACTTACAATCTTTAATTTAAAGTCTCTTGGCAAAAAAACTTGTATAAATGAGCCAAGCCCTTTATTTAATTACTGAGGCTCAAACATCATTTATCTATTACTTTGCTTATTACAAATTTCACACAGAGTATTTATAAGAGCTGAAGATAGCAGGGGCTATTAATTTAAATGATGGATTTTTCAATATATGATTTGAAACTTTATCTAATATGGAATTACAGTTGAAAGCCTTGCACTTAACATTGACAGACTTTAAACTAAAGAACATAAACCTAAGCATGTAATAGAAATTACTTAGGGGCTTTAAATAACCAACAATATATTAATGTCTTCTTAGAGTTCATTATTGTCTGCCCTTAAAAACTTTAAAATTTATGCCGATTGATTATACCAATGTGGTAAGACCCAATTATAAAAAAGTATCTAATTAAAGTTTGAATATGCCAAGGGTTTTGATTTCAACTTTAAATATAGATAAGAAAATTACTCTCAAACAGAATAATTTCAATTCTCATAATAAGCAATAGGATTATTGGACTTGACCTCAGCTGTGAAGTATAAAAACAAATTTTCTTTCGCTTTTAAAATCAAACTATGAAGGTAAATAATACTACTTGTAATGGAGTTATTATTTTTATGCTCTATAGGTTGTTATATCAGTTATTCTGACAGACCAAGTACTTAAAGCATTGGAAATCTTTTAGTCTAATTGCTTCCCATTACTAGTTTTTACATCTTGGTCTAATATTGAGGATTTTTCTCAGTCATTATCATGAAATTTTTTCCTGCTTTAATATGTTATTTAAGCTTATCCCATTTATGGTCATAAGAAAATAATCGCTTGTTGAACTGTGAGGATATGTTACACTTCAAGTTAGCTCATTCTAGGCTACCAAAAGACTATAATCAAAATTGATTCTCTCAACCATGCACTAAATATGGAAACAAAAATGAAATAATTTTTTGATAAAGAGATTATTCTTTTATTATCTAAGTTATATGGCAAAAAAAGTAACAATAAAAGGTAAAAATAGAACATAAAAGTTTCTGTACTCCTGATTAAAACGCACTTGAACTTTTTGGATTTAACAAATGATTTTTCTTATAAAAAATATTTATACAATTTTTATCTTACTAATGGCAAGTTAATAGTCATACAAGGAAAGTCAGCTACATACTTACGCAAAAATGATGGCACTCTAGGTCAAACTATTAATATAAATTACTCTATACTATAGTTTATTCAAAAATACCAGCAAATAATATGCTTTAAATTTAGAACTATGTCATTTTATGTCTATAGTGATGTCAAAACCATACTATGTCTATTATATTTGAGTCAAAATGATAGGTTTACACATTGTCAATTCCCTGGCTTAAGATAATGATTGCTGGTACCATCTAGTACTAAAAAAAGATAATGCTTGCTGGTGCCAATGGCACTGAACTCAACAATTTTTATGAAGCAATAGTAGTTTAACTCTTAGCTGCTGTTAACTAAGTAAGGAAAATTAGTTGAAACCGCTTATAATAAACTAGGAAAAAAAGACTTGTAAAAATAAATAGAAATTTTAGTTATTTTATTAATGATTTAAATGGGTTGATATGTGAACCAAATTACTATGTCACCGATTTGTATATAAACAATCTGAGGTTTGAAGTGAACCAGCTGATAAATTCAGTATAAGCTATGATTATCCAAATTAGGAAATATAGAGGTTTGACCTATCAGATCTCTTAACTTGCTTCACATTCAATGGAGTGGCTGATGAAGGGCCAATAGTATGGAAGACTAGTATGTTAGGCAGCGTTTTCATATATCTGAACCAATCACTGTAGGGAAAAAATTTTACCCCTGGTGGGATCCCCTCTAAGGCTATAAAGGGGGTGGTCCTGCATAGGTGGTTTAACTAAATGGTTAATGGGATGGGGAGGAACCTCGAATGTAATCCCCTGATTCCTCCGCATAGTCAGTGAAATCTGACTTCCTAAATTTGTGCTATTTGACCGAGGATTATTAGTAAAAATATTGCCCCAATTTAAGGGGTTCCACCAAAAATCGTCCAGGGTCTTATGGATGATTTCGTACTCTAATATGAACTGAAACAATATTTTTATCAAAATTGGACTTGTAATTGTCCAAAAAACCCCCTTCAAAAGTTTTGAAGGAAATTAAAAGGGCGCAAGAACTGACCTTAACACGATTAACAGTAACTCTGGTAGCCAGCGATTTGATAGAGTACTCCTCTCAACACTTGTAAGTGACTGCAAAAGGGCCTTCCCAAATAGACCCAGGCTTCTCACTTAAGGTAGTGATACAATTATGGTGATATAGCACCAAGTGGATACTTGGAAGGAAGGAAGAGGGGCACAGACCTCATTTGTTGCTTGGCTCTTTTTTGTGACAGTCTTTGCCAAGCTGGTCATCGCCTCTGATTGCAACTGGATGATGTGCTGGGCCGACTTCTTCATAGCTTTCTCAGGATCAGTCTTATCAGAGAAAATATCTTTGGCTAATAATGCTGGCTACCAAGTCCTTGACCATACAACGCTTGGAAATGCGACATTCTAAAGATCATGTGATAACTAATATGATAGGCCATGAGGGCATTGGGTAAGTAAAGATCTCTTTGAAGAGGATCTGAAGTGGCCATTTTTTTGTAAAATAGAGATCAGGGTCCCATAAGCTCTTTCCACAGTCTATTGGAAGAGGGTTTATATAGGCTAGGAAAATATTTTGCATTTCTATGGAGGTAGCGAGGGGCTTCACCACTCTGGAGGTAAAATTTTCCCATTGTCATAGAGCAGGACATGGTGACAACCATGGCGAGTAAATCTATATTGATAAAGCAAAATGGCCGTGGCTTTGACAGTTTGAGAAGAAATAGCTACAGCCTCACCCAGTTGGTAAAGTGGTCCATACCTACTAAGGTGTACCAGTTTCCCCAGTAGTTTGGGGTAGAGGTCATACCACATCTAAGCTTATGGTGTGAAAGTATTGCTGAGGCATAGTTGATTGGTACTGATACCTGGTCTTGCATCTGGATTATTTCTTGCAGGTCAGACAGGCTTCTAGGACTTCATTTTTGTCTCATAATTCCCTCCCATTATTATCGCTCTTTTACCCACTCATAGGTTTTAGTAATCCGCTATGCTTTAGAATGGTATGGAACTCCAAGATCATGAGTACTCGCTCTGATGGTCGGAGATAAGCAAAAGATTCACCCTTACCTTCTTATACATCTTACCGCTTTCCATCTTGGTGTTGTGGGAGTGTTGAGCTAATAGTTTTTCGATGTGTTCATCCTTGTCTTCTCAGGCGTCAGGGGTCATAAGGAGGTTGTGCAGGCTCTCAGCTTCACTATTAACTAGGTGAAGGATAGGCAGCTGAAGCAAATCATCAACGTTCATAGGTAGGTTCCAGCTCAGTTCTTAATCTTCATATTTTAGCGTTAGAGCTTTAAAGCTCAGCGTGCCAACCACCCAGTGGGATCCTTCATATTTTCCAAAAACTTCAAGGAAGCTAGTCATTATTTACAATGAAAGAAGTACCATTATAAGAAAGGGCGGTAGTATTTTACAGCCAACTGGACTGAGAGGCACTCTTTCTCAGTAACGCTGTAATTGTATTCAGCTTTTAACAACATCATGATGAAGTAGGATACCTGATGATCTACGCCATTACTGTCCAATTGGAACAAAAATAGCTCCTACGGCATAGTCTGAGGCATTGGTGAATATTATGAAGGGTTTCCCATTGTTGGGGTGGCGTAGGATAGGGCGTTGCCTAACCAAATTCTTTAGTGCTTCAAATGCGGCTGCTTAATTCTTTACCCCTAATAAAAAGGGGTGTTTTTGCCAATAGTCAGATAAGAGGCTCACTTAGTTGGATGAACTTGGGGACTCAATTAATGATGATACCCCATCATACCCAAATAATACCTGGATATCGCATAGGGTTTTGGGAGCAAGCATTCTTAATATAGACTCAACCTTATCTTAGAGGGGTTGAATACCGTCCTGTGAAATGGCGTGTCTGAGGATTTCTAAATCCTCTGGAAAAATGTGCACCTGGAGGTCTTTAATTTGATGCTGGCCTCACGTAGGCGCTGAAACACAGCCTTCAGGTGAGAAAGACGTTCGTTGAAGATCTTTGAGAACACTGTGATATCATCAAGATAAATTATGTTGTAACTTAACTTCAGATCCTGCAAGATGTGGTTCATGCTTGCTGGAGAGTTGCGGGGGCGTTGTATAGCCCTTGAGGCAGTCTGGTAGGCTGGAAGTGACCCTCACAGCAATAAGAGCGCATTTCTCCTGATCTTGGGGAGAGAGTTCCATTTGCCAATAATTACTAGCCAGGTTCATGGAGGAAAAGAAGTTAGAGCCTGGTAGTTGGGCTAGGGCTTCATCAATTTGGGGGATAGGAACACTTTCCTTTTTGGTGAGGTTGTTCATAACTACTCAATGACCTCAATTTTTTTATCAGCAGTTGTGGGGACAACCAAGACCTTTGGGAAGGCACCAGCAAACCAGCGTCCAACAAATTTTTTAGCTCCGTCCCCATATGTAATGCTAAAAATCTTGATTTATGATAGGTTTAGATCAGATGGGATGAGCATACCCAAAGTCAATTGTATGCGTCCAAACCTTCATGTGCCCATAGTCAGTTTTAGAGCTAGAGAAGATGTCACTATTGGACTCTAGTAAGGGTTGGATCTTGTCAAGCTCAGCGAGGATTAGTTCATCAGAAACATGAACAGTAGGAAGTGTGCATAGCAATTGAATTGCGGGTAAGCCCATAACAGGCATAGATATGATACAATGAACTTGTTTAATATCTTCAGATAGGACCAGCATGCTTCTTCCGATCTCCTGATGCTTCTTGACGACCATATCCTTCTTGGTGAGATTCCTTAACAGAAGATTGATTGGTCGCTGATAAGTTGGGTCTAGCACGCCTGGCAAGACTATAGGCTCAAGGGGGTAACTCCGTCAATGCTGATTATGTGCAATAGACAGTTTTGGGGATTTGAATGGTTATCTTCTTGTCTACTACCCTTTGTTCACCCGCCTTGATTATTACCTCTTCAGACATTATATAAAGGTATACCATCTAGAGCATCCACTTATGGAATTAACATTTTGCTGCTTCATCCTGCTGTTGTGTAGTGTAGGGATAAGGCGGAGGAGTGGCACTCAACAGTGCAAGCGTAGTCTTTTATATTATGTTCTATATTGGTCAGAATCAGAGGAGTCTTTTAGTTAAGCAGGTAGAGATAGCACTGCTTCGAGTTAATAACACCTTCATATTTGAGCATAGACTGGGTCCCAATGAGTATATCATAGGTATTATTGGCCAAGGCCACCGTTGGGGTCAGCAATATAAACTTCCCAAAAAGATTGGGCTGAGAAGAGTACGCCTTAATGGCGTAGGTATTATTTGGGCTGGAGGTTCCAGATTCTTGGTCATAATCAAGGTCAGGGGGCCCGCCTAATTTTTTCATGAGTTTAGGTGATACAACATTCACCAAGGACCCAGTGTCAAGGATAGCTCTAAACTGCACTCCATTAATGACGACCTCCACTATGCTTAAGGTTCCACCCAAGTTGGGGGAGATAGAGAGTACATCTCTTTTAAACGGATAGTAGAGGCAATTTTTTTGCATTTTCAGGGTATCTCTCTTGAATTTTCTGCAGGGTATGAACACACTGGGTAAATCGGATCAATGTGGTAATGAGCTGGTTGAAAACACTGGCAGTATCAATAACCTACAGAGCCCTTAGCACTTGATAAAGATAAGTTTTACAGGTATCCTAGCCATAACCACTCTCTCAGGGTTCAACCTGTCAGTTACCTTCACGTCACCTAAGGCTCCTAAGACATAATGACCCACATCTTCACAACCCCTTCAGATTCTTCATCAGAGGAATTATCAATGCATGTTAGGGAGCCATAGGGTGTGAGGTAGGTTCAGGGCTTCCATTATGGAGATATAGGTTCTGGGGTTGCTCCTCCACCTTTTTATATTTTGAGAGAGGCGTTGGAATTGTCACAGCTTAAATTTTTGACCTTCAAATAGGGGGTTTTGGCTGCCTCATGGCTACAGGTTTCGGATTAGAGTTGGCTGGAGGAGGTAGCATGGTGAAGATGATGCTTTAACTACGCCAGTTTTGGTTTGAACAACGGCTGTGGGCCTTGGGAAATAGGTGATTTAGCTTTAATGGCCTGGTCCTTGAACCCATTGTTGGTGGGGGCGAATGTTACAAGAGATTGGGTTTAGGCTTTTGGACCACTTGAAGAGGCTTATTGAATGGCAAAAGATGATTTTGGCGACAAGATGGGGGCAGGGAGCGCTGCCCCATTGTCAATGATACACTCCAAGTAACTATCTTAGGAACCCCGGGTTTTTAGAGCAGAGGAAGATCAGGTTTGAGACGCACTGCAGGTGCTGTCCTCAGGGTGGTAACCAGAAAAGGGGCCAACATAGCCTCCTTTGGTGGGGCTTCGTTGAATATCCCCAATGGTCAGAACCTGAGTATTTGACCCAACGCCTGTAAAAGCTACAGTGTTATAGATATCTGCAACCTCCAGCAGAGCCTCCTTGATATCAAGGATAGTCTTGAGATAACGCTTAATGGAGACAAGATGCCAGGCTATAGTAGGGTGAGAAGCTAAGCCAGTTAGAATGGCCGCAAGAGCATCATCAAGAGGTAGCAGACTTATGGGCACAAGGGCTGATCTTCAGCAAGAAATTGGCCAACAAATGTGGCAAGCGATTCTCTCTTTTTCATGCTGAGGCACATAAAGGCCTTTTAGCCTTTGTAAACTCTGCATGGAGCCAAACTCCTTCGAAAAGCGCTTGTTTAACCTCCGCCAGGTGCTGAAGTTGTCCATGTCTGGAACCATTATTTCTTGAGCTAAACGGCTCTATCAGGGAAGGATGTACATAACTTTTGATGGTCAGTTGTTCCATCCATCATTAGTTCATAAACAAACAGAAAAGAGGCGATGCTACTCTTTCCTGGTGAAACCTATCTTTTAAGGGGTATATTTAGAACACAAAAGGCCCAAGAGGGCCTTGAGAAGAGTTCTTTAAAAGCCTTTTAAGGCTAGACAAATCACTTGCAAGCTGGAGTTCCAGATTAGCTAGCCAGAGGTTTATTTTAGCGTGGAGCTCTTGAGGGTTACCTACCCCGCCAACCTCCACTTTTTTCTAGTTTTTTTTGTGGGGTACAGGCCCTCTGTAGCGAGCACCACTTGTCAATTGTGGCTTGAACTAATGCTCACAGGTGCTAATGGCACAATACTCAACATAAATGAAGCAGGCATAGTTAAATTCTTAACTGCTGCTAAATAGATAAGGGAACTATTTGACGCCGCTTGTAGTAAACTAGGAAAAATAAACTTAAAACATAATGTTTTTAGTTGTTTTATTAGTGATTTTAATGTGTTAAAAAGAAAATCATATTACTATGTCACTTTTTAGTATATAAATGATCTGAGGTTAGAAGTGAGACGGTCAAGAAATTCAGTATAAGCTACAAGTATCTAGGTTAGAAAATACAGGGCTTTGACCTATCATATCTCAAAATTCATTTCATTTCAATTGAATGGCCGATGAAGGATTAATAGAAGGTAAGACCAGTCCGTTAGGTAAGGATTTTACTTATCTTAACCAATTACCATGGAGGAAAATTTTTACACCTGGTGGAATCCCCTCTAAGGCTATAAAAGGGGTAGTCCTGAGTAGGTGGTTTAACTAAATGGTTAATGGGACGGGGAGGAACCTCAGATGGACTCCACTGATTCTGCCGCATGATTGGTACATTGTGAATTTTAAATTCATGCTATTTGGCCTATTATTATTAATGAAAGTATTGCCCCAATTTAAGGGGTTCCACCAAGATTTGGCCAGGGTCTTTTGGCCTGTTTCAATTTTATTATGAATTAAAAACTCATTTAACAAAATCAGACTTCTAACTGTCTGACACACATGTAATCACTATAGTCTGAATAAAAGAGACTTATATGTATTATGGTCACTTTCTGAGTTTCTTCAATTAAAACTCAGATAAAATTTTTAAATTCGATAATTTTAGGCTTTCAAATTGCTAACTTATGCTGGAATTGGTTAGGCTCTGATGCCTAATTTTTTCAATAATTTTAACTCACCAATTTTTATTGATTTGGACCGAGATTTCATCATGCTCAGTTGGTCTAATCATGTCCACACTGCTGATTTCAAGGTAAACTTACCAATCTGCACCCTTCTATTATATATTTTTAAGAACTATATGAAGAAGTTTAAAGAAGGGTTTTAATTTAACAATGGAGTGATAACCTCTTGGGATCTCCCTGGCATTGAAACAGATGCCCAACAACCTTCTTATGGCGCATGCAAGGCCGCCACAGGTCATGGTCAACCAGATGTTGAGCCTGCAATAAGTCTTGGTTTGAGCAAAAGCTTAGGGTTAATACCACCAAGTAATTAGAGAAAGGTTTGAGCGTAGAGAGCTCGCTGCACCACGGCCAGTAGGGCATCAACGGTCATCACTTAACAACCAGAAATGAAACTTATCTTTTTGTTGATAGTTTGAGGCAACTCTTTTTTGACTTAATTCGTTATCATGCTGGTGATTAGGCCCTTTGTAGGCCTGATTCTTACAATACACGCCACCGTTAAGATATATGTTTTGCTTTAGATTTTTTATCATCAATAAAGACTGTGATATCTAATTTGACAGTATTAAGCATAAAAACTATAATTGAACCTCTTCCAAACCTTAGCAAGTATTTCTTAATCAATGTTAAATTAGCACTAGGCTACATATAAGGTTTAATTTTAACAATGGTAACCCTTGAGTATCAATTACTAAAATAAAGAAGCTTATCACATCCTTTCATAAAAACTATAAATGCTTTAACTAAATCATTCACATGCAACATACACTCTGCTTAGTCTAAGTAGAATTTCTAAATTAGTTTATTGCTTCATTTAGTGACACTTATAAAAATTAATGATTTATAACATTTTTAAAAACTATGCTTTACCAAAAATTTTCTTTCATACCTTATAAGTTCTGTTTAAAAATATACACTTTTTATTAATTACCTTATTATTTTATCACTGATGAATAAAATTATATAAAAGTAAGAATCTTAAACTTAATAAGTATAGAATCTGCTTCTGGTGATCTTTGAGACCCTATAGAAGCTAAGAATACTACATTGTTATAAAGAAGTAATTTTTAATTCTTTTTCAGTAATCAGATAAAGGCCCTATAGTTAGAATTTATGATAATGTGAGTAACTGATGCATTATAACTGTAAAGTACCTGAAAGACCTAGAAAGATAAATTTGCAATTATATTTAATCAAGATTTGATAATGGTTAAGAAAATTTTATCATTATAGAAATTCTATATGAAAGCCAACTGCCTTATAAAATGCTCCTTTTCTGTATAGATAGCAATAGAGTGGCTCTATTAATGCTAAAAACATAATCTTGAGAAGATAGGTATAGACAGATAAGATAACTCTAAAAAGATATTTAAGCTTTATCAAGTTTTTTAAGCAATGTTCTATGTAAGTAGGGTATTATAAAGTTGCAACTGAACTCAAACCATTAGAACAAAGGACTGTTAATTTGAAGTCGCATACCACGTTGGTAAATAGAAGGGCATGCATAATCTATAAATGATCAAAAACATTTGCTCATTAGCTAAATGGTTAAAGTTCTTTATAATAAATATTGCTACTTGCCTACTATGTTGACAGAAGTTACCCAAAAAGGCTAACTGTCATTATAAAATTTTAGGGAGGTGATAATGAAAAGAAGGCTGTGTTTTTATATGGGTGATTGGACCTAAAGGGCCTTAACCCATGGGTATAGTCATCCATATGGTGATTTAATGTGGATCCAATAAATTTGTTGTGTGGAAGATAGTGGTTCAATAATTATACAATGGCCCTCGCAATGAGCCAGAGCTGTGATGGGGGCAAGCGCATGCCTTTCTGAGTAAATTCTAAGGGTGGGAGAGGCGAGTTGACCAACAACACCTCAGGAGTCCAAAGTTGCATGCTTTTGGTAAATTTAGAGAGAGCATAGTTATTTTCGCAACTTGCATTAGTGGAATTATATTATAAAGAGTGATCAAAATTATGATCCCATTTTTTTGATGTCCCAACGGATTGAAGAACCCAGTACATTCTGGTTGGCGTCATAGTTATTAGGATGCACTCGTCGCTCAGTCTTTTTCAGGATAGGAAAAGGATTAACTGTGGAGAAGACTAGAAACAGTAACTGACAGAAAAGTGATAGTAAGCTAACTTCATATAATTTGAGAGTTACATAAATAATGGACTGGTGGCTAGTCATATGAGGGCAACCATCTTTTAGAAGTGGAGGGTGGGTTACAGGTGAGTGGTTTAAAAACCAAGTTGTACCAAGTAAAAGTTTTTGGTAAGGAAGCCCCAGGTTCACAATATTTTTTGCTTATTAAATTAGGAAATGCATTTTATTTGATTTTCTAGATTGTAGTGTGACGCAATAAAATATATTCAATGGCTGGGGTGATATGAAGGATTCAAGCTTAATTAAAATCTAGAATTATAAGTTTGAACACATGCTGTGACATGCTATGAAATTTAATTGTAAGGTAAGTTATACAAAGTTTATTGGAGGTTTAAGAATATCTTATTTAATTTACAGATTAGCTCTTTTGGGCATGAATCAATAACATCCACACAGTGTGCCCCCTCTGCCATGAATTGGATCATTCCAAATAGGCATGTAAATACAGTTCAACCAATGCAAAAACTGCCAAACCTACCCATTATGCCACACCTACAGCTTTTTAGTGGAGATTTTGGCTGCACCACTCCCTTCAGCTGAGTGTTTGATGAATTAACAAAATCTTGCAACCAAACCCCAAGCTGGATAATTTTCTCACAATCCAACTTATTGGGAGAAATTTTTTGGACCCAGCTTCAATTCAAATAAGTTTTTGCCCCAAAACTTACCCAACCATAAACACGTCTCTCTAAATCAGTTTCACTCAACCAAAATTCCTGGGACTTATTAGATGAAGTGACTAAATTTGGTGAAATTGTCCCACCTCTGGACTTCCCAATTAATTTAGAGCCTTATAAGAATTCAGACTTTAATGCACCATTACCGCCCAAAAAATATGTCCCCAAACACACCGCTACCCCTTTCCTGAGTGACCATCAGCTTGCTGAGTCCACATTGGCCTCACCCAAAAGTCACCATCTCCAGAAATCCGTTGCACTCTCTGTTGTTGAATTTAAGAAAGGACTGCACATCACCCAGTTTCCCCTTATTTTGCTGAGGTTGCAAAAAAGGTAATCAAACGCCTAGCTGAAACTGCCATCACCGCTGTCAAGCATCTCACTGAACTGGTTGATTTTCCCCAACCACACGCATCATCAGAGCCAACATTACAAAATTCGCCCAGCTTACCAACGCCCATATCTAAGCTGAGCACCATGTTGCCAAACTCATAGAGGCTATGCTTCAGGCCCAATTTCAATGATGATCTCAACAATCATCTATTTCACCTTGAACCTCATCCTGCGGATGCCCTAACCCCCTTACTATCAGCATTGATCCACCTCTTCATTGCTGAAGTCTTAATCGATAATCTGCCTGAATCCCCCTCCCCCTCCACCATGATGGGATAAGCGGCTCACCGCTGTGACACTTGGTAAGTTATTTTCGTCCTTTTATGTGTAATGCTGCTTGTTTTGGGTGGTTGGTTCATGTTTTCAGTTTGTTTCTGTTTTGGTAATGTCCATCCCCTAATTGGCTTACCTTTAATTAATTTAAATTTAAATTTACAGTTTAGTATGGGTGATTTAGGGTATCTGATTGCTATTTTATTGGTCAGGTCAGTCTGATTTGTTCTAACTTTCATAGGTCGTGGCCTGTTTGAAGTCTTGTTTCTTGTGTGAGGGTTATTGGCTGATAGATATTATAAATTCAGATGGAGCCTCTGGTCTGGTTTCCTATCCAAACATCTCATTCATCTTCTCAAGAGATTAGAGATAAAAAGTGTAGGATGAAATAGGACTTCTAATGGGGAAGGCAAAAACCAACTCTCATCCACCACATGGGCAAGGGTATCCTTTTTTCCAAGGCACTGACTTGAGGGCTAAAGCCCTTTTAAACTGTAAGGTATTTTGCACAATTTAATTTGAGGAGCGATTCTTGGAAATTACTTAAATAATAAATAATATTACTGCCATTTAAATATATAATATATTTTTAATTTTAGATCAGTTTAAAGTTCTAAAAAAGATCTAGTTTATAAATTTGCTAAACCAAGACAGGCTTTTCAATAAATATGACATATTATTTTAAACTTAATTTATAAATCCAAAAAAAGTATCCATCTCATCTGACAAGGCATTGATCAAGACTCTGGGTCCAAGCGCTTAAACATAATACTTTATAATTTAATAATTTAACTTGTGCTAGGAATGTTGACAAAATTTATAGTTAAATTTTTTTAATCCAGGATTAAGCTCTAATGTATTCTATCATGAAATAATATCAGAATCAGAATCAACTTTTGATAAATGAGTAAAGCAAATGGAACTTCATTCAGTTTTAATAAATCTTTCATACATGAAAAACTCAATTATAAATTTGTCATGAATAATAATTGTACATTTAAAAAACTTTTAAAGCTGAACTGCCAAGAAATTACTAATGCAACTAAATTTATAGTCAATTCATGCTTTCATAATAATAATTTTAAACTATAAGCTTATCTGCTGCCAAAAAATGACAAACTATCTTTTATAAGCACTTAGGCCAAAAATACTTGGAATTTTTATTCAGATTTCTAAGTTTAAATATAAAAACTTCTATGTGATGTAATCTTATTATGCATTTTATATAAGCACTGACAATATAGCTCAAAACTAATCTATATTTTAACTTAGATTAGACATGCTTATAATTAAACATATATAGTTTAATTTGACTGCATTAAACAAATACATTTTAATATACTAAGTCATAATTTTTCAAATAAACAGCCATTAAAATTAACACATAAAATATATATACATATCTTTTTAGATTGAGTATATGTTTAAATATCTAGTTTATTAGTCTTTAATTATATATAGTGGGTACATATTATTATCTTACTTACTACTATTAATAAATCATTTCAATAAATTAAAGTAACATTTAATCAGTGGATGGCATAGTTGGTTGGAGCATCTGATTCTACTATGAGGACACAAGTTTAATGATCATTGTTTGTGCAAATTTGTGGCGTTGGACTGAGGTATTATATTTGCTAGGAGCTTATCTTTATAGCTAAACCCTATGACTACCAATAGATAGCATATATTGAAGACTGAAAAATTTAACTTGAGGAGAAAACTATTGTTCAGAATAGTACAACTCTCTGTGTTATAATATGACCTCATATTCTTTTATTTCATTCATATTTGAAGTTATTTGTCCCAAGTATCAGGAGAGTTTCTATAACTCTCCGCAATTAGGTCAACAATAAAACCATCTTGACACCAATGAGTATGGTATCAACACCTTCATAATAAATAAATACCCAAGAAATTTCAAGAGAAGGTTACCCTTGAGGTATGCATTTCTTAGCATAGAATATATAGAATATATAAAATCCTGCCTTTATTTTTACAATAAAAAATGACCAACAAGGTAGGTTGTCTCAAAATTACTTTACCCCATTAGGGGTGGAATTATCCTCCATTGGAAAAAGCACTGCATCCAATCTGACAACAAATGCAGCTTCTCATCAATTGTCATACTGTAGTTTGAGTTAGCATGCACTCAGGTGATTTCTGAAGCTAATTTCTGCCATATTTGTTAGTATTGTAGACTGAACATAACATAAAGCCCCTTTTTCTAAAATGTAAAAATTTGTCACATTTTTAATAAAATTGTTGCGTTTTAATGCTAAATATGTAAGACTCATATGACCTTCATGCGCACCCCACAGAACCAACTTGAGCATAGCCTGCCTTCAACCAACTTTGGTCCAGGGTGTGATTCAGGTCAGGCAGGTCTGCCAACTTAGTCCTCTTGGCCTCATCATACACAGACTTAACTCACAAAATGTCCCCTCAATGATATCATCTAACCATGAAGTTACCCTCCAGTCTTTTAGTGATCCACCCTTTTCCTAGGGACTTCACCAGGGAAAAGTTCTTATGGACAGGGGCTAACTTCATATTGGCAATACCTGGTTTAGGCTTGGGTCCTGTTGCCTCTGGGAAACGCTCAAGAAATGCATAAATCAAGTCTTGGGTATGGACGTAATTGAATGCTGGTACCCAACTATTCTCTACAGCATCAAATCCTTTCCATGACATCAGGAACATAAGCCTTCTTCTTATGCAGCGAGAGGTTAAAATATCCTTTACTTCCACTCTGGTGTTTCATCCAAGAGTCATACATCTAGGGTCTCTGGTGTGTGACCCTCAAACAAGGTTTGCTTTGCTTTAATGAAACATGGTAAAAATCTAAAATGATGAGGAAGATCCAATTGGTATGAGACATAGCACACCTTTCTGACAATTCATTAAGCTCCTATTCTTTTTGGCCCCGTTTTTTGCATGTCTGCTTGATTGCCATATCTTTACCAGCAAGCATCAAGAGATCCCCCTCCTTGTATGGTGGACCCACAAGTCTTTTACCATCAGCATTCTTTTTATAAATCTTCATAGCTGCATCCAAATTCGTGCTGCTCACTTTGTGTAGTTTCTTGATGGACTTGATAAAGTCCATCACCGCTTCCATCTTAGACCCAAACTGGGCTCCTTAAAGAAAGAGGGGTAAACCCATTATTTGTGAAGAATGGAGAACACCCAATTGAAGCATTCTTGGCATAGTTATAACTAAATTGAGCCATGGGAAATTATAAAAACTAATAAAAATGGTCCTCTGCAATGCAACACCAAAGAACTGTTCAAGGCGTTAGTTCACTCTCTCTATCTGTTTATATGAATGAGGGGGTAGGCATTAGAACAGAAGTGATGAATCTGAAGTGTTTTACACAACTCTTTCCAAAATATGGATGTGAACTGGGGTCTGCATTCATTAATAAACTCCTGGGGCGCCTGTGGAGAAAAAACACGTGTGAAACATGTAATACACAGTGCATTCAAAAAGTTCTGGGACTAACGTTTTAAAGACACAACTTTACAAATAAATAAACTTTCTTTTATCATAATTTAACATACAACCTTTCCCTCTCTATACATATTTATATTGCTAAAACAATTGTTAAAAGGTATGCACATAGTTCTTATTTTGTATAACCACGTTTAAACCAGCTGTCACATTCTTCTTAATTGTCTCTACTTTATCAAAAAGTGAACCTTCAGTGCCACCTTCAGATTATAATTATCCACCCTATTCACCAGATTTGGCTCTGTCTGACTTCTTTCTATTCTCTAATCTGAAGGTAGCACTGAAGGTTCATCCTTTTGATAAAGTAGAGACAATTCAGAAGAATGTGACAGCTGGTTTAAACGTGGTTATACAAAATAAGAACTATGTGCATACCTTTTAACAATTGTTTTAGCAATATAAATATGTATAGAGAGGGAAAGGTTGTATGTTAAATTATGATAAAAGAAAGTTTATCTATTTGTAAAGTTGTGACTTTAAAACGTTAGTCCCAGAACTTTTTGAATGCACTGTGTATATCCATCTGCGTCGCCGTTACTAGGTGTTGCATGGTATAAATGGGTAAACTTTGTAAACCAGTCCACGGCTACCATGATAGCATCATAGCCCTCAGACGCCTGTTGCTCCACATAAAATTTGACTGAGAAAGAAGTCCAGGGTCCTGCTGCTTTCTAGAAGAGTAACTACAACCCTACTGGAGTCTGGCGATTTGGCTTCATCCTATTGCAAACCAAGCACTCCTTTTAATACTTTGACACCTGCAAAGCCAGGCCCTTACATTATATGTCTGTCAGATAGCTCTTAAGTCTTTTCCTTTCCAGGGTGCCCTACAGTTAAGCCATCATGGTGTTCCTTGATCAGTGAAAGACGGACTGGTACCTCAGTAATGAGGAATTGACTGGACTTAATTGTCAGATATTTGATATCAACAATTATGGTTCAGGTATATCCTAAGTATCTGAACTTGAGACTTGCAGCCTAGCTATTTCACTTAATTATATTTGACTATGAGGACATGGGCTCAGGGCTTTGTTGATTAGGTCAAACTTAAATTTAAGTTTTGATTTAATGACTCAGGCATGTGGGCTTTGTTGGTCTATGTCAAAATTAGTTTTTAATGTCAGTTGAGTTTTCAATCAAATTAATTACTAATTAGTGATATGAATCGCCTTGGTATGTGCTGCCGATTGCATGTGAAATTGAATTGGTTAAGCTAATTTAAAGATGTATATGAAACGCCATCTTAAGAATGATGACGGTGTTTACTATGACTCTGAGGCTGAGCATGATGCCCTGAGTTGAAGTATTTGTAGACATCCTTACAAACTTTTTAAATGGCTAAGGGCCACTGAAAGTAAGGCGTCATGAGTAAGATGTGGTTAACATCAAACCCTATAAATAACCCTTGCATT